>CM023537.1:14162883-14674702 GCA_013350335.1 Chimonanthus salicifolius | reverse complement strand
TCACATCTGCACTATCACATTTACAAGAAAACCACGTTAAAACATTTGAACCGTATAGCATGCCCTTTAGTCTTGCCCGCTCAATTGAAAACCACTTCTTGAGGAATCTCTCCAAGTTCATCCATGATGCATTCTAGATTGATAAAACTTTCTGCGGACAGCCAATATTAAGCCAATGGTGAAGCACTTGAAGGTGGATATGGTTCAGATTTGGCAGTTCTCCTTGACTAGAAATGGAACCTATGGTGCTGAATGTATTTGACAAAACACCATAAGTATATTATATGTTTTATTTTGATATATATATATATTCTCTTTCTGAGTGAGAATGAAATACAATATGGATGCCGTCATGGAATAGGCCTCTCTGCTACTCTTGCTGTAGTGCTTGTATGATGATAACTATGATGGTGTGTGAATTTCTTCGGTGGTTTTACCAATTTAGAATGGTAGATATTTTTAGCATGGATGCTCAGAGTGAAATGCTGTTCCATTTGCTATTAGGTTCACATGCAAGGGGTTGCTGTCGGCAGAGCGGTAGACCTGACGAGGTTTGAATGTTACAATGACCTTCTCAGGAAACTGGAAGAGATGTTTGAAATTGATGGTGAACTTTGTGGGCCAACTAAGAAATGGCAGGTCGCTTACACTGATGATGAAGATGATATGATGCAGCTTGGTGACGATCCTTGGCAGTAATTTCTCTCTCTTTCTCTGTGTGTGTGAAATGAAAAATTGCAATATTTCAGCTTTCCTAGCACAAATCGAAGCATGGTATGGGCCACCACCTATGGTTAACTGTTTGGGATGTCCCTGATGCAAATTTTCGAAGCTATGTCTGATTTTGGATCAGGCAAAAAATCTGTATCTTCTGGAGAAAACATTGAGTCACATATTTTTTTTAATAGAATAATAATCAAATTTCTTTCCATTTCATTGTCTTTGGATGATCACTTTCTTTGTCTCATAGTTTTCCATAGAAAATATCCACTTACATATAGAAATCTTCCCCTTGTTATAATAATCCATGGCTTAAAGAAAGAAAGAAAGATCCAAATAGATAGTGTGAGAGGTCCAGACGCATTTCAATTGCAAACTAAGCAGGCTCCCTTTTAAAGTACGTAAAAGGGAGTGCCCAAATCAGCAACAGTAGTAACATTTTTTAAATTAATTGTTTTTTTAATTAAATTTTTTATTTCTTATATGTTTGTTTTTTTCTTATTTCTAAATATATATACATTTTGCTGTTTCTTGTTTGAATGTACGCCTTCTTCCCAGCGAGTTCTGCCGCATGGTGAAGAAGATCTTCATCTACTCTTGCGAAGAGGCGAAGAGGCTGCCGCACAAGTCAAAGTTGCCAGTCTACTCCGAGATCAAACCTGGTAAGCCGGCCGCTGATGGAGACGTGGCACCAAGTGCCTCCGACGATCAGCCCTGATCTAATTGTTATCATGATCCATCCAGAGGAAGCATGGACGCTGACGCCATCATTCTTGATTTAATCGACATTCGATGTTTTTGAAAAGGTAAAAGACGTGACACGTGTTGTTTTTTTTGCTTAAAAGAAAGAGAAGGGGGATAAAGGAGGTCCACACTAGTTTTGTTTTTTTTTTTTTTTGCATCTTTATCCCTCATGTCATCTCTGCCTTTCCTTCACAACACACGAGTGTCTAATACCCTTCTGAAGCTCTGATGATAGATACCGTGTTTTGTTTGTTTACGTTTGTTGCTCTGATGTGGGTAGCCTCCCCCCCCCCCTTGTGACACGTGTCACAGCTTGTGCCTTTGATTTTCCTCTAGTTTGGCCCACACGTGGTTGATTATGTCATGCGTGAGTCATATCATTCCACATAGTTGTAATTACAGAACACTTTTTAATGTAAGATGCTCTGTTTTACTTGAATGAATCTTTCTGTCTGCCTGCAATTCTCTCTCAATATATAATATAAGATGATAATGAGCTTTGACAGACATGGATTTATAAAATTTTCCAAAATATATTATATACTTAGTGATTGATGCTAGTTTAATTTTAATAATCAAATGAGTTGTGGTTCATGACAGACATATGAGTAGTAGAAGGAAGCAACAAAAGTTGTATGAATATATATATACATGGTGACTGGGGAAAATGTATTCTTTATTTAGGGTTGGTAGGGTGATATTTTATCAAGAAAAAAAGTGAAGGGCATTAAGAGAGAGAGATTGTTTTATTGATTAGATGGAGCAGGCAATGGAGTGGTCTGTGGAATGTGCCCCTCTAGGGAAGCACTACATTTGTATATTCCAATTTGTTATTTTGTAATCTGAAAAGGAAGCAAGTTGCAAGAATCGTCTACTCTTAAAGCAAACAGGATTAGGTAATGTGTTTGGTGTGGCTCCTTTTTGCCACTGCATGATTGAGCCCTACACTGACTGAATCATGGATAATTTACTGGGTTGCTAATCACCACTTGTCATTGTCATGTAGAATATTTAATAATTCTGTACAAGGTAAAATGTGACAAGTGGTGATTGATAATGGTGTAAATTGTCTATAGCTAAATTACAAGATCTGGACTCACAAGTGTAGAAATGAGAAATATGCAAATGAGACAAATAATACCCAGTAAAAATTAGACTATGAGGGCCTTACCCTTTAATCAAACCATCCATCTGGATTGCTGCAACTGTCACTTTGGGTACATAGCATTTCAAGTTGGCAAAATCATTTGAAATACGCATCTAAGTTAATTGATTTCGACTTTTTTCGTCTGGGGTTGGGTGTTTCATAATTGTTTTGGCCTCTCTTCTATTTTTTTTTGGAAAAATACAGAAAAATATGATAAAATAATAAGAAATGAAAAAAAAATTAGAGTGAGTATATTTTTGCTAAAAATAATGGTTATTTTTATGGAGTATTCAAAATCAAAATTTTGATATGAATAAAATATCTTAAAAATTGTAGAAAATAAGAAATTAATATGAAAAAACATCTTATATGAACTATTTTCTAATACAATTCATAAATAGGGGGTTGGGTGGGAGTCAACGTTGGACCCCTTTTGTGGGGTTTTTTCTTTTCTTTTTTCCTTCTAAACCTCTTTAGTATTTGCCCCTATATTATTGTATACTTGTAATAAATCAGTTTCGGTTGCGTGGCAACTGACCCTTTTAAGGCCCCCCAATGGAAAGGATGAGAATTTTTCAAGGGAATCTTCAAATTTTTTTTTTTTTATTAACATCTCTGAGAAATTCATACACAGTATTTACTAAAATTCCTACGGATGAGCCCACTACGTCTAAGGCACACCAAGATTAGGTCATGGAGATTCGAACCTGCAATCTCTCGCTTACTGAGGCGGAAGGCAACTGGTTGAGCTATCACCTGACATCTTCAAGTTGATATTGCCCTCCTGATATCTTCAAGTTGATATTGCCCAACTGAAGGTAATTTTTCTGCTTCCGCTACAAAATATAAAGAATCTGTTCTCTTGGAGAGTGGATCTCACTAATCTTTCCAAGGAGAGAAGATCACCAAAATACCATTAAGAAATCAATCAATAATGTCTCAGCCCAATATATTTTGAATTTTTATTGTTCTTACTGAGTATGATAATAATGAGGCCAAAACTGATAGGAGATGCAGGGCATGGGATGAGAAAAGATGTGGCATATGCCCTTCCAGTTCTTGGAATGCAATGAAAGGCAGCTCGTAATTGCATTGTATCTAAGGCACCCTTAGTTAATATTAGTGGAGATGATAAACAATAGTGCCAATACCTTAAATTCCTTATGTAAAGAGAACTGTTGTATCAGTGTGCTCATGGTATGATGGTGACGACTGATGAGAAGAAAAAGAAGAAATTAGTAGGAAAAATGATTTCATTGATATAATTTGACTGTAGCATAGTTAGCAACTCGGTGCACTACAAAAGTATAAAACTCAAATAGTTCGTATACAATTTAGTTTTTCTTAAAATATATGGTTAAAAATTCAGTAAAGAAAATACGTACACCAAAAATTTGGAAACAGATATTTACGGGTACGATACGTCCGTTTGAAACATTCAAAAACAAAAAAGTTGATTATATGAATTTATATAGTTTACATATTTGTGTATTTCTCAAACTTTTGCAAAATATTTTAAATTGAAACAGACATAATTTTATTGTTAAAAAAAGACACAAGAAAACACACTTCAACAATAAAGTTTTACACTTTTACCTGTAAATACATTAGGTAAGGAGGGGAAAATGCACAATGAGACATTTATAAATTTCTTCATCTCTGTCTTTCCTAAACATTCAATGTTATAACTACATCAATTACTTTGAGAAAAAATGTTTAAATTATGTATTTACATAGTACAAAAAAGAAAGAATAGATAAGAAATAAAGTAGTTGAATAATTTTTGAATTATATATTACATAGTGTAATACGTGTATTATGAATTTATTCCAAATGAAGGTATATAATTGAAGTATCTTTGGAAAAATGTGAAGATGGCATATTTTTTTTTTTTTTTTTTTTATAAAAATAGGTTTGATAATGATATAATGAGTATTAAATGGAGAATTGCTACTATGGACTGTAAGAGAAAGCAGTATAGAAAATTACAAATTACAATACATAATTTAGACAATTGTTTACCTAAATGAGAGGACAACCCATAAGGCGATAGAGTAGAGTCCTTCAACGGTTATCACACTGAGATTTAATATAAGGGTGGTGCACAAACACTTTTAATGTTGGTGCACTAAAAATGTGTGAAATACTCATTTTACCTAAAAAAAATTTCAATCCCTCTTCACATTTATTTGGACAAAATAAATATTTCACTCATTTTTAGTACATTAAGGTTAAAAGAGCTTGGTGCACATAATGGTCATAATACTGAAACCCAATGAAAGAAGTAACAGCCTGTTAGCCTCTAAAAGTAAGCTATATTGGCTTGACTTGCACATGAAAGACCAGAAATAGATCCTATGTGAAGAATTGAAAGACTACAGGGAACTACAGAAGCCAGAAGGGGAGAATGACAAAATCTTGTGGAGTGATTAAAAGAGTAATATTTTACAGAATTGAGTAAAAGTATTTATGACAGCCATTCTTAGATAATAATGTAAGAAAAGGCAATCCCTGATAGATAAAGATTACATGATGATGATACTCTAATTAATGGGATAAACCAATCATCTTGAGATGTATCAGCGATGCAAATTGATGCAAATAATGGTTGAGCCAATATATAATACAGAAATTTGTGTTGATCATCTTGTATAGCACAGTCACAGTGCCTATGTCATAATTCAAACTTTAAACATTAGTCAAGTCCATACATCCCATATTCAATGCATGCATGAATGCAAACATACAAATGACTACATGCAGGAATAGACACTCACAAGCAAAGACTTCGACGCTCACCAAACTACCAACTTATTACCAATCCATGTCAATATCATTCACTTTTGACTTTGTTATTATTCTCCACAAACTGTGAATGAAAAGAGGGACTGAAGTACATGTCATCCCGTGTAGGAAAACGGGAGAAAAGACAAAAAAAATCAACAGAAAAAGATACAAATCAAATTCGTCGTTGGAAGACAGCCATCCACAGCAACTGATCATTCCCAGCATTCAGTGGCAAGCTGTTGCAAGCCAGATTAACACCCACTTCTTGAATTCAATGGTACTATGTACAAAGTTGTTAGGTTAGAGATCTGTTACCCATTTTCCATTCAATGGGAAAAGGGGGAAAAATGTCAGACATCCCTTATCTTTAGCAGGATTTCAGACTGAGGATGGACTTGTTTCTTTGGACTTCCAGGTATAGTGCTGAACTTGCTAACAAGATACTTAGAACAGGGAAGGAAAGCCACATAGAGTAAGCCCAGAATGAAAGGAGCTGCGACGAACCAGCCAAGCAACTGCAAGAACGAAGTTCCCCAGTTGCATGAGATTTTTTTGTTAGGAGACAGAAAATTTACAACCAGTATTCAAAGTTAGAGAAAGTCATATAGATGCATACTGCATGGAAGACGCCAAGTAGAACTTCTCTTGAAGCTTGCCCTGTCACCACCTTCCAAAGAGCATCAGAGGTTAAAGGAAAACGTGCACCGCCAGAGATTATCTCACCGAATCGTAAGAAAGGAACCACAAGACTGGAAAGGAAACAAGGTCGTGATGGATCAGTGTAAGAATGATTTTAGAACATAAATGCAGGTAAACAATTCATATAATCACATGATTTTTTTATTTCTTAGAGAGATCACATAATCATGTGAATGAATATTAGTTTGATTTCCATTTAACAACTGAAAAGCCAGAATCAAATCATCGGTGAATTATATTCTTATGGGTGAGACTACGGAACACTTTGGCAGGAATTCCACCCAGTATAACATGTTAAAGAACCTGAGCTTAAAAGAGTCTGGTGTCTATTTTTCTACTGTCAAATGTGGATCTTGTAAGCCCGAATTTGACTTTACTGGGTGAGGCATACCCTCTTAAAAATCCAGAACTTCCACATACCTTTACTCCTATGAATATTCATGCATACCTTTTTCACACCCCATCAAACTGTTAGAGACCAATGAATGTTAAAACCCAAGAAAACTGGATGCTGTGAGCCAGTTAAACTTTGTAGCTTTAAGATCAGGAGTGATTCATTTTAACAGGCCCTAAAATCGATGATCAAATAAATCTCATAATTCTGTACTACTTCCACCCACCATGGGTCCAAAATGGTGGCTCCACCCTCAGACACCACCAGACAGATTCAAAGCATTAGATGCCATGGTAGATAGGAGTATTCCTCACACATAGGAATGAATTGATTATAAAATTGGGTTACAATTGTAGCATTGATTGGATTGTTAAATAAAATTTAAAAGGGGGAATAAAAAAAAAAAATTTAAAGTACAAAGCTAAGAAATAATTTTATCGCAACCAAGGGATATCCTATTCCATACAGATTCTTTGAATATGATCCAATAGAATTTTCCAAGAGACCGGTCAATGCAGCAGAAGAAGAAAATAAATTTCATCTAGTGGAGTGCGAAAAGGGCAATTTGCCAATAGTAGAGAAAGGTTAGGTATTGGAAATATAATGGAAAGAAAATGGTCCCTTCTGGCTAATTTGAGGGAGATTTGGAGAGGAGAGAGAAGCCTTAGGGAGCGAGGTTATTAGATTAAAATATGGTGAAAAAATGGATCTCATATTTGGAAAGGCATAACAAAACTTGAGGAATCCAGACATTCTATAGGACATAAAATTAGAAAACACTGAAATAAATAGTGGTAATCACTCTAGGATTAGTTTCTAGAAGGATCTCCATGTGGGTGACCAACCTATTATGAATTGCTTTTAAAGACTCTATATTCCCTATCAATGAAGAGAGAGTTCAACAGGCCTCTGTCGAGCCTTTAGGTGGGGGGGTGGTGGTTGTGCCTTGTTCTTTTAGGAGGAATCTAATGGATTACAAGACTGTATAATTTGAAATGCAATCCTCACTTATTAACAGGTCCACTACATTCATAGAGAAAGAAGACACAAGATGTCGGAGAGCAAAGACTCGAGTGCGATTTTTTTTTGAAAGGTAACTTCATTTATAAAACAAAAAAGATACAAAGAGGAAAGGCAACAAGGAGAAACCCTCCCAAACAGGACTCGAGTGCGATCTTTTCAAGCAAATTCATTTTCACTCTTAATAAACCCTCTTCATCTTCTTCTTAATCCCTCTTTTCTTCTTCCAGCTCCCTCCTCTCTCCTTTCTTCTTCCAGTTCCCTCTTCTCCTCTTCCACTCCCCCTTTTCTTCCTCCCTTTGCTCTGGAAGCCTCCTGACCAGCTTCCAGATCCTGCAAGCAAACCCGAAATATGTTTCAGAGATGCTGCAGAAAACCTTACTGTCCGACTTTTGGACAGACAACATTAAGGCCAATACTTTGGTCGATGAAATCTTGAAAGGCGTTGATGCTCCCTTGGCTGCTACTGATTCCCTCATCCACTTAGCTCATGCTAGGATCAGGGAGAGGAAAACTGAAACTTTTAGGAAAAAGTTTGCAAAATGTACTGATACTGAAGAAAAAATAAAGACCATTGCCAGTTTCATCTGCAAGAAACAAGGTGAATTCATTCCCTGCAAGATATTGGGAGGTACATCCACTGGAAATGGGTCAAGACAGGGCCTCTCTTTACAAGAGGCATAGCACGTTAGAGCACTTAATGGCCAGCAAGATATCGGGAGGTACATCCACTGGAAATCAATTTACTTTTGACCTTGAAGCATTCTAAGCAGCAAACAGAGAAGAGAAAATCCATTTGATCGCTGCTGCTATTGCCACTTGCAATTGTAGTAACATTCCAGTTGACACTGATCCTGAGCTGATTAAGGAAGCGAGAGCCCAAATAAAAAAATCAGTTTCAACTGATTATGTCTGAAAGTTGATGCAATCCAGTGGGAACCCACAGGATGAAGGTCTGGGCAATGTAGCAATCTCCATTGGAGTCCACCATCTTGACCAAGATCAGGGTCTGTCTCCATCCAACCTTTGGTGACAGGCTACTTAAAGCCGCAGGTTCTGCAACAAAACCTAATAATAGCAGGCCTAAAAGCACACCATTGACTGTACAATCCAAGGTTAAGGCATCTCAGACCAAGGAGTCAAATTTCCAGCAAACTACTTCCTCTGATAAAGGGCCTAATAAGCTGGATAAGGTTGAAGCTGGAGGGTGCAGACAGCATGCTGGTAAGGCTGCTGAAGACAGTAGAGCAGCTGGGATTTCTGCAGCTGAAGGCAGCAGAACTGTTGGAGATTTTGAGTTCAGATGGGCCTTGCTCTTCACGAAGCAGAATGAAGCATCTCTCTCCCTCAAATTTGTTGAGTCTGGTTCATCAAGTAAACTGCTGTATTTACCAAGGATGAAATTGCAGGAGGGGAAGAACAATGGAAGTCGACTCTAATTGGCTATTTCCTTGGGAAGAGACCTTGGTACAAACCCCCCTGGAATGAGCAGGGCCTGAATAGACCCTGAATGCAACAGGAGGTTAAAGATAAGATCCTAACCTCAAAAGCTGATCTCTTTTGCATTCTTGAAAGTAGAATTAGATCCAGCGACTTTCATGTTTCTGCAAATCAAATTTTCCCATGTAATTGGCATAACTTCTCCAACATCTCCTTATGTAGCTATGCCAGAATCTGGATTACTTGGAAGGATGACATTGATATCACCATTTTGAAGACCACTGATAAGGTGATTTTCTGTCAAACAATTCATCCATCTGAGAACAAGCCTCTCATCTGCTGTATCCATGCAGTTAACTACCCTCAGTCAAGACTTGTGCTGTGGAACGACATTATGGCCTTCTCTGCTTGTCATACAGAGCCTTGTATCTTTCTCGGGGAATTTAATTGCATTCAAAGTGCGCAAGAGAAGATTGGTGGAGCTCATCCTAATTAGACTGCCATGGACCAATTCAATGACTGTTTAAGCAGCTTGTCTGCAGGATTTTTCCCTCTCTAGTGCTGAATTCTCATGGTCTAATTGTGCATATAGTTCAAGAACGATTGAGACTAGGACTGGCAGAATCTTAGCCAATCAATCATTCCTTGACAGCTTCAATCAATCTTACAGATATTTCTTTGGGTCTGGTCTCTCGGACCACAGGGGCATTCTCCTCTGTATCCCAAGCTCGAAATTTAAAGGCAAGGCCCCTTTCAGAGTAATAAATGCTTGGTGTAAAGATCCGCCATTCATGGATATTGTGAGAGATCAATGGAACTTGCCTATTAGAGGTGCATTCATGTATAGGTTGGTCACTAAATTAAAGTGTGTAAAGTTGGCTCTCTCGAAGTGGCATCGAGCAAAGCCCCAGCCGAGAGTTCAGATCACTGAAGCTAGAAGATCCAATCTTGAGGATGCTCAGCAGTCCTTTGACACTAACAGATCCCCTTCCAACCTCTCCAAGCTTAACCAAGCGAAGATGAAGCTTGAACAAACACTGGACCGTGAGTAATCTTAATCTCAAGGACATGGGGAGCAGATTTTTTCACAACTCATTGCGTCAGCACAGGAATCACATCTTAATCTCAAGGACATGGGGAGCAGATTTTTTTCACAACTCATTGTGTCAGCACAGGAATCACATTAAATCAATCAGGCTTGATGATGATTCTGTTACTGATAATACTTCTATTATCAGCAATACTTTTGTCTCTTATTCCTCACAACTGCTAAATGGAAACTCTAAAATCATGTTCTTGACTCTAGGCAATTTGATATTTCAATGAAGGTGGATAACAAAGAAGCAGTGTGTCTTATGGATCAAATTGACAGGAAAGACATTGAAGACGCTATCTTCGAAGCTAACAAAAAAAAAGCTCCTGGCCAGATGGATTTTTTTTTGAAGACCAATGTGTCCAGGCCTCTTAGAGCACTTGACTAATTCTTGGGGTATGTGCAAACCTCCCCATCCACACACATTGTGTAACACGATGGGGAGTCAATGCAACATTCTGCCAAAAATGTTGGAGTACTCTAGGCCAAAATGTTACTAATACTGTTATGGATTTCTTCAACTCGGGCATGCTGTTGAAGCAAATAAAAGCTTCCTTCTTCGTTCTGATTCCGAAGAATGATGCCTCTGATAAGCCGAAAATGCTCAAGCCCATCGCTCTGTCAAATGAGATTTAGAAGTTATTTCTCAGATCATGGTCCAATGACTCAAGCCAGTCATGCCTAAGCTGGTGGGGCTTCATCAATCTGCCTTTGTGCCGAGAAGAAATATCTCTACAAATGTTATGCTCTGTCATGATTTGATTAGAGGCATTCACTTGGATAAAGGTCCCCCAAGAATGTGCATCAAAATTGATCTCAAAAAGGCTTTTGACAGTGTGAAGTGGGGGTGTGTACTCCATGTACTTCAACAAATGAATTTCAACAGTAGATGGATTGATTGCATCAAAGCTTGTGTTGAATTCCCTTCTTTCTCAGTTCTCATAAACGGTTCTCCAAATGGATTCTTCAACAGCTAAAAGGGACTTCATTAGGGAGACCCCCTTTCCCCTTTCTTGTTCTCTCTCATTATGGAAAGCTTCTTTGCCTCCTTGAACAAAGCCATTGCGATGGAAAGATCAGTTGCCCATTTTCTGCTTGTGATGTCTCGATCTCACCTTCTTTTTGCAGCTGACCTCATGACGCAGGACAGGGGATAGGGTGACCCTAAATGCCTAAATGCAATTATAATGTAATAAGAAATCAATATGAATCAAAGTTATGAAGCTGAAATTAAAACTCAAAATTAATAATTGCAATAAACAATATAAATTTGTCGCCACTATTCAATTTAATGTGAACAATTATGTAACATTCCAAACCAAGTCACACTCAAAATAGAAGACCTTCAAAACAAAGGGGTTTAACTAAATCCACAAATAAGTAGATCAATAACCAAAAGAAACTAATTCGGACTATTTAGAATCAAGGTGATGTCAAAAATAAAGTGGAGGCAGCAGGGTATGGGAGTATTAAGGATCGAAAAAAAGGATTTAATGATAAAAAAAGGATAGGTAATGGCTATATGGTAGTTTAGGGATGGAAAAAAGGAATTTAATGATAAAAGAGGATAAGTAATGCTGTATGGTAGTTTAGGGACTTAGGAAGGGCTTCGGACGAGTATGGATGGGATCTGGGACAGATTGGGACGAGTCTGGATGGGATCTAGGACAGGTCGGGACAGTAAACAAGGATTTTTCTGGGACAGATCTGGAACAACAATAGGACGGTTCTGGGACAGATCTGAGACAACAATATGATGATTCTGAGACAGCAATTCGGTTGGGTTTGAGAGGGCAACAAAGAGGGAAGAAAGGGAAAAAGAGAGATAGAAGAAAGATAGATAAAAACCTGGATCTTGGAAGAGGATTCTCACCTTTTCCCGTAGCTTCTCGCCTTCCCTAATTTCTCACGAGGGTTCCTTGGCTTCTCATCATGCTTCCTGCGATGGAGGCAAGTTTGCACAAAGCAAAACTTGTTCTTTTCATTGATTTAAGTGTCAATCCCGTAATGACTTAAAAACATGAACAAGACCAAAATACCCTCAAATAAACAAATACCAAACTACCCCAATGATTAGAAAGCCCTAATTATATGTAAAATCACTAAATTTCCCCAAACAAAATCAACTATTGGACTAAACAAATAAATGAAAGAAAAAATACAATTATGAAAAGCTGGAAATCCTAAATCTAAATATAGAAACTTGATAAATATGGAAACTCGTGTGGTGCTCCGCATCACCTTATGATCTTCTGCTCTGCTGATTGTACCACTGCTTCTACATTAAAACAGCTCTTAGAGGATTTCAGTTCCTTCTCGGCCCTGTTTCCTACTACCGTTTGGCATGCCTGGTGGGAACGTAACTGTCATCTTTTCCCATCCAAATAGAGGTCTCCTGATTCTTGCACTTGACATCATCACAGATATAAGAAATACAATTTTTTTCCCCTCCTTTCCAATGAGCATTTGAGAAAGTTGCAGGGGACCTTCTCTGCCAGGTGGAATCTCCCGCCTGCCATTGGCTCTCCTAATCCTCCATGTAGAAAACCTGCTGGAAAAAATCCCAACTGCACCCACTCCCAGTTGATTAACAGGACGTTGATCCAGACTTCACATGCCATTGGGGGGTGCTACTCTTTCAACGGTCACTCAGCTGCGGGTTATTTTGTCATGATTGACAGTTGGAATGATGCCAATCCTACTTGCAATTCAGAAGTCTCTCGACTTTATGATCAAGCACATACTGCACCTTCATCAGCTGCTCCTAAGCGATGACAGTCTTTTAGCCCAGTTAGCTAATCCATTGTTTGCCAAGTGGAGATATTGTACGTATATTGCAACCAACTATTTTGAATTCATCTCCAGAGCTGCTGGTGGAAGCATTAGAATTCACAAATTGCAGAAGGACCAAATGCATCATTTCTTCTCAGGGAATCATCTTCTGAATCAGCATGGCCCTATCAGTTTTAGTAATGGTATCTTTGCCTCCTTTTGTATCTAATACAGATTGTATAGTTTTTTCTGTTTGCTTTCTCGGGATTTGGGTCTCCTCGTCCTGGTTCCTCTGCTCGGCCCGAGTTGTGGATGTTGTGTAGCTCTCTTGTTGTGCACCGGTTTTTGCCTCCTGGTGCCTCACCTCTGTCTATTTGGGGAGTCTCCCCTTTCTTTTCCTGAATGATACCCACCCAATCGTCCAAAAAAAAAAAATCCATTTGGAAATTGATTGCCCCCTCTTAAGTTAAAACTTTCTTCTAGATATTTTTTTTAAAATAAAATCTTTACCCTTGAAAATCTCAAGCTTGGGAATATTTCCCTTCCTGACATTAATAGCTTATGTTGGAAAAAGAGGAATCAGTCAACTGTCTCCTAATCCATTGAACTTTTGTTTCCCAAATTTGGTCCTATTACCTATCCTCTTTTTCTATCTAATAGGTTCTTCCTGGCTCGTTTCAGACTCTCTCTTAGGGTGGGGTTCAGGCCCTTCTCTAAGAAGGTGAAGCTCTTTGGAAAGTTGTACCTTTGGCTATTGTGCATTACATTTTTTATGGACGCAACTAGCAAATCTTTAACAAGCCCTTTCAAGGAATAGTGTCATAGAGAAAATCAAACTCCATATCATTCAGAGGGTTTTGGCATTGAAGGATTTCTCAGGCCTCCAAGAGTCTCACTTCAAAGAAAATTGGGCTCACATTTCCTAATTTTATCAGTACCTTTTAGTATTCTCTTTTAATTTCTTAAAAACCTTTTGTACTCTCATTGATACGTGGTGGATGATTTGCAAAAAATTTCTGGGCAGGCCTATTAGTTATGCATTGATTCTTGGTTGTTGGAATAAATTTTTTCACTCTCTCAAAAGAAAATTATAAAATAAAAAATTGACTTATCCATGTTGGAATAGGCTCCAAGTCAGATTCTTAAAAACATTATGACAAATTTTTTTTCTTGAGACATTAGTAAAGCATTGAAATGTAAAAGGAGAACTCAAAAAGTCGTTCCTAAAAATAGATAGGAAATGGCGGATGAAGATGATGACAACGACAATGACAGTGGCAATGGACTAAAACATTGAAATGTTAATTACTTGATTGTTTAGAAGTTGAATGGCACACTCAAGTAAAATTTTGTATATTACTTTTCAATGGTGTCATTATTTCATGTCATTATCACTTAAAAATTTTTGAAACTGCATTCTTTCTTGGATAAATATCTATCTTTAAATTTTGTCAACAATTATGATCAACCTACTTTTGGCTTCACAATGGAACACCTTGTACAAGTTCTGAATTTTGAAAACATGCTTGTACCCATGCAACATAGAGTAGTGCATGGAAATAGATCACCCATATCAATGTATGATACTAGAAATATGGAAAGATCATTACTGACCCACACAACTTTCAACTCCATTTAACCCACTGATTCAAGTTAAAACCTTGTATTTCTAGTTGAACTAAGATAAGCTTAAACAGGTCATTATCTTTTTCCATGGGAATCATATGGAAATACAGTAAATTGATTTTAGTGAAAAGTTTTTCAGTTTATAAGAATGTCACATTGTCATCTGAAAGTTGATTCTCAGACAGCACGGTTCCTGGATTGAAATGAGGATCCAAAAATCTAGGATAAGATCGGATACAGCCATTATCAAGCCTACGTAAGTTAATGAATTTAATAAAAAAAAATTGTCATGCCAAAGTCCAACATTCATGTCAATATCATGTATGCTTATCATTGTATAGAACAAAGTAGTTTTAAGATGCTAGAACATACAATATCTGTCAGTGAAATTTTCAATGAAACAATGGTTTGACCATGTCAGAAGCTAAGTTACAAATATCAGAAACAGGTTCATATATAAGTGCAAAAGGAGATGATAAAGGAAGAAAGAAGGAACTCCACCTCAGCTCTATTGGAGTAGCAACAAAGTTAGCAAGCATCACACTTGGAGCATGACACCGGGTTCTCAGTATTGCAATAGCCATCCCACAAAGTAACACAGTGACTCCTACAGATGATTGAGTTGGTTCAGTCACTCACATTTAAAATGAAGCATTGATTGCTAGGTCATACCATACCCACTAGCAAATTCATCTAAAATGCAAAGAGTTAACTTGGAACTTCAAAGAAAGGAACACCTAAGCATTCATTTCACACAAAGTTCAAGCAATATAAGGAGCATAGACTGGAAAGTATAATCAGGTTGCAGACCTTCCTCTAGAATGAGGCTAAGTCACATAAATAGAAAAACATATTTTAATACAATGAAGTTCCTATATAGGTACAAAAGCACACCTTGCTGAGTACACAAGTACTCTTAGATGAGTCTAGATACGATTAGGACTGGTTGTGGGTTAGGGGTTGTTGAAGAGTCCTACAGTACCTAGGATAATGGGTAGATGTTAGGTGTTTGTGCTAATTTTTAGAATAATGCTAGAGTAGGAGGGTCACCACATC
Source organism: Chimonanthus salicifolius (assembly GCA_013350335.1). NCBI lineage: Eukaryota > Viridiplantae > Streptophyta > Magnoliopsida > Laurales > Calycanthaceae > Chimonanthus > Chimonanthus salicifolius. The sequence goes on along the minus strand of CM023537.1, from coordinate 14,659,204 downwards.
TTGGCAGTACCAAGATTGTGAGGTCGTCAGTATGTAAATACATGTTGCTGGTAATGAAAAGGATCATCCAGGAATCATTATTCTCTCATTTGGAATTCAGGTCAGGTTCCCTCAAAGAAACCAATTCACTGTTCATGTCTTTCTTTCTCATATCTCTCACAGCATTCTTTCTTAAATCTCAGCAATCAGCTAAGATGGCCCCACAATGGGGATGGAGAAGTGGCCAAAAACGAGGCAGAGGCCAGAGTAATAGTGGGGCACATAACAAGTTCAAAGCTGGAAATAATTAGATCTCAAATGTGCATGAGTGTCAAGATTTTTTACATAATATTACTGTATTAGGTGTGGATTCAACACAGATACCCCATCCAATAGAGTTCCTGTGAAGAGTATAATTGAATTAGTTAATCATGAAGGTGACAGAAAGTACTCATTCTGATGATATTTCTTATGCATGAGAGAGTTTAGCATACCAAACACAAGCTAAATATTCTCAACATACATCATAACTTGCTCAACAGCAGTGCCAGCTTAAGACTTGATGTTTGATCAGATTTTGTCTTTAATATCATTACAATGCTTCTATTTCCTACATGAGATATTTCCTTCCATCAACTAAAAATAGCAACTGAATGTCTGAAAATAGAAAAATTACAATTGAATTATCTAGATCCTATCTGATCAAAACTGGGATAAACTTTCATTTCAGTTCATCTCCCATATAATCGGATATGGTTAAAGTTAATTCCAACGGTGTTTTAAAGTCCCACAAGGGCAGTAGGATTATTCTAACACTAAAATTGAAGTATCAAAGGTTATTTTCTATATCAAGATGAAGAATGAAATGCTAATAGTTTCCATACCACAGATAGGAAATAATCCCAGTGTAATGCCAAGGGCAGTAGAAAATGCCAATTGCTTAGGCTCCACACCCCTGCCAACCAGTTCCAAATAGAATAAAATAAAATAAATCAGGTAAGCAGTATCAGAAGAATATTGAAATCATATAGGACCTTTTTCCTTTCAATGGTATTAATAAGAATAAGGTGAGCGGAGGATGATTAGATGTTTGGAAAAGAAAAAAAGATATAAACAGTTAGTTCCGAGAATCTTAGTTAAAATACTACAAGTTGAAATTCTCCTGAAATATGCTTAAGACTGGTTTCATTGTAACTGGGCCTTTGGATATCAGAATATGTTTTTCTCACAACAATTAAGACACTTTCTAATTGAAAATACGAGTTGAAAATGGAAACAGCCTTGCTTTTAGCAAATTTTAGCTCAATTGGGATAGTGCTCATTTTCATTTGAAATCCCATTTCCAAAGAAAATCGTAAAACATTACCTAAAGGTAACAGATTCAAGCCATGTTACGTACATTTTCTTTTCCTAAGTTTACAGCATTTTATGCATTGAAGAGAAGGGTCCGATACATGTCAAAGTTGAAGAGTTAAACACATCAAAAACTAAACTTCTCATTTGGAAAACACAAAGAGACATGACATCCACAAAGCAAAGGTCCGTTTGGATGCATGCGAATGTATAGTATTTTCCTAAAAAGAAATCCTTTTTTGAGCAACAAATTTTAATCATTTCTGTTTTTAGTTAAAAAATGGTTATTTCCCAAAAAGAAGAAAAAAATAAGAAAACTCTCTCCTTTGCATGCATCCAAATATGCCAAAAATCCATAAAAAATAATCGAGGTAGAGAAAGAAACATGGAACACAATATCACCTTCGGATTGTTTGCAGAAGAGGATCAACGACCTTTCGATTGAGCCATCCCAGCAATCTAATCCTCGCCATTTTCGAGAAAACCACCCGATACCAAGCCCACTTTTCCTCTCTTTTTTCTCCTTCTACGGAAAAATTTAAATCCCTCAAATCAAGGTGGAAAAAGGAAATCTTTTCAAAGAAATCTACGCTGTGAAGAGCGTTTCAGATTGAAATTCGCTGAAATTGAACGAAAGGGCCTTGTGGGTGGATTTCAGAAAGAAAAAAAAAAAAAACCCAAATTGATCAAACTCTCTATTTTCTTTGTTTCTTTAATCTAATTGCTGCAATGAAACAAGCTGGAAGTTGGTTTTCCAAAGTTCTAGCTTGCTAGATATTCCTAATGGATTTCTTCCCGTTGTGGGCATGCATTTCGTGAAAATTGGTCTTTCCCTATTCTGAGCTATGAATTGTTTAAGAATCTGAAATGTAAATAGGGAATCGAAGAAATTGAGGAGAAAAGGGCTTCAAAGGGAGCTTGGCTTACAATACCCTCGGAAGAGGAAAACAGGTTCATGTGACCCTCAACGGTTCGGACAGATTTTTCTTCTAAGGGTCGGGTTCGAACTTTCATTTAAAACCCGTTTAGGTTTCTCACGCTTTTAGGTTTATTTATCTTTTATTTTATAAATTTAAAATTTAATCATATAAATTGAAATAATAATTAAAAATAAATAATGCATAAAAAATAATTTCAAAAGTCAATTTCTAACTAAGCATCATTTTTAAAAAATTTTGGATATCTTTTAATATTCTTCATTTATATCAATTTTATGTTTTATTTCAAAGCCTAACAACTTACAAAAGAATCCATTTTTAACCAAATTATGTGCACTATAAATTTTTATTTTTCAAAATGAAAAAAAAAAATCTTGATTGGTATTGTCATATCCCAGGCCATTTTAAAAAAAAATACTGTTTCTAAATAGTGTCTATCTTAAATAGAACAATGTGGATAAATCATGTTTACAACTAGAGTCCTGATCCTTAATTGAATATACAACACCTAAATCCGTACCCATTTACATCCTATGGGATGGACCACATTTGCCCCATTTTCTAAAGGATGTGACCCCAAAAAACACAAGAAGAAACTTAAAAAAGTTGCACCCTACCTAACATATATACACCCCTCAATATATACACCCCTAAATGCAAGATACACATGATCAAATGTCTTAGATGCCTTTGTATGGTCTATTACTGTCATTAACCAATCTAGCACATTTAATAAAATGTCCTTTTTTAGCTCAAAGGATTGGCTTGATGTTCATGACATTCATCTCATGAACGAGATTTTGGGTTCAATCCCAATGAAATGCCTTTCTCTGTAGGCTTATTCAGTGTTTACGGATTCAAAAGTTTTTATGTTTCAAACGATTAATCGAGTGTGACATCTAGACATCTTCTATCATAATAAAAATAAAAAATAAAATAAAATCCCCTTTCTTCATCATTTGTCATTGGGAATTTGAGCCCACAATTTATTAACTTCCATTGAAGTAATGCCACATTTAAATTAGGTATTTAAGTTTTTTTTCTCTCTCTTTTTTTATCTTTGGTAGAAGCTATTTTTATTTGTTTACTTGCCTTCCTTCTCAAAAAAATATAGATTCTACTCGCGTGTGTATTCATATTTGTTTTTTTTTTTTCATTCAAAAGAATGAAGTTGTCTTCACCAATAAGAGGAGAAATTATCTTTTGATATGGAGGGAAATTAATTGTTAGAGATGATCACCACCATTTTGTCTATAAAGAGAAATCTTTTGTGACCTAGAGAGGATATTAGATTGCATTCGAGTGGGGTTTGGTAACTAAAGGGCAGAAGTAAAAAATTAACTTTTTATCTTCTTCTCTCCCACTTTTGAAAATCCTTTTTAAGGAATGAGCATTCATGAAATTTAGAAAATGACATTTACACGAGATCTTAAAATTATTTAATCTGACCAAAATATCCTTATTTTGCTCATCACTATAAATTATGTAGTTTTTGCATGATATGAGTTGATTAGAGACCTTTTTTTTCTCTCTCTCCAAAAGTAGAGAAAATGAACGCCACCTTAAATATCTCTCATGGATCAGTATTGAAAAACTTACCTATTTCTTCACATTCGGCCGTTGGGCTATCAATTAGTTTTCATTTAATATAGTACATACAAAAGTACATGAATTTAAATTTTGGACCGCTCATGTGCTTGGCCCACTATAGATATTTATCAACATTATCATCTAGTCATTTATCTCATCAATCTAAAAATCCATTATAAATATCGAAACTCAATAATACTTTCACAATATCTATGTCACTGCTTGCAAATTTGAATCACAAATTCTCTATTTTTTTTTTTAAAGGCATCTTTGAAATCAATCCTGAATGTCTCAAGCTCTCAATTGGAGGTTTTCCTCTTATAAGACCATATACCACTGAATATAGTATAAATTATGACAAAATACAATAGAGGCCCCACTCAAGATTGGCCAGTTTTAGGAGAAGTGAGAGGGAACAGAGGAAGCAGCTCTGGTTCAGCATTAACCGGTCTAGACCGGGGCGAGGGATGCAAATAAAACCGTCTTTCTTTGATGGCCCTCTCCTCTTCTTCATGGTTTAATTCCAAAGAATCCTTATTAACTCCATCCAAAATTGAGAGGTTTGAGAAGTTCGCAGAAGGGGTGCATAATGGGCTTGTGACATAACCGGGTGTCGAAGGCGATACAACTGCTGGGCTCGTCGGGAAGCCAGTGACTGGAGGGATGAGGAATGGCTCAGTTGCTTGTAAACTGGGCATGGAAGGTGAGCGAACCAGCTGGCTAGGTCTGAGGCTGAGGCCAGGTTTCATTATCTGTAACTTGGGCCTAGTGTACTGCCTTCTCTCATAGAGCTTGAATGTGGACCTTTTCCCGCCACTGATTTTCTGGGACGATGGCGGCAATGGGGTCCCTTCATTGGCATCAGATGGAGGAGATGCGGTCGGAGTGTGTTGGCTTCCATTGGATGCACCGGTCAAGCGTTGGACCAGCTCTCGGAAGCTGTTCGGGTCAGCCTGAACGAATGTGGTGGACGGGGTGGGGCACTGCGGGCTCTGGCTCACTGGCTTTTCCATGGCTTCCACTTCCACCTCTTAATTCTCAAGTAATGCTTTCCCACTCCAACATTAGCCACCCAAGCTCTGTTTAGAAGGAGAGAAATGAAGATGGAGAATGAAAAATCAACCTTATAATAATAATAAAAAATATATATGTATAGATAACTGTTAATTAAGATCATGAATTTAATAACCATAGCATTAAAAATAAATAAAAACTTAAGGCTAATACAAGACAATCCTCATTATTACAGAAAACGGAGAGGCATCAGCCAAGACGGAGCATGTGAGCCAAGTTTTGAAACTGTGAGCCCAGCCTGTATTGGGCTGGATTTGGGCTACTCTTTTAGAACTTCAGTTTAAGTACAACTGAGGGCTAACGGCTAAATGGGCTAGACCTGGCCCATATATGGAACTCGTTAGCGCCCAAAATGGCTGCTAAATTTGACTTGAATTTATTGTCAGGACCTTGTTAGAAGTGGATATTTGTTCTACTAGTAGGATATATCTACTGTATAAAATTGTAATCCAACCCAAGTAGTGAAATTCATCAGAGTTTTACTGACTTTTATTAATTTTATCAAATTTCAATCAATTCTCAAACTTTTTCCAGATTTTACAAGCAGTGGTTCAGATTTTACAAACCGGGTCTGGGTCCGGGTATGGATTTGGATCTGGTATGGACCCAGTCAGTTTGACATCCTTAAAAAGGACACCTGGCTGACAATCAATTGGGCCCACCAAGACCAAGAAAAATAGACAGCGAAAAGATACAAGGCGTGGGTTACCCTCCACTTGTACCCACTGGCCAAAATCTAAGCCGAACCCAGCATCATACCTTCCTTTTTCTTGCCTTTTCCATACTTCAACCCACCTTTGGTGGGGCCCATTCATATTCTCAAAATAATAGCAATAATAACTGATTTTTTTTTTAAATTACACGTAAAAAATGGTAAATCCAGCTTAAAATCCCTACAGATAATAACACCAGGTGAGATCATGAGGGTTCAAATATGACACCGCCCATTTTTTAAGATGGGAGATTACAAGTTGATCTACACCCATGTGGAATAGAATGAAAGATTAAACCTCAAAAATCACCTTTTAAATAAATAGAATAAGTAATTATATTTACTGCTACTGTTGCGTTTCTATTGTTTAAGCTTTAATAAACAAGATCTTACCTTCAGTGAATCATCATCTCAGCCATTGATTTTACAGTTAATATCACTGTGTTGTCTCGACCCACAGCAACAAAAGAGATGTGGAACTGTTAGATCACAAATAAGAAATAAGTAAAGAACACATGAACTGAAGACCCCAGAAGCTAAACAAAGACAGTCGTCCATTATTTGGACGGTTCATATCAATTTTCAAAGTGTGTGATCATGTGTTTTGTAGAATTTATCTTTACAATAGAAAACTAAGAAAGTAGATAGGTAGATAGATAAAAAAAACAAGAGCATCTTTTTCTTTCCTTTTGTTTAATTGCCGGTTTGTTGTTTTAAAGTGTTACAAGAATTGGATGATGTCAACCATAGTCCACTTTCTGTCAATGTTAAATGATTAAAATGTAGACTAAGAGAAGGAACCTTGCACTGCTGCATAGAGAAATCACAGCCGTTCCTCAATTTCATTCCAATTTCCTGAAATCTATGTGATAAAGAGAAAATAACTTGCCTGAAATTCAAGCAAAGGCTATAGAGTATAGACCCACTTGAATTTTCTTTCCATGAAAATTCAAAATAAGTGTATGCAATGTATTAAAAAAAACTAGAAATGAAAAAAAAATTAGTATATATAAAAATAAATAAAATAACTTTTAATAATCTTGCTTGAAGTTAAAGCTAAGGTTAAGAGAGAAAAAAAATGAAAAACCCATTGCAATTGGCAAACCTCTGTACATTTCCCAACAAGGAAAATTAGGAGAGAAAAGTATGGCATTTCTCATTAAAAAAAAAACAGAGCAAAGCAACCATTTAATCTTCTGAGGAAATTCATATGGGTAATTGAGTTCAACGAAAAGCAACCCAATGATGAAATTTGAAGAGAAACCAGAAACAAAATTCAGTGACAGAGAAAAAGAAAAGTAATTTTGATGATCACTGATCTCAAGCAAATGGAAAGGAGATAAAAGAAAATCCAACAATTCATGGAGGAAAAAACAATCCCAAATGAAATTAAAGAAAACCCAGATGAAAACATTGTGCAAAAACAAAAAGATGTAAAAGAGAGAGATGTCAAACAAATTTCAACTGACCCAGAAAGGGAAATCAAACGAATTTCAATTTTCTCAATAGTAGAGATCCAAGAAAGCAAGAGAAAGCCAATATCCAAGGATCATGAAATGAGGAAAATGCTTGGGAGATGGTGTGAATGTATACGAATTTGAGTTGAATCTGTGGTGGGTCACACAGCATCTCACTCGAAAAATCAACAGAAAACACAGAGAAGAGGGGAAGAAGAAATTGAAGTCACAGAAAGACTCCAAACATTCACAAAGAAAGTTCAGAAAAAACTTAAAAGGTAGAACATTGCGGGGGGTTTCCTTTAAGACCCAGAAAAATTAGACCAAGTTCTAATCAAATAGGATTCGAACAAACCTCTGAAACCAGCTTCAGTTTTCCAGTCACCAAGTGGAATTCTCAGCCTTATCCAATGAAAGGAAGCCACCCCAAAGGATAAAGGATGAAGAAGAGATGAGATTAATCTTCTTCTTCTGATTCTTCTCCTTTGGATGTGAGGGGATGATTCTTAGGTTATTAAATGAAGAGAGTAGAGAAGAAGAAACAGAAGAGAGAGCTGAAGACCAACTCAGACGGGGTAAGGTTTTGGATGCGGATGCTGGAAAGCCAGTTAGGACAAAACAAAGGCAGCCTCACACGGTAGAACTGCCGCTTGCCACCTCAAATGTTTTGTTGAAAAGCGAGAAGACTGGATTGACGAAAATGCCCCTTGCTTCTTCGGGAAATCTTTGTTGTGCCGTCTCCAGTCTTACACGCTGCGTTTGCCACTATTTTGATACATGCAATCGAGTGACACTTCACACTTAATGAAGTTTGTTTCTGCGGACTGCGGAGGACAGTCAGAATACGGCTGTAAAAGGATTTGATTTGGATTAAATTTAGATAAGATTTGTATTTTATCAGTTTTGCATCGTTGGATTTTAAACTACATAGTAGTTATTTTATTTTTTAAATGCAAAATTCAGACCTGTTTTTAATTTATATTGTTGAATTTGAATATTTTTATGGAGTTAAAAAGTTTAACATATACTACAATACAAAGAAAATTAAATTAATTAGATAATTAAATTCTAATACCAAAGAAGAACTCAAATCCTATAAAACTTATATCAAACTACTTTTCTAATTTTTATGTGTGAAAAAAAAAGAGTGAAAGAAAATACTAGAAATACTAAATTAGATATATGCAAAAACCCTAAATTAAATGTAATGAAATTTTAACTCTATCTCACTTGTCCTAGTATGACAATGAGTAAAGACATATGAAGTAAATATCAATTTATAGTTTAACAATTGATATGTTATTAACAATACTTGTTATTTTTTTTATTTTTTTAAATTCATATGTGGAAAACTGTAAGAAGTTCAATGTAAAACGCCCACGAGTGATACCCACTCTCTATATGTTATTATTTTTTTAATTAATAATATCGAAGTCATTCATTTTATCTATTCAAAGTTAAATTTTTTAATTCTATTCTTCCACGTAACTGATCAACAAAAATCTTCTTTGTCACTTTAATATCTATCATATCTTATCATACAACATTAATTCAAATTATTCCTAGGCTCCTACTCTCCCACTATCTTAATATCTCTTTTCCAAATGCTCTTCATTATGTGTTTGCCAATTTGTCAATTATGTTATATTCTAAGAGATTTTAAATTTAAAAAATTAGAAAAATATCTATTCATTTTATGTTCTTGTTGTTTGACTCTTGTTCATACGAGGAAAGGTGGATCATCTCTCCATACTTGAATCTTGAAGAGGTTATTAATTAAATTTATAGGGTTAGAAGATGGAGATCTATTCATACAGAATTACAAGGTTCTCGTATTCAGAGGTCCGAATATCGACCTATATGATACATTTTTTTAACTTTATCATACCAGCCGATATGATATAGTTTTGAAACTTTATCATATCGGCCGTATCATATCGGCCGATATCACAATATCAGTCGTTTTTGTTAAAAAGAAAAATAATAATAAAGAGAGAGAAATTTATTGACTGATATCGGTCGATACTATTTTTCCGACCCCTGCTCCCATTAGCTCAAATTCTTATATTTTTTAAACATATTTGCCCATAACCTACCCTCTACCCATTATTTGAATTGGAAATTTTAATTTCTTGAAAGTAAAAGAAGTATAAGAGTTAATTTTAAAAATTTATCTATCTGAGAAAGTGGGAGGTATCAGGTTCAAACCTTCATGAGGGGAGTGGGTATCATCTGTAATGATTTTACGTGTTTTCCCATTTATAAATTCAAAATAAAATATCTAAAATTTTAATTTCAATCAGAACTCTGAGTGTAGAACACGCTATACAGAATCCAAATTCCATTGGTGAAGGTCATGTGACCTCACTTGCGTGCAATTGGCCTCTGAAAGTCATTATCTTTGGGCGTTTCTGCATGATGACAGAGAGAGAGTTGATAATAGTGAAATGACACTGCTAATTATCACTGAACAAATATATTGTCTGTTGGTGTATCTCACTTAATGAAGTTTGAAAATTAAATGCAAAATTTGATAATTAATTTTTAATCATTTAATTTAAATATGAACAATAAAATAAAATTGCTTCCATTCAAAAAACTTCACCCAAAACCAACAATGTCCACTAGTGAAATGGCGTTTGAGGAAGAAAAAGAGCCGTCTGTGGATAGCTTTCTTAAGAGAATGATGATAGTTATAAAAAACCCCTACCCATATACAAATAATAGCTCAAATTGGCAGAATACTTCCTTTTTCAACATCAGAACTTTGTGCTTCAATCTTTATTTTAAAAAATGAGCATTATTATATCGAGTCGAGTAATCTAGATGGGTTTTAGTTTTTTCAACTTGATTCAAGAAAACTCAGTTTAGACCCGAATTCTAACTGATTCAAGAAAACTCAGTTTAGACCCGAGAAACTTAGTTTTCTCAACCTGATCCGACCTGAATTCTAACCCAAATCAACCTGAATCCTGACCTCACCCACATTTTGAATCCATTTTAGCCTAATTGCAGCTTGGTCGGATCAAATTAACTTGTAAAATCCTCAACCCGACCCGATCTGAATTCTATGCTGGTTTTTGTATTCTCAACCCAATTCGACCCGTTGACCAGAAATTCTCAACCCGACCCACATGATTTCTCGGGTTGGGTTTTGCCCTAATATCTACTGCCCTTAAGGCACACCAGGTAAGGTCATGGGGGCTCGAACCTGGTACCTCCCGCTTCCTAAGATGGGAGATTACCAGTTGAACTATACCCATTATTATTTATTATGTATATAAATGTTGTTGGGTCACTTCTAAGGAAAAGTGTTGGATCAAAGACAGCCATGTGACATGCAAGTGGACCTCATTGTATATCTATGACTTAAATACAAGTGAAACTAAAGAGTATTTATTGTATTTAAGTTGTTTGTTGAGAGACCCAAACATAAAGGGCAAGCTCATCATGTGAAGAAAATGACCTCCATCCAACGATTAATACAGCCTCCACTCCATATGATGATATATTTGTAACATTACAGCATCTTAGGAAAAATACTTGCAATGGCCATAGATGTTGATGGGGTTGGACTGAGATGTCCCATCTCAAATTTGATTTCTCTAAATATCAAAAACTAATATGGGACCTGCCCCAACATCTGTCTAAGTCTCTTTAATTTCTTAAAGTTGTAATAGTATCCATAAATTTCATAATAAATGATTAAGGACTCTAACATTCAATTGTTAAATTAATGATCATTATCTAATCATTATTTGCAGATTTGACTTTTTACCAGCCAACACCATGTCGGCAAAGGCACATCAGTTTAGACATTTTGGAAAATAAAATTTTGAGAGGAGAGTTTCTAAAACTATGGTAATAGTTATATGGTAATTAGATTTAAATTTAGAAGGATTGACTTGACGGTCAAGAAACTTTCTATACGAAAGAAGGTTTTGAATTCAATTCCCGTTTAAACTCTTCTGAGTCATTTCCTACAAAGTTACTTTTCATCGCTTGAACTTTGTTAATTAATTTATTAAAAAGGGTTTTTCATTATAAATTTATAAAAAAATCATCTTAATTGAATTAATTGTGTTGTATTTTAAAATTTTAATTAAAATAATTTAAATTGATTAAATTTTTAAAAATATAGACATGAATTTCAAATCATTGGAAATGACCAACCAGAGTGGGGCCAGCGCTGCTTGTTTTCTCTTCTGATTGACATCACTCCTGTGGAGACAGCTCCACAGTGGGATGAAAGAGGATCCCACACATGGTTCTGCAGTGCTTTTCAAATGAAAACCCTAAGCTAATAAAACTGAGTTCCCATATTGTCGTAGCTCCATTTGAATTACATGAAATTTGACAAAGACAGAGTTCAGTGATGCTATAATGTAAAACAAAATAATTATTGCTGATATATAATTACATAATTAAAACTAAATAAAATGGACTACTAAAGTAAAGCTCTTTATCACCTGTCTATTTTATTTGTTGAAATCTAATGAATAAAGATATTTACATGAAACTTATTTTTATAATCAACAATCTTTTACTTTAATTTCATAAAATTGTTGTGGTGGTGGATAGAATGATACATTTAACTGAAATCAAAATTGAATCACACTATCTGAAGTGGGTTATTTTTTGGTTAGAGTGATTGTCTTAAAAACCCAATCAGGGCTACAGACGATGGGACCTGACACTGACCTCAGATGGGGTCCAAAGTGGGTCATCTATAAAATGTTAAATATTTCTAGGGAAGTGATTTTTGCACTTCCACTTATTTATCCACCGTGCACCTTGAAATTTCAATTTTGTCCAAACTCAAATTTCCTCTTTTCTCTCTCTCTTTCCTTGCTTTTTTTTTTAGGCAAAATCGAAATTTCACATCGGTAAAAGTGAGGGTGCAAAAATCACTTCCCTGTTTTTAACACAAATGTATCCAATTTTTATAAAAACATGTTATACATTAACATTCTTGTCATTTATGAAATAAAAACATCCCACTTAAAAAAAGTGTACCAATCAATCTCTATCCTTAAATTATATTACAAGGCCTTATTTTAATAACTTCCTTGAAAAAAAAATAACTTCTTAATTGAATGCCAGTGGAGTAAGCAGGAGAATGTAAAAAATTCTTATTTATCCTATTTTGTATTTATTAAACATGAGAAAAGTAAACCTCTTGATTTTTCTCTCTCAAGTCAATCATTTCTCTCGGAAAAAGAGAAATTATGATTTTCTCTCATCTTTTCTTCTTGTCCCTCTCTTTCTTAATTTTCATCTCAAGAGGATCTCCCATGTGAAGGAGTCTTACCAAACGCAGCCTAAGTTATACCAAGTCCTCTCAAAATTTCAAATGGCTCACTAGGTTTAACTTAAACCTATGGGGTTAGAGTCTAAGAAACTATGAACCCATTTCAGACCTATACATAAACCCGCACACAGATAGTTCAGTTTGTCTAAACCAGAGGTCGAGTTATCGGCCGATATCCGATGTATATTGACGATATCGGCCAATATTAATACTTTTTTTTAAAACAAAAAATCAAGAAAGAAAAATATCGGCCGATAACAAGATATCGGCCGATACCGAATTTTAAACTCCTGGTCTAAACTTTTAAGATTAGACCAAAGGTCTTAAATTTGACGACTCCTGAATTTACTGGATACACGAAGCTTGGGTTTCGTGTATCCGTGAAATTAGTCTTACCTTCAATGTGGAGTAGAGATACACATGTTATTAAAAAAAACCTAGACCTCTTACTATGGCTGGTTCTTATGGATTTTGAGCTTTAGGGTACGTATCAAAATCCCTACCCTGTGCATCACAAGGAACTATGGCAAGTGGCCATACTGATTGAGCAAATGGCATCCAGAATATAGTAATAAAAAACTTTTGCAGTTTATTACAATAAAGACAATAAGACAATCTACCAATCCATCATTATCCTTTTCTTGAAGATACTATGATCCTTTAAATGATTAACATCTCAATGATGTTGCGGGCCAGCATTGACAAAGCCAATTCCCATCAAAATTCAAGCAACCTGTCTCAAACAATTATTGGGTTAAAGCCTTCAATCCCATATAGATTAGCATCCTTGTTGGCAAGTGACATCACACAACATTTCAGTAGTACACTCCTGTATGTCCTTTTTCCAAGGTGGAGGGTCATCTATTATAAACAAAATAATGGAATCAAATTCTTCTAATGATGTGCGGCCTACCCATTTTAAACAACGCTTCCTCTACCCCACGACTGGTTTCTTCATGCTTCCTTTCCCCCTAAACCTGGTTTTTTCATCTGCAAATATCCAAACATCGTGTATACCATGAAAACTCTTCACAAGCATATATATCAAGGCAAAATTTATTGCCACTCAACATATCCCCAGTGTTGCTTCACTGAAAACACTAGCTAAACTCAACAACCAATCGAAGTATAATAAGATTCTTAGAGATCAAATATTTCAAATAGTTACAATGACATTCATGGATAATACAGTGGCTTTGGCTGTAAGAAAGTAAAAGATTTGTAAAATCGTTCATTCTGGTCCTGCAGCATCAACTGTCAAGTTCAATGCACCTGCTGCAACAGCTTAAGGGCACCGATGCTGAGTTGCCTGCACATCTCTCACAATGATCCAAGCACCTTTGAAATGAATTACAAGTTCCACTGCAGTTAACTTCCATGCAACATAAAAATTGGTGACATAAAGACCTAGGCAAAGTCAAAGCTCTTTGGAACTAGAACTTAATTATTAATAAAAATAAAATAAGCCCTTGGATCTTTGAAAGCCACTTATGCAGATATCTGGCCAAATCCAGGCCCGCTTTTAGATTGTCTTTCCATGTCTTAATTAGTTTGCTTTGCTATTGTTCTTCATCACCTTGTTGGAGTCCTTCAAAGTATGGTATACGATAGCCTTTGAATGTCCTCCCTGCCTCTTCCTTTTTTATTTTACTTGAGTTGCTTGCTGGTTGCAGTAGCAGAAACGGGGGAAAGAAAAGAGTAGCAGTCGATCTCTTTCCCAATCAGTGACAAGGAAAGAGTTTTTTTTTCATTTCTTTTTCCTCTCAAATGGTGTTAAAGACAAGGTTTTGTAGTTGTAAACAATCAAGGAACTATTTTACTGCAATATATGATAATGAACACTAACCATCAAATGTTTCATTCATGAAAGAATTCCTTCTCATTAATCAAAGAATTCCTAAAAACATGTTGCCAAATGTTATCATGGAAGATGAAATCCTTCCTCAAGGCATTGTGTTTTGATATCCTGCATGAGTTGCTGAAGGAGGGAAGGGCGGTTCGTGACAACGGCGTCTACACGTTCGAATAGCATCTTCTGTAATGACTCCTCATCATCTACAGTCCATGCATAGACTTTTTTACCCCTCCTGTTGGAAGGAATTGCATTAGAAGGATAAAACTTTTGTATGTGCACTCATGTATGGGTGCAGCAAAGCAAGTCACTGAATGCCCCACATCTGAGCACATCAGTACATCCTGCACAGTCATTACCTCAATAAAACCCAACTTCAAAGCATACATAGAAAGGAAAACTTAAGAATGAGCTCAAACCACATGAGTGTAGCAATGACCATGGCATGCGTTCCTACAAACCAGTAAAACAAAAAGGAGGTTTCGATTTTTGGATGGTAAATAGAGGACATACCCGTGTAGGATTCTCACAAGTTTATCATCAATCAAAGGGTAGTAGACACCAACAACACCAGCACCTTTCATCCGCAACAAGTTAGATCTAGCACCAGTTGAAGGATCCATCATGACAATATACCCTACCTGCCAAAGACAATTCAGCCCTCAAATTTTTGACAAGAAAAAGACAATGAATAAAATAAATAAATATTAAAGATGTTGGCTGAATGCCCCATTGATATTGCAATATTTCGTTGAGAAGATTGAAACCATAATAACTTCACACCAGTGTTGTCAAAATTGGCCAATTCCCGATATGCATCGTACAATTCATCATGATTCAGGTCAAGTTTGATACAAAATCAATTTTAATCAATGATCACACGATTTTAATAAAAAATCGTAAATGGCATGAATTGAGTTGTATAAATCGTTACATCGCATGATTCATCATAAATGTATTAAAATGGGAACTTAACACCCCTATGCACGTTTCCTTTTACCGGCGCTAATGTTGTTAAACTCGAATCGTATCGTGAATCGGTCTAGGGGTATGACTCGTGCATCTTAAATCGTAAATTGTAGAATCATAAGAGTTTTGATATTTTTGACTTTTTTTTATATAATTACTATTTATACTGCAATTACATATAAAATGACACAAAAATATCAATATGAGATTTAAACATAAATATTAAGTGTATAATTTTTTTTCTATTATTAGAAAACTATATTTTTATATTTATAATAAATAAAAAAACTGTAATATAGTATTACATAATACAAATTACAAAATACTAAAATAACTATAATACAGTATTACATAATACAAATGAAATACTTGTATCAATTTAATTTATGTAAATAAAATAGATTAATTTTCTTAGGTTTCTTTGAAATTTATTTTATGTAATAATATTTAGTGAGATATAATATAAATTATACATCAATAATTTCTTTTGCTTGTAAGGTCATTAAATTCTATTTCATTGTCAAAATGTCACTCAATTATGTAATTATAGGGCTAAATAATGTTTTTATTTTAGTTCAGATAAATTTAAAGAAATTAACAAATAAATTAAAGCCATTTAAATAAATTTTATTAACATTCTTCAAATATTAAAAAAAATAGAGCTTTTTAATTTTTTAAAATAGATACAAAGATCAAAATAAAAAACAAAAGAGATTTTTTTAATTAAAACATACAAATGATAATAAAAAAGTTAAAAATATAAAAATGGCGTAAGTGAAAAAGTCGTGTGCTTCAAAATAAAATGACCCTCGAAACATGTGCCACCTAGATATTACCGTGCGAGTGTCACATATCTATGACCTAACTAAAGGGTACTCACGCACGAAAAGAAAGAGAGAAAGAGGTAGTGACTGCAATACCTAACCCTAAATGGAAGAAAGAAAGAGGAAGAGACGACGGTATTCAATAGCAGGAAACAAAGAAGAAGAAAAAAGAGAGAAGAAGAAGATGAAAAAGGGGAGGCGGAAGAACTGAAACAGGTGGCTTTTCATTTTCTTTCCTTTTTTTTTTTCTATTTTCCCTCTTATTTTTTCTTCCGCATCAAAAGATCGTGCGATTGACGATTTTGGAATCGCACGATCTGCGATTTTCACAAAACTCATGGGATTTTTCGATTGAACCAACGAGTTGACTCGTTGGACTATTCGAGTCGAGTCGAGTCGAATTGTCCGAGTTGACTTGCAACTCGGACGATTTTAACAACACTGACTGGCGCAATCAAATCTGAGTTTCTTGAGTAGCAATGGAAACTTCTAGTTTGCCCTCTGAAAACCAAAAGCCAAAGGGCGAGAGAGGCAGAGCCCATCTGAGACAAGGAAGAAGGCGAGGAAAAAGGGATAATAGCTGAGAAGAGAAACGAAAAAAAAGGAGATTACTCTGGGAGTAGGAAGACGAGCCCTGCACGAGATTACTCTGGGAGTAGGAAGACGAGCCCTGCATCACCATTTCTTTCCTCTCTCTCTCTCTCTCTCTCTCTCTCTGATGCGGAGCACTACACGGGTTTCCATATTTAGCAAGTTTCTATATTTAGATTTAGAATTTCCAGCTGTTTAGTCCAATAGTTGATTTTGCTTGGGGAAATTTAGTGATTTTACATGTAATTAGGGCTTTCTAATCATTGGAGGTACTTTGGTATTTGTTTATTTGAGGGTATTTTGGTATTTTTCATGTTTTTAAGTCATTATATATATGATGTAATCCCTCCATATGGGATTGACACTTAATCAATGAAAAGAACAACTTTTGCCTTGTGCAAACTTGCCTCCATCGCAGGAAGCACAGTGAGAAGCCAAGGAACCCTCTGAGAAACTAGGGAAGGCGATGAAGCCACGGGAAAAGGTGAGAATCCTCTTCCAAGATCCAAGTTTTTATCTCTCTCTCTCTCTCTATTTTTCCCTTCTCTCTTTGCTGCTCTCTCAAATCCAGCCGAACTGCTGTCCCAAAATCATCCTATTGCTGTCCCAGATTTGTCCTAGAAAAATCCTTGTTTACCGTCCCGACCTGTCCCAGATCCCATCCAGACTCGTCCCAAGCCCTTCCTAAGTCCCTTATATCCCTCTTACTGCAGCCACAAGTCCTCTTGGACCCTTCCTTAACCTCATACAACCACCTCTACATGTCCTAAACTACTATACAGCCATTACCTATCATCTTTTATCATTAAATCCCTTTTTTCCATCCTTGATACTCCCATACCCAGCTGCCTCCACTTTGTTTTTGACATCACCTTAATTCTAAACAGTCCGAATTAGTTTCTTTTGGTGATTGATCTACTTATTTGTGGATTTAGTTAAACCTCTTTGTTTTGAAGGCCTTCTATTTTGAGTTGTGACTTGGTTTGGAATGTTACAATATTGTTCACATTAAATTGAATATTGGCGACAAATTTATATTATTTATTGCAATTATTAATTTTGAGTTTTAATTTCAACTTCATAAATTTGATTCATATTTGATTTCTTATTACATTATAATTGCATATAGGCATTTAGGGTTACCCTATCCCCTGTCCTGCGTCAAATTTGTATCAGATCCAGGTTAGGGTGTTTTCTTAAACATCCACGGTCCTAGATTTGCATTTAGTGGAAAAAAAATTAATTAATTTAAAAAAAATTATTAAACAAAAAATCATCATGGCATATCGAGTTTAGGACACAATATTTAGAATCATCTAGACATGTCAGGAGAACAACCCCCAGCTTGGTTCAATAAGTTCCTTACCCAGTTGACAATCCAGACGACTGAATTTCAAAGAAGACAGGAAGCCATAAATGCTAAATTTATTCCTATACAACCCAAGAACACCCAGTTGACTGAACTCTGAGGAGTTGATCGTGGTGAGTGCCATTAACCTCATAAGCCTTAGCAATTTACCAAAAATGAAAAACGTGTCTTTAAGACTGTTCCTGTCGTGCCTTGAAATTTTGATGGACGTCTAGATCCCAAAGTTTTTCAAGATTGGCTATCGGACATGGAACGCTACTTTGAGTGGCATGACATGTCAGAAAATCGACGAGTCTGTTGCGCTAAATTGAAATTGGGGGAACAAGCCCGGATTTTCTGGATGATGGTGGAACAGAAAATTAGGAGGTTAAGAAAAGACCCCCTAGATGTGATATGGGATGAAATGAAGAAACAATTAATTGAGAAATTTGTCCCTCCCTTCTACCGTCGCAAGCTCATTAGTCACCCTATGCTTCGGGAACTTGACACATATGGTAAAAGCAATGATAAATCAGAGGTGATACAATCCCACAGGTTACCCAAAGCCATTGCGTCAAATAGAAAACCTCTAGATCTCATCCCAGTGTCAGTATCACCTAGTCTGCCTGAGTTTGTACATGCATTTGCACAACATATGCATGATTCGCATGCTGAAATTGAAAGTCAAATTAATATAAACGATGAACAATATAAGTTTGCTGCAGATTCTCATTGCAAATCCAATGAATTTGATGTAGATGATCATGTGGAGAACCTCACACCATGTCTAGTTCCAGAACCTTCACTTCTGAACCCTGACCCACTTCAGATTCACCCTGAGCCACCTCAGCATGATCCTGAACATCTTACTGCTTTTCTTAATCCGCAACCTCACACTGATCCTACTGGCCTTCTTAACCCATAACCTGACCCACAGTCTGATCCACAGCATGACCCGTTCCATGACCCATGTCACCTACCAGTGCAATCTCCTCAACCTTTACTTGTCTAGCCCATTCAGCCTGTGCCTCCCTCACATTTTCAAAGCCCAACAGCTGCACCATCTAGCCCACCCTCACAGTTTAGAGTTGTCTTCAATCCTGATCTTCACCTTGACCCTCCTACTAGCTTTCCGAAACCACTTCATAACATATGGCCTGCACCTATACCTTCACCGATCCTACCTTCTTTACCTTCCTTGCCACCCGAGAGAGAAAACATAAAACTTATCCTGGTCGAGGAAGTTGTTTCCACAGATGCAAGAGGATATCAACCAATGTTGTGAAAATCGAATCGTATCGTAAATCGTTAATATATCTTGAATCGCAAAACGTGTATCGTAAATCGTAGAATCGTAAGATTCATAAGTGTTTTCCCTAAAAAATATTTAATATATGAAATAACGTAAAATATATCTAAAATGTAATAACATGAATAATTCTCCAACTTTCTTTCAATATTAAGTGAATTATATATAATTAGTTCATTGGAGCTCAAATTTCAATGCTCCAATTCCCAAAAGTATAAAACCAGTATATAATCCAACTATACTATGAAAAGTCAATAATGAACTAAAACACCCTCAAAACATCGAAATGTCTTAAATACTCACCAACTCAAGTCTTAAAAACCATTAAAATGAAATGTTTCATGCTTTCACACTCCTAATAACCCCATAATTCTATTATTTATACGAATCGTAAGATTTGTTGATAGATACGAATCGTTCCTCTTATCATATCGTATAAATCGTAAGATACGAATCATGTATCGTAAGATTTTAACAACCATGATATCAACAATATCTTGTGAAGAAGAAAAACCCATGCCAGCTATCACTTGATTGCCTGAGTTTGAGCTACATCGATTTGCTCCTGATTTAATGGAGGTATTTAAGAGCCATGTCACATCGAAGGCGCGCTATATTCACATCTTGTTGTTATCGCATCCAAAGTTGTTCGTGATGTCAATTTCGGATTCAGAGTATACCATCGTTGGAGGAGAAGAGCCGATCCAGCATTCTTATTGTGGCCAATCCTGATCCGTTTGGATGACACCTGAAGACCTCACGTGCACGTGTTTGTACTTCGAAGACCCCACATTGGGAAGACGCGTGCATGGGTAGATTTTGTCTTTTCATCTGTTTGAACTCGAGGTCGAGTTCTTTTTCAGATGGAGAGATTGATACAGAGCACCACACGAGTTTCCATATTTAGCAAGTTTCTATATTTAGATTTAGAATTTCCAGCTTTTCATGATTGTATTTTTTCTTTCATTTATTTGTTTAGTCCAATAGTTGGTTTTGTGCAAACTTGCCTCCATCGCAGGAAGCATAGTGAGAAGCCAAGGAACCCTCACGAGAAACTAGGGAAGGCAAGAAGCCACGGGAAAAGGTGAGAATCCTCTTCCAAGATCCAGGTTTTTATCTCTCTTTTTCCCTTTCTTCTCTCTTTGCTGCCCTCTCAAACCCAGCCGAACTGCTGTCCCAGATCTGTCCTAGAAAAATCCTTGTTTACTGTCCCGACCTATCCCAGATCCCATCCAGACTCGTCCCGATCTGTCCCAAATCCCATCCAGACTCGTCCCAAGCCCTTCCTAAGTCCCTTGCAACCCTCTTACTGCAGCCACAAGTCCTCTTGGACCCTTCTTTAGCCTCATACAGCCACCTCTACATGTCCTAAACTACCATACAACCATTACCTATCCTCTTTTATCATTAAATCCCTTTTTTCCATCCTTGATACTCCCATACCCTCTTGCCTCCACTTTGTTTTTGACACCATCTTGATTCTAAACAGTTTGAATTAGTTTCGTTTGGTGATTGATCTACTTATTTCTGGATTTAGTTAAACCCCTTTGTTTTGAAGGCCTTCTATTTTAGGTTGTGGCTTGGTTTGGAATGTTATATAATTGTTCACATTAAATTGAATATTGGAGACAAATTTATATTTTTTTTTGCAATTATTATTTTGAGTTTTAATTTCAGCTTCATAAATTTGATTCATATTGATTTCTTGTTACATTATAATTGCATTTAGGCATTTAGGGTTACTTTATCCCTGTCCTGTCTCTCTCTCTCTCTCTCTCTCTCTCTCTCTCTCTGTGTGCTGCACTGCATGGATTTTTTCCCCTTCTTTTCTTGCTTCTTCCATGCATGATGTTGTCCATTGTTCCTTTTTTCTTTTGGGAGGGGGGGATCCTCAACTGCAGCTAATGCTCTCTTTTTTTCTTCTTTTTTCATGCATGATGTCCATGCTGCTGTCTTTACTCTTTAGCCTTTGGTCATCTGCTGCAACAGCTGCAACTTATGCAATTTTCTTTTCTTTTTTCCCTATTTATGCTATCATTTTTTTTTTCTTTTTCCTTCTCTTGCTGCTGCAAATGGGGTTTTGTTTTACTGATAGCCAGAGGATTTTCCTTTTATACATTGACATCTAGCATCTTTTGGGGCCATAAATCATATCAAAAGTGTATTTTTTATCTTATCACTAAAATAAAATTTTGTTAATCTAATATTTGCAACAAAAATGGATGGCTGAATATTGAGATGGAATTTCTTAAATTATAAAAGGATCTTCAAGAACCTTGAATGGTTTTTTAGGTGCATGTCCCATATACAACAATTCATTGGCTAGAATGGTTGGAGGCTTAGGGCCATTGATTTTTTGGGGCTGCTTGATAGTTATACAACATTGGTTGAAAATATGAGAGCATATTATTTTATTGTTTAGTGGTTTTAGAATTGAAATTTGAATTCATTGAATACTTACCGATTACATTAATGTTTTTTGCCATGTATTTGCATCTTCAATTAGACAATTAATATTATTTGTCTATCATATATCTAAATATATTATTTTGGAAGAAATGTTACAAAACTTACTATTCTATGATTTATGGTTCACAATTCACGATTCATGACATAAAATGATTTCATGATATGATTCAATTTCGAGAACATTGCTTGACACAATCTAGAAGACCCAAAGACAACAGAAGAGCCCTAATGCTGCACAACAAAACTATGGTTATATTCAGCTAGAACTTAGAGCACAGCTCTTTCATAATGGTTCATTCGTGCTTTGTTCTTGGATTTGAATCTTCACGATGATTCAACAAGGGTTTCAGTATTTTCACATTTCAGTTGCCAAGAGTAAAAATGCAAAATAAACAAATAAGAAAGAGCGAGAGAGAGAGGGTTACCGTAACATCTTGGGACAGTCTAAGTACATCCCTCCCTAACATGTCACTTTTTGCCCATATAAGACAATTTGAACAGTGTGCTCTCTCAACCTGGCATAGAGGAAACATCAGTGACAGTGGTTTCAATGACATGTTAAACAACTCTCTCACAAACTCTGGTCAAGTCCATTAAAAACTCAAAATTTTCAAATTATAAAGTTGCGCCCAGTAAATAAAGCCAGTCATAGGGGTGCAATCTGGGCGGGTTGAGAGACAAATCTTAGCCCGCCCACATTTAATTCGAGTCACTATTTTCAATCCAACTCTATTTTGGCCTCCTCCAACCCAACCCATTTTAAAAATCCAACTCTTTTTTAATTTGGGTTAACCACTTCAGGTCGGGCTAAATTGAGTCACAAGTCAACCCATATAATTAAGTAGATAATTTGGTCTATATATATTATATTGACACGATTCAAGTAAATAGGCATCAATGATTCAAGTAGGTCGAGTTATATAAAGCACGACCTTAGCCCAATCCAAATTAAAAACAGGCCAAGCTTTTTCGGTAGGGACCAACCCATATTTTAAATAGGTTGCGTTATCCTGTCCATATTTTGGGTTGGGGTCAGCCGGATTTGGGTTGACCCCAACCCAAATTGCATTCCTAGAGCCAAACTACAGAGACAAATCCAGATCAGGGAACAGGTGAGTATTTAAGAATTTTATATATAACAATAATAAACTAAAGTTTTAATGAGCTAATGAACACCAACAGTATGCGAACATGCATCAATGGCATGTCCGTAGTAAATGAACATCAACAACTAGTATTTGGCATGTAGACGTGGCCACCTATTGAGAGGGAAAACATACACACACACTTCCTTCACAAAGATGACTTGATTATGTGATTCATGTAAGGCTGAGATCCAAGCATAAAAAATATTAGAACTCTCAATCATTCAAGCAATAGGGATGACCAGCAATGTTTTATTAACTCTTCCAATTTTACATCTTTCTATCGTTTTATCAATTTCTATCAACAAACCTGAGACATCTTCAAAAAAATAAGCTAGCAAAAGTTAGAAATTGGCCCGACGATTCTAAATTTATTTCGACTCCCTGATTTCTAACTTATCGATAAGTTTATTTCTGGTTCTTGAAACTACATAATGGTAGAGCTTCTTCACAGTAGGTAACAAGAGATGGAATGCCTTACCGTAGAAAGTATGTCCCTTGCTAGCCCTTTTTCATATGATGGAGGCCCTACTTTTGCATCCAGAATCACTTGTTTGACTGCCTTTGATATTAACTGCAAGAGATCCAACATTCAGTTGTTGCTGATACTAGCCACATGTTTCCCACATAAACATAAATAAGCAAATAAAAAATATGCTAGCTATAATGTTATTCTAATAAAAAAGCTGCTGGAGAAAAACAGAACTATAACAATCAATTTGGATGATAATACTGCAACATAACATAATGTGTTAACCTCCGGTTAAGGAGCAAAATAGCAGGAAAAATAACACAAGAAACAACAATAAAGGAAGCCTTGGTGGCTAGGCATAAACCACAATTGGCTGTATTTTGCCCACCACCAATGACAGCTTTCTGATTCCCCTTTTTGCTAGGGAGCAGCATCACCATTAGCTTCAAGAAGCACAGGAGCAAATCTGGTTCCACCTTTTCTGGCAATATTGAAACATGGAAAGTAACACAAGATACAACAATAAATCAAGCTTTTGTGGCTAAATGCATAAGCCACAATAGGCTGTATTTGGCCCATCACCAACGAAAGCCTTCTAATTCTCCTTTTGCTAGGGAGTCACCATCACCATTAGCTTCAAGAAGCAACTAGTTCCACCTTCCCTGGCAAGATTGAGTGTTTCCTCTGAAGCAACAGCCATCTTCCATGGATAAGGAGACTGTTTTGATGACCAACTTATAAGTTAAAAACCCATCACACACAATTCAATGTATGGTACAGATAGGGTATGGAAAGAGTTTACGTACGACTATACCACGCATATATAGCAGGTTTAGGAACAAAAACCAGCTAGGTATCTACAAAAAATTAGAATTAGAGATATATGCATCCATAATATCCATGCATATGTATATACATTTCTAATAGTTGAGAATTTCTTCTTAAATATTTGAAACTGTAGTGCTAAATTGTTTTAAAATTGAAAAAATCAAATTATTCTTCTAGCTTAGTTTTAACATGAAAATTTTGGACAAAAAATGAAAATTAGAGAAGTTTTTTAAAAAGATCTTCAGTCCCCTGTTGGATTGGAAGGATAAAGGACGTGCAAGCAGAGATCTTTTTTTTTAGCGGTAAAAAAGACTGAATATATTTTTTTTGAAAAATAACTTCATTAATCAAGAAAAGAAAGAAAAGGGAGCAAGCACAGACCGCAAGCAATCCAAAAGGAAGAAAACAAGAAAAAACATTCCCAAAATTACATCATAATATTCACAATCTCCGAAGAAAACGAAACAAAAGCTGAATATATTAATAGAAAAAAGGGAGATACAAATACAAAGAAATGGGTCTAAGAGACCTAAACACAAGATAAATGAGTTAACAAAAAGAAAAATACATCCAATAAAGCATCCAAAAAACAAAGCATGAAATAAAATAAAAGACAGCCGCTCCCTGCATCTTGTCAATGCCTCGGAGATAGAAAATGGCAGCAGTTAAGGAGATAGAAAACGCCTGCAATTAAGGAGTCTACCCCGTTCTTTGCAAAGAAGTCTACCACTCCATTGGCGGTTCCTCTGACTGGTGCAAAAGAAATCTTGTGGCCTAAACATAACGCCCTTATCTCCCTTACAATTGTAATTAGTTTCCAAGGAGACCATTTCAACCCCTTAGCCCACTTAATCGCATTTCCGAGTCCCCTTCTATAATTAGTTTCCCCTGCCTGAATGAGTTCCATATGGTCAAGTCTCTCCTAATACTAAGAAGTTTTACCTCGTTTGCATCTCTTTGCCCTACCAACTCAGGAAAAACTATAGACGTTTTACCATTATGATCTTGGAGAACGCCACCTATTCCTGCCAGTCCTAGTGTTCCCTTCGTTGCCAGGAACTAAGCCTAGTGAAAGGGGAGAAATGACCATTGGATACTGAATGAAAGGGAAACCTAAGAGAGGGACTCGACACAAGTGAAAAAAAAGGGTGAAAAGCAAGCCACATGTACATGACACAGCATTAAAGATGAAAGGAAGGTTCAACATCGAGAGTACCGGGTCAAAAGATCCATGAGAAGGATGTTGATCCATCTAAGGTGAGAGGGAGCAAAAGAGAGGTGCATATGATGAGACATTAATTGTGCCGAGTAAAGGAGAACTGAAAGGCGACGAGAAGAACAAGCTCGAGAACATGATTCAAAGATCAAAGAAGGCTGGAGGTCTGCAGGTGCACCGATAGCTCAAGGGATTGAAGCAGAGGATGCCCAGCTACCCGCCTCGAGAGGGGGGTGGGTACTAACCAGGCATGGTAACCACCAGATAGGGTCTATGACCAAAATTAGCAACCTGAAGAACAACACATGAAAACAAGCCACGTGGTCTACAAGTAGGAAGCTCAGAGAAGAAGTGAAGGGAGAGAGGAAAGAGAGTACTCGGAGAAGATGGCGATGGCAGACCAAACGTAGAGAGGGAGGGATGGGGGTCAACTGGTGGTGGAGGACCTGGCTGTGACCAGTGGATGATTGGAAAATGCTCGAGAAATGCCAACTCACTGCTTCCTGATTCCTTCCTTATCCACCACTTTCCTGCCTTCCACTACAATTGGTTTTATGCTATTGCCTGCTCTTTTGACATTAGTGACTCTATGGAAGAATTTAGTATTTTTGTCTCCCTCTTTAACCACAAAACTCTAGACTTTTGTTGCCATTCCACTTTTTCCATCAGGAGACAATCCCAAAGAAGAGCCTTACAACTCCTTTTAGAAGCTAATTTCTCCTCCTCTAAGTCCCTTTCCTCCTCCAATCTATTCACCCTTCAAGTTCCCACAATGCAACCTCCTTTCTATCCACAACGTGGTCTCCCCATTAAATTTGACCCATTCTTTGATCTTCGATTTCAGCAGGATCAGTTTCCTTGATAATACAAAACTCGCCCATCCATGAATAGAAAATCCCTCTCCCACTCCTTAATCAAGTCCACAAACTTGGGGTCGTCCACCCAAGCGTTGCTGAAGCGGAAAGGCTTGGGCCCCAGTCCGTCTCATCCGTATCTAATAGCACCATGAAGTTATCTGAGATTGGGTTGAACAATTTGATTTCGCTTCCATTTGAGAAGTGGGCGTCCAACTTGGGTGAGATGAGGAATCTATCTAACCTACTCATTACCGATCTCGACTAGCCATTAGACCAAGTGAACCGTCCACCGATGAGAGAGTAGTCGATTAAGCTATTTCTCTCAATGAAGTCTGAGAAATCCTCCATTCCCCTTGTATATCTCTCTCTTCCTTTCTTTTCTAGTGGATAACTCACTACATTGAAGTCGTCGCCAATACACCAAAGGCTAGAACTCCATACTTTGACATCTTCCAACTCCAACCAGAAATTGCCTCTATCGCTGTCTAAATTCAACCCATAGATGTTGGTGAGACATATTTTCACACCCTCATTCAGCAGTTGTCCATTCATTGAAATTGACAGTGAGTCCATCCGTCTTGTTGAGACATTCAAAAAGGAGAATTCCAAAGAGTTATCATATTAACTCTCCCCTTCAACCACTAAATCTTCCATTGGTAGGAATCCCATCTCTTGCCTTCAGAAAGAAGGAACACTTATAATGAATAGAAAATAAAGTAGAATAGAAAAAAGACGGAAGTTTAATATAGCAAAATAACACGTGCGTCAAATGTATGTTATAATTTAAGCATCTTTGAGAGAAAGAGAGGAGCCAAAACATTGTTTCTAAAAAAATACATTTGCCTCACATATAATTATTGTATTCAATAGTGAATTGCAAACTATATTCTATCTTCTTTTATAACAAATTTCTATTCTCTCGCAACAAAAATAAATACAGAAATCCAAGTTTTATTTTCTTTTTACTGGAGTCTTACCACCAGAGAATGGTTTAACATTAGATGTACTCTTCTAAAAATATAAGAGAAAACATAGACAATGCATTGGGAAATACCACTAAAGCATTTTCTACAGTGGGGACTTCTTGGTTGTGAAACTCCTCTGGGAACTGAGAGCCTGCATCCAGTCGTTTTATCTATTACCAAAAATTAAAACCCATCCTCATCAATAACATGATTCAGTACCTTTCAGGAAAAAAAAAAAAAAACAATGATAAATGATAAGAATCAATAACTATCAAGATATGGGGCTTCCAAATAAATAATTCTCTCTGAATTCTAAAACTAAAATATAATAAAAGATGTAGAGAAAAACATATGTTTAAAAAAAAAAAAAAAAAATTGAGAGTCACTTGATACACATGCACACATGCATGTGCAAACACACATCTGCACAAGCACACGTGCTCACATGCATGCACACACAGACACATACATATAAAATGTGGGCAGACCACCTTAAAACCAGCAAAAACCACCATAGTGCACCAATCTGATGACTGCTTTGTACCAGTTTCAACAGTTTCTAATTAAAAACCAATTTGATTCATAATAAGAATCCACCTAACTGGACTACCTGGTCCAGTTTTTAAACATGGATCAAGGCTAATAAACACCCTAACCTTAGATCAGAGTTTAGACACAGAACTTTTAACATTACCATTTTGCTGGTTGAAAGGAAGTCTTATTCAACATGGATGTGGGCTCAATTTTCATTCAAATAAAGGCACCCTTAATGCATGTGACAATGTGGCACATGTTTTGGAGACCATTTGGTTACAAGAAAATCATCTCTATTCACAAATTAAGATACCAATGATGCTTGGATATGCTCAATGTACCAAGTCTGACGTAGGACACGGAAGATGCAGCACACAGATTCCACTTCTATTTATTTTTATTTATTTCTTAATTAACAAGGATGATTTGTTATTTTCGTTTGGGATCTTAGCAGCCCAACTTTAGTTAGTTTCCTATTCGGTTTAGGAGTCCTAGTTTAGCAAGGAAACCAAGTCGGTGGCTTTCCTAGTTGAGTCATTTTCTATTTTCGAGTTTTTTGTTTTCTTATAAATACCTATGCATGTAACAGAGGAAAAACACGATGAATATTCAATGAGATTAATCTAAGGCATAGCCTTTTCCCATTTCCTTTATCTTTGTTTTCATGCCTAGCTGTAGGCTGTTCTACATCAAAGTCAGTGTCAACGACTTTTTTTTAATGAAACATCAGTGTCAGAAACAAGACAACAGCATTTGCAATGGATAGGCATAAGATACTAGTGGAATTTTCTTTTTAGTCTTGTATTATATTATTACAAACATTTAAACTAATAACAATGTCACCATACTTGTCACATGCTATGAAAGGCTAGAAGCCTAGAAGCCCACTAGTCTTGTTTCAATCAACATGCTTGAAAAACCATTGTGTCCAATCAATCTAAATAAACCATAGCATAGGTAAAACATTCCAAAAATTATTTATAAACAATGTTCCATGAAAGATCTTTTTTCTTAGAGAGAGAGAGAGAGAGAGAGAGAGAGAGATTAACGTTTCATGAAAGATCCAAGTTTGACAACCATCAGGACAACCTGAAACAATGCCAAATTGACTGCATGCACATGTGGGGTGGAGGGGGGGGTACATGTAGTGTGTTGGTGGGTCACTTTCGACCCCATATAAGAAACGGATTTATGGATTAGTCACACACAAGTATAGTTATAGTTCTTACAAAGTCACATTTTTCAGTGAAGAACATAAATCCATTATTTTTTTTGAAAGGTAACATAAATCCATTATCATATTAAAAAATAAAATAAAACACTAGTCCACATCATCCAACATGACAGTAATGTAGCATGAAACATGGATGGGTGCTTCTCTTTAACTAAGGCCATTTCTAAAAGAGTTAATGGCTAGCAACACACTCTAACGAGACATACTATCAAATGGACCATGGGTCCTACATAATTGAGTTCATTTGATAGGTGATTACATGTATCTGAAATATATAAGTTTCACTATCAATTGATCATCCAAGTCATATAATCTTGGCCTTTACATTTCAATGAGTATAAGCCACTGATTTTTAAAATTTTAAAATCAAAGGATAAGATGATTAGATGGAGGTGAAACTTCATAAGCATCCTATTTATATGGTCATTTTTACATCACACCCAACTATGTGGGCCCGAAGATCCATTTGACAGCATGTCTCGTTAGTGTGTCTCAATAGAAAAAGTCTCGGTAGGGTTTTTGTTTCTAATACTAGAACAACATTCTCACCTCATCTGTGCTAAAGTATCCAACCTTTGCAGTAGAATTACCAGACATCCTCTGCAAATCCCTGCCTGTGTCATATAGGAATTAAGTCTATGAGTAGCTTCAAGAAATCATTGTCAAGGCAAAATTACAGCATGATGGTAAAATATATATACATCTTTCTCTTTTCTTTTTTGTTAAGATATGCATCTTCCAGATAGTCATACTTTCATATGGATGATGACTGTGCTAGCAAGATATGAAAAACATGGAATACAATAAATAATGTTGGTTTTACACTACTGCTGCGTTACCAAAATAGTAGCAGTAGCAGCAGCAACGACAACAATCTAAAGTAATACTAAACCACTAGACCATGTTAGTTCCTTCCATGGCTCAAAAACTTGAAATTTGGACTCAACTCGAAATCCTATCGAGTCAAGTAACTCGGGCGAGTCTTTTGACTTAACTTGGAAAAACCGCTGACTCACTTGACTCAAATCCTATTGAGTTGAGTCAACTCAGACTAACTTAGCAAGTTTTTTGGGTTTTCAAACTATGATTCCGTCCAATTGTCACTACAGAACTCAAAACACAGATTTGACATAAACTAATCAGCTTGGTCAATACATGTGGATAGATAAAAGAGAGTCCAGTAAATGCCCAAGCTTTTAAGATTGGGTTGGGTTTTCTAATACACCATGTTCTCTTATTTCACCGAACCCATAGGTATTAAAGATTCTAAGGAGGTTGAACTTTTTTGCTATTAGGAGGGCTCTCTCTTGGTGGGTATCTGGTGATCTAAGTTCGAGTAATCTCATCATAGAGGGTGATTCTACAAATACCATTGCCTGGGCTTCAAGTGGGAGGAAACCTCCTCGGAGGTTACTTGCTATTGCAAGGGATATATCCAACCTTTGTAAGGGGAAACCTATTTCCTTTAGGCAGATTAGAACATCAGCCAATGGGGTGGCAAATTTCTTATCCAAAGTTAGGGTGGATCGTCAAGAAGGTATTGTGAGTTATTTGTAATTAGGGGTGGATCGTCAAGAGGGTGCTTGTGGGTTACTTGTAATTTTGCATTATTTATAGTTTTGGTCTTATTGGTGGTATATTAATTCTCATTTTTGTTGCTGAGGATTAATATAGTTCTCTTATAATTTACCAGCTCTTTTAACGAATATACTTGTGAATTAAAATAAATAAATAAATAAAAATGAAAGGATAAAAAGGGGACTGTTATAAGAAAACCATTAGGCCATCAATGCTTTGTGGAGCCAAATATTGGGCAATTAAGAAAAAACAAGTGGATAAGGTAAGGGTAACACAAATGTGTATTCTAAGATAAATGAGTAGATTGTCATTAAATAAATAAAATTACAAATACAAGTATTAGAGAAAACTTTAGAGTAGCCCAAATACATGAGTAAATGAGGGATAGTTGCATAAGGTGGTTCGAACACATATGTAAGAGATTAGAAATGGTCCCCATAAGGAAAACTAAAAGGATGCAAATAGAAGGAACAAGAAAGAGAGGAAGGCCTTGAGAATTTTGGTTAGAAGGAGTAAAGAAGGATATGATAGATTTTGGTATCAATGGACATGGTTTTTGACTAGATAGAATGGAAAAGAATAACTCAGAAACTCAACCTCAAATAGATGTGAATAGAAGGAACAAAAAAGAGAGGAAGACCTTTAAAAATTTTGTTAGAAGGAGGTAAAGAAAAGTAAGATAGATTTTGGTATTGGAGTGCATGGTTTTTTATAGGATAGAATGGAAGAGAAAAACTCAGAAAGCCAACCCCAAATAGATGGGATAATGGCTTTCATGATGAAGATATTTGTCATGTACAAAGATTTGTTATTACCCCATTACCAACAAGTCAGTGTATATCACAGTAGCTTTACATGTATCTATTTTAGGCTTTTAGCAAGTGGAAGCCAATCAAAGGAGAAATGATATCATGGCTGCTAACCTCAATTGACCCAGATTGTTCTTCTCTCTTTTTAACACTTCAGATTCATTAAAATTAAAATGCAGGCATTTTTGCAGCAGAAGATGATAAAACAAACCTATCATGGAGAGCAAACAGATCCCCATCCATAGAACGAGAGACATCAATCTCAACGCAGTCTACTTGAGAATCAAGGGCAAAACGATATGCATCCATCTGCATTGCAATCGAAAAAAAAAAAGGATGTAATTCCTCTATAAAGTTTTATGTATGCATAAAGCTGGCTTATGTGTATTCATATGCATGAAGACACGGTTTATAAACTTGATTTTGAAATCAGATCTGACCAGTTGCACACAGAAGTGTCCCAGAAGGAAAAGTAATTTCCTATTACATGGTGAAAGGGATAGGAGCTATGCTGCAACATTGCTTTTCAAACTTAGGATGAAAATAATCATAATTAACAAGAAGCCCAAATGTGTTGTATGTTGTCCTACTAGGTATCCAAATATGTCAAGATTATCATACACAAAACAAAATCCACTCAGGGAATAACTGGAAACATACCAACTAGCTATTGGCTCGAATAGTGTGAAGTCAGTGGTACAAAAGGACCATGTGTAGGTCAAGTTCTGCTGTCGTATAGGGAGAAAGAGTTGTTCTACAGAAGATGGTAGTGTAAAAACAAAGGGTAGATGGAGGGGTTGGTATTTGATAGGAGCATGTTCAGGAGTCAAAATGGCAGGTTTCACCATTCTGTTTGTCTTGAGAGAAAATGTCACGTACACTCAGCTTTAGCCATAGTTCAGAACTGGACAGCATTCAAAATTGACTCACAGGGCACCAAGTTGACCAAGCCTTTCAAGCCCGTCAAGTTATTTGCTCAGAGTGAACCAAGTTACTCAACTTGATGACCTGTCAAGTTGAGTTGTCTCATCTCTGGACTTAAAATAGAATTTACTCCGAAAACTAGCTGGATGTGCCTCCAATTCCTTGGATGTTTGATTCAGAGGATCAACTCCCTTAGAGTGTTAAGCAGATTATCATCAACGAGAAGAATGCTAGGAAGGAGGGCCTGTAGCTCATGGTTGACTCTTGTCCTTGGTGGTGGTCAGTCTTTATGGGGGCATGGCTGTAGTCAAGGGCCTTATGTGATCGTGGTTTACACTTGGGGATTTCTACCAATGGTTCTGTTTTTGTGGCTTGTGTGAAGGTTCAATGTTTTGGGCTAGGAAATTTTATACAAAAGGGCTGGGCCATGGTAGTGGTTCTGAGCCTTCGAAACCAAACTCTTATCTATATATCTTAATGTCCCAGATCCTAGATCCGGGCATTGCTGGTTAATATATTGCTGTCATATGTTTTATCCTTTAAAAAAAAAAGAGAGTAAGCAACTGCTTCCCTCCATTTTACATGTGCATAGACAAACATGATATGTCCTGAACAAGAGCACTCAATTTTACCCGACTCACATGCAAAAAATTTCCTTCAAGGAAACTTCATTTTACACCCATACATCAACCTGAGTGTATCATGATTTCATGAATAGGCCAAACAAACTTAAAAGGCGACAAAATGAAAAGAGGTCAAAGAAACACTGAGCATAAAGTAAAAAATGTTTATATGCTAGTTCAACATAATATTACAGTTCAAGTAATAGAGCCAAAGTGCTAGTTCATAGCTTTACTCCAACGATCAGTAGTTCACAATTTAGCAGCACAAATTGGATTGATGAATCATATGACTGTGATGCAGTTTGGCAACACCACCAAAGATGAGCATACTTACTGTGTTGGGAACAGATTTGCTTGAATCACCACCATGAGCACACACAAGAGGTGGGTCATCTATCCAACCACATCTACGTCTTTGCATCTACCATAACATCAAGTGAAAGCAAACGTCAAGATGGATAAATTTTGCTAATGTGGACTAAAATGGAAATCAGTAGAATTGTCAAATCCTAGCACATCAACTGATAACCTCCATTTCCACAAATCCGAAATGAACAAAGTAATATGGTATAGAAAATGAAATTCTGATGGTCGGTTAAAAGTATACTGATATCTAACACCCTGCAATTCTAATGCTCAATTTGGATGGGTGGAAAGGAAAACAATTCCCTGGAAAATAGCCAATTCTTACCAAATAATAAGCATTCTTCAACCATTTTAATTAAAATAATATTAATTTCAGTGAAATGTTTTCCTTTCCATGCAACCAACAAAGCCTAAGCTTCCAACCATGCGATCGGAGCGAATTCGTGGTGGAGAGAAACCGAAAGAAAACAATGGGAAGAAGAGCATAGAAAATCTTGAAGGTTTTCAATCCAAAGAAACTATGATTTCAGAATAAAAACAGAATGGATCGAAGAGAGGAGAAGAGGTGGTGAGAAAAGAAAAGAACCTGGTGAAAACGCTTGAGACGGAAATGGAAGAAGAGGGGAGGGAGGAGGGCGAGGAGAGCGAGGAAGAGGAGGAGGCGGAGAGAATTCTTTGAAGAAAAGATCACAAATCGCTTCCACAGCCGTCGATGCAACGCTTTCTTCCGTTGTCTCGCCATCGCCATTTTCCTTCCTTTCGGTCTTTTTTCTATTTTCTACTTGTAAAGAACGTGATGGCAAATTTCAACCATGGGATATTCCGAAAAGAAGTTTTATTATTTTTAAAATTATTTTTTATTATTGTTCTTTATATTTAAATAAAAAAAGTCAAGCATTTTTTAGAGCATCAGTGTCGTCTACAGAAAATTAATTGCCCGATTTATAACGAAGCAATTTCCTAACGGATAATTTCTTGGCACATACTTGACATATATCTAATGAAAAAGAAATTTTCAAAATTTATCAAAATACAAAAATTTAGAGATGTGTGATATTTTTAATCATTTGATTTTTCATTTTCAATTATTAATTTTTTTATCACATTAAATAGTTAAAATTTTATATGCGAGTAAATTTTGATACTTTAATTAATAGGTCTCTTTTCATTTTTATATATGAATTCACCTCTGTCATACTTGACTTCAACTTTAAAAAAGAAATATTAAAATCCAACTACTAAATGGTATTTTTCAACTAATTAATAAAATAAGAGAGTAGAGCCTTTGCAAAATATAAAATTAATGAGATTTTCTCAAATTAAATAAAAATATAGAAACCTCTTGCTAAAGATGCACATTGGAATTGCACCGGCAAACTCATGTATCAGAATAAGTTCAAGAGATGTCAAATTTAAGACCTCTAATCTAATCACAGAAACTCAAACCAATTAAACTATTGTGATACATCTAAAACATCAATTACTCAAGGGTACTTTTTTCTTCCTAAAATTGAACATGATCCCTCATTTATCATTTAGCCAAGAGTGGAAACTGAAAACCTCTAATTTAATCTTAGAAGCTCAAGCCAAGTGAGTTGTTGTGATAAATCTAAAATAGCTACTAATCAAAGGTACTTCCGTCTTTATAAATTAAACGTGATCAATCATTTATCATTTAGATAGGAGTTAAACTCAAAACCTCTAGTCTAATCTTAAAAACTCAATCCAAATAAATTGCCATGATACATCTAAAATAACAACTAGTCACAGGTACTTTTGTCTCATTAAAATTAAATGTGATCCATCATTTATCATTTAGCTAGGGGTAATGATTATATGTTAAAGATGATGGAATCTACCATCCATTCTTTTTTTTAGAACAGAGGGGGGAACCTCGAGTACGACCCTACTAAACCCCCTTCAGGTGACATCCCACACCTCCACAGGATTGCCACCAGATAATGCCACGGGGCTCGAACTCACACCATCCCACCTCCTAAGGCGAAATGTTACCAGCTGAGCTACACTGTGTGGGGTAATCTACCACCATTATGAAACAAACAAATCCAATCATTAATGAAAAACTACTTAAAATTAGATGGAGAGTGAATTTGTTCATTTTCATGGTAGTTACCATTCAAAATGACAGCATATCATCATTTCACTTTAGGACACTCACTTTAGACGTGTGCCCTAAAGTTCATCAATTGCATCATAAACTTGGTAGCCCTCCAACCACATTGATCGTCTTCAAGCTTATTTGCTAAGATGTTTAAGTGGCTGTTTGGTTACAAAGGGAATTCTTTAGCTGAATTTGAGGCCAATCTTGGTCTTGAATCTTCACCCAAGTCAAGTTTTGAAGTATAAGATGAGCAAGTTACTTTTTGGATTTAACCAAAATTTTGAACTCCCATACTAAATTTGAAGGAATTAGCTTTTTTTAATTTTTTTTTTAACAATGTAATATGCAGAACAGCAATCACTGAGGTCCTACATGGTTTAATGTCTTAATTTCTAATAATGGATTGGAGAATAAATAGCTATAAAGAATATGTAATTTTTTTTAAACAAAGAGAAGCATGTTTTTGGGCTAATGGATGGTCAGATGAGACAAATATAACTTGATTTAGACAATGTTGAATGCAAACTCAAATGCTCGAGAGGGCCTTTTCATTATAAATATTTACAACATAAAAAAATTAATCAAAAAGAATTTCATCTGAATGATGGTGAGCCAACATAATTTATACAGCTCATTGAAGATGAAGAATGCTTTGCATCTACAGCTTCTTTTAGCTTCCTACCCAATGCCAGTGCCAAGGAGGAGGGACGGCATTTCCAATCTGTCTGTGCTTGCTTTGAATGCTACCATAAAACTGATAGCTATCATGGAAACCCTGCATCCATTTAGAGAAAGAATCAATCTTCAAAGATTATAAGAATGTCAAGAATGACATTAGTGCAAGCATAAGGTTATGGTTTTTAATTAGATATCAAATCAAGAAGGAGATTGCTGTAGACAAATTATACAAACTGCAATGAAGTGAATTCTTGGTAAATACCTATCCCAAAAAAAAAAAAGAAGAAGAAATAATCAGATTGAGAAACAATCATATCATGAGAATTTTATAGTGACAATTGAGCATAATATCTTACAAGCATGTTGTAAATTTCTAATATGTGCAAAACTTTAGAGTATAAAGTTTTACAAAGGGCTGGTCCATTTTAATACCTCATACCCTATATAGTACTCCTTTCGTCCCATTTTAGTTGTCTTATTTGAAACATTTGTATTTTTTAAAGAACTCTCTATATAAGGCTAGCACTCCATGTGATTTCATCTATTTTCAACACAGTTTATGCTATTCCAATATAAATGAGACAACTATTTTGGGACAATTCTAAAATCCATATAAGACAACTAACTTGGGACAGAGTGAGTATTTCATGTGTAAAAATCATTATCAACATAATCATTTATCCCCTCTATCTAAGGTTGGTACTTATAATAGGATTTGGCAAATTTTTCGACGGGCTCACTGCCTACTTAACGCCCACAGGACTCAAAACCTGGATCCTAGTGGCTCGTCATATGTACAGATCATCTTCTAAATTGACATCAGGCACAAAATGGAACATTAAACTCAACAATCAGTGTTAACAAAAAATGAGGAACTTACTTGAGAACGTGCACACTCACGTACTGTGACTATCCTGTCCTGATCAGGGTGAAAGCACATGCCAACCTTACCCATGGGCTGGGGATCAGTGATAGAAGTTGGAAAGTTCCCTTCCCAGTCCAATCTTCCATAAAGTCCTTTCCACTGATTATGCCTCTGGGCAGTGTTTGGCAAGCACCAAGGTATCAAATCAATCATTTGTCCAGTAGACAGTCTAACCTGCAAATTGTAAAAAGTAGCTCAATAACATTACATTGGAACCATACAAATTGAAATAAAAAGCTAAATAGTTGCATCAGTTATGGTAACAATGATTAATGAGATCACTAGCCAGTAACAGTAATGAGTGACAACAATACCATTTAAATATACAATTGCCAAAATAAAGAAGAATCGGCATGGTGGGTTTAATAACCAATTATATGTATGCATCAGAATTGCCAAGATTGATATTATAACCATAAACATATGAACCATCTGAATAGATACGAATTAGCAACTGAAAATAGCAATGGCAGTAGCTGCTTGTGATAAACAATAGTTGAAGCAATAACAGTAACAGTGGTTTCAGTCACATAAGGATTAAAGCATGAGCAGTATAGCTTCTATCAATGACCTCGGACTTATCTACAGGCACTAGACATGCAAATGCCAGATGTTTCCTATCTAAAAGATGTAAAGATACAGACAGTAAGTAAGTACTCTCTTCAATGTATGTATAAATGTAAATTTGGGAAATACAGGCGTAAATGCATTTCTCAGAATTAAGTCAATCAAATACATTCCCAAAGAACCTGCAGTGGAGGGTTTTTTTTTTTTTTCAAAGGAAAGACAAGAGTTCTACTCATTAGACTATATGTGCTTGTCATGTGGAAGATATTCAATTTAAATACCTTCTCATCAGGTAGGTCATGCCAATCAGCACCTGGACGCTTTGGAATTGCTTGGCATCGTATGAGATTCAATTCATTCATTTCTTTAGATATATGATCATGCAAGACCAACATATTCCCTCGAATTTGCTTTTGGAACCATGATGCAGGGTCATTTCCATACTGTGAAGAACAAGAAGGAAACTTAAAAGGAATCTTTAAGGATTCTAATATTTTATTATAAAGCAATCAATATTTACTCCATTTTAACTACACAAGATATCCACAGAAACTCACATTTATTTCTGTCTTAGATGCTCCATTTCCAACAGGCGGGAGATCTCCAATTGTGTCTCTTACAGTTATTGATCGGAAAGGGCCCCCCCTGCAGCAGTACTCCTAACAGCAGCATATTGCACATCACCTGGTAATGTAATTTTCAGCTCTGAGCCTGAAAAGACATGCATGGGCTCTGGCCACCCAGGAAGTATCTCTTTTGGAGAAGCTGCCCATATGAATGCTCGTTTTCGAGACTGAGAAACACCATAGGCCCCTGCTTCAAGAGCACCAAATCTCACCTAAAACAAGTAATCAAGAGAAATTGATAAATTAGATTGATTTCTTCCTTCTATTTTTCAAACCTATTTCAGCTATCACCAAAGATCTATACCTGATAACCCATTTCCAGAAGTGAAGCAAGAGTTAAACGGAATGTCTGTCCTTTGTTGAAAGATACAAAGTTTCTCACATTCTCTGAAAGGAAGTACTTTGGCCGGAAATAATCAGCAAAGGACAAAAAGGCTAAGATCATCTCACACTGGACCTTGCTCCAAGTTCTTTGATTAAAGCGGTTCATTCCAGAGAATCCCTATAAAGCACAAAGAACAAGGCCTTGAACAGAAATGTAATAATTAGACTAAATTTAAAAGGGGAACTGATGGAACCAACAATGAGGCGGAATACATACCTGACATGGAGGCCCCCCATTGATGAAACCTACTTGACCTGGCACTGGCAAGTTTTTAATCTTTTCCTCACTAAATTTAGCGGCTAATTCAGAAGCCTCAAAGGTTGAGATGCAATCATCCACATCCCCACATTTTTCCATTATAGCCCTGCATCACAATCCACTTAGGTAAATAATTTTTTTTGAATAACTAGAATTGTACTAAGGCTCTTCTGTTATTGGTATAAATATATGGACAGGATTGGATGAGATTATTCAGAAAAAAAAAGTGGCAAAAGTACAGAAAAAAATGCATGACTAGTGTGAAAAATAATAATAAACTCTTCCTTTGTCAGTAGGAAATATATAGACAGGAATGGACAAAATGATTTAGATGAAATAATCTATCTATATGCAATTTAATCACCATAGAAACACTTCATAATCAAGCAGTATGAGAAAGGAAAGGAGGCCATCATTCAAACAGCATCAAGTCAAATTATGGAACTCACCTCAAAATTACATTGCAATTCTCAACAAACATCAATGCCTCCGGATGATTAAGGCTAAATGCCTCTGCAGCAGGTTGGTCATATTCGATTGCCCACTTGGTGAAGGAAACCCCTGCAAGTTTATGATCAATTAATATCATCCATTCATTTGACAAAGGTAATTAGAGAAGTAAAGTAATTACCGGACTTCTGTAATCCCTCAGACAATCTACCACACCCTGCAAAAATATCTAAAGTGGCCAAGCGGTTTTCTTGAGATACCACCATTTGGCTGAAATCCTCATAATTGCACTCCCCTTCTTTGCATTTACCCTTGCTCCTCCTTGAAGCAGGAACCACCTTGCCTGTTGGGGAATTCAGCTTGAAATTGGCAGGCAACTGTTCACAAAGCAACATTTGGTCAGAAAACACTAAAAAAGTACATAAATCAATATATATGTGAAAGATTAATCTCAGCAAACACCAAACACAAACATTCCAAAATCACAAATGGCTGAGTGTTGTGATCTTGCATAAAGGAGTAAAAGCTGAACTTGCAGTTTAAGAAAGATTAAGTAGAACCATAGATATAATACCTGTTTGAGGGATCCTTTAGCAGGATCATAGATATATTCACAAAAGAAAATGTGATCAAAGATCACAGGACTGTCCAAAGCGGGTAGGTCATGTTTCTTTCGGACTTCACATTTGCCTTCTATTGCCTCCACTGAGAGGACACATATTTCTTCACTGTAATAAACCTGATGAGATTACTAGTATTCAAAATGAAGAAATTATGTTCTAAAAAGGTATATAAGTTGGGACCAAATAAGATGCAATCTATCAAGCATCCTACATCACAAAGCATTAATAAAAATGCAAACGACACTAGAATATTCCTTACTTCACGGATATCAGAATTGTATGCCTTCGCAGCTGAAATGTCCTCTGGTCTATAAAATCTCCTGACCTTGACCAGAGTAGATATTGGGTCAACCTGTTTGGACCCTTCAGGGACTTCAATTTTAAGCAAATGGCACACAGCATATGGCTTCAGACCAACATTCCTCCCAGCCTTAAAAGTTCCAGTGTCCATTTCCCCTAAAAATTGTTCAGGTCTTACATAGACAAAGTCATGGATAAAGTACTCGATCCTCTCATAGACAAAACTAGCCATTGAAGAGTTCACTTTAAATTTGGTTTTGAGGCCTCTCCCATTATGCAAGAGTCACATACACCAGTTCCAAGACCCATTTTGTCAATGGGAAGGCCAAAAAAACCACCTCTCTCCGGCCAATACAAACTTTTACAATAGTACTCCTTTGGCAGTGCTTTCTTTCTCCTCTCCTCTGCTTTTGCCTTGTCAAGTTTATCTGCAATAGCATTTTCCTTCCTGTTCTCATGTCCCCATAGAATCAGCCGTATGTCAACTATCACAATTTGCTTAACATCTTCCAATTCAAATTCCATACACTCATTTGTCAAGAATACCTCCCTCTCGCTTGCTGCATTACCCAGAATTGTGTGGCAACCCCTCTGCATAACCCTTCCATGAACCATTTTTCCACCATCCAAACTCTCAAACATGTACTCCACAAAAACCATAACTGCCATTTCTTCTGCTTCTGCCACTTCCACCAAGACAGCACCACCTACATTAATGACATCTCCATGAACCTTTGCACATTTATAAAGAACCTCACCTGAGCTCTTTTGTCCTATTGACTCCCCATCCCATCCAATTTCTGCTTTATTGGCCCTGGGCTTATGGGGTTTCTTAGTTGAATGAGGTTTGGGGATCTTGTCTTGGACTAATACGTCCTCACCTGTTTCGTCCTCTTCATTCTCTTCTTGCTCCTCAACATCATCTTCTTCTTTTGATTCATGACCGTCTCCCTCTTTTGAGTCTTCTGGCAGGTAATTTGAATAATATTCACCCCAAATTCTATTTATCAGCTTTGTGGTGGTGGCCTGCATCAACTTCTTTTTTGAAACCAATGATGGTGCCACTAATGCCCTTGGATTCAAGTTTCCTTGCTTTGTCACTATCGACTTTTTCTTCATGATCAATTTAGTATGATGCCTTTCCGCCATCTTATCTGAAAGACCAATAACAAAGGCACTCTTGTTGATCATCTCATCAGGATATTCAGCAAACTGCTGAAGAATTATCTGTCCATGAACAACCACATATCTCTCAACTGCTGCAGGATTTGAAGAAATATATGCTGGATGATTCTTATGAAACTCAGAAACTTTTTTAATGACATCTGCAAACGAAAGCTTCGAGACCCGACTCTGTTCCTTCAACAAAGTGATGATGCTGATTGCAAGTCTTGCAGTTTTCAAAACCGGCTCATACCATGGAGCATATTGCTTTGATGGTTTCCCAAGTCTGTACCTAAAGGATAGACATAAAATTAATACACATGTTATGATTATCTTAGGGGGGAAAAAGAACACATAGCATGGCAGTTAAGAAGAATAAAGAAAATAGAAAGTTTAACAAAAACTATTAGGGAAAGGAAAGAACAGCAGTACCATGCCATATCAGTTCGAATTGATATGAAGACCATGGATGAACCAATCTCAATCATCCACTCTTTAATGGCACTCAAGTAATAGGTATTCCATCCACATTTGCTGTTTCTGATGAACCTGAAGAAGATGGCGAAGGATCATCATCAACACAGAACCCACTTCCATCATCTTCTGTCATTGTCCCTGAACCAAATATTGTTATATCAGCTTCAGTGCAGGATCTCATTGGTAAAAGCTCCAGTGAAATAAGCCTGGAATCTGAATTGTAAAGTGCCCAATTGTGAAGCATGCTACGAGGAAGTTCATCAGGATAGCAAATGCTAGTGTCATTAGCAAAGAAAACATACTCATCCATTTCTAGGAGAGAAGTTTTATAATATACTGGTAGAGGATAGTCATTTGCTGATCTCATCCTCATTAATCTTTATGTAGAACTTTTTTGAACCAGATTGAGGACGGCAAGTTCTCTTCATAGATTTTCGATACTCTTCTTCCTGCAACAACCGTGCTAACTTTTCATCCTCATTTTCATCCACTACACCACTGGGCAAACCAGATCGATCTGATTTCTCTCCTTCCTTAATTTTTAAACTCCCATCTGAGACCTTTGGTAGCAATTTGTTAAGTTCACTTCCCGTACACTCTTCTCTAAGAGAAACTAGAACAGGCAGTCCAGTGAAGATCACTTCATTTTTCTTTGATGTCTCATCCAAACCAATCAGCTGGTTATAGATGAAATCACCCAATGAGATTATAAAATCCTTAGAAGGAGAGCCGACCAGGAAAGAATTTGCTTCCACTCATTGAACGAACAACTCCAGCAATTAATTCGTCAAGGCTCAAGTTAGGATTTCCTCCACAAGATGTTGACAGTTTTTTGAAAACTTCAATACAAGCACGTGCCTTTTCAAAGAAATAGTCGAAAAATTTCTTGCAACTATTAGCAGGTATAATACAATCATAATCAGCAAGATTGGTTGAAATCCAAATTACTGGACACCCTTCATCATAACCTGAGATTGCCCATGACTCAATCCGCCCAAAACCTTCAGCATCTGACACCTTTCTCTTTATTTGAACTTTCATCCAAGGGCATGACTAAAGCAGTAATGTACAAGTCCTCAACTTCAGACATTTCAAACGGCTGTGCAACTCCATTCTCATCGTGGAGAATGAAATCCACAAGACTTCTAATGGGTTGCGGATCTTTTTGCCCAGCCATTTCGGTTAATCGGATAGCTAAAGCCTCTTCTTCCACCACATGCCCCTGTTTCACATCAATAAGACAGGATTCTTTGGATAGACGGATGGATTTTTGCTTGAAGTTTGAACATGCAGCAGCTCGCTTCGGCCTTCTGTGAGAAACTAGAGGTTCCTCAAAGGTCTCTGGCCCATTCCACTTCATTTTTTTTGTGGTCATTTCCATTGCCTTATCATCAATGACTATTTGAATATCATTTTGGATGTTACTCCACTTCGAAGAAACCTTGCCTCTAACCTTGCTCTTCATTCCTAATGCAAGAATTTAAAATCAAATACCTGTACTTATAAGGAATCTAATTAAAAACTGCAGAAAAAATGAGGACAGA
This sequence comes from Chimonanthus salicifolius, assembly GCA_013350335.1. NCBI lineage: Eukaryota > Viridiplantae > Streptophyta > Magnoliopsida > Laurales > Calycanthaceae > Chimonanthus > Chimonanthus salicifolius. The sequence goes on along the minus strand of CM023537.1, from coordinate 14,615,758 downwards.
GGCAGCAAAACAAGAAACTGAAGAACAGTGACAAGAAAGGGGGAAAAAAGGACATGGGATTATAACTGAAACAGGGTGGCACAATAAATGGTACATAGAATCCATTCCAAGTGAGAAAGTCAAAGGAAGAAACAGAATATTAAAATACAAATTGTACAATGGAGAAATACAAAAGAAAAAGATGTGAAGCGACATCCAAAGTAAGAAGCACCTGAAAAAGGATGGTGCAATAAATGTATACAGATAATCCATTCAAAGCAAGAAATGCAATGTGAAAAATGCAAGATTTCAATTGTAAGAGCACAAACCATGCAATGGATATGCACAAGATGAAAAGATATGCAGGAGCATTGAAACTTGGCAGCGTCCCTAAAATTGGATGGAGCAATAAATGCATAGAAAGAACCCATTCAAATCATGAAAAAATCACAATAGGGTAGTATTTTAAAAATGGAAGGCGGGAGTGCTTGACACTGCATAAAATAAGGTAAATAAAACCCTTTCTGCAGCATTCCTTGCAAGACCCAGCAAAAAAGAACAAAAATTAGGGAATTGATCTGGGCACCAGTACTTTCCCTAAAATGGGGTAGTGAGTGATGCAAAAATGAGAGCTTTTCCATTTTGTTAGTGATTTGGTCTTTGATAATCACAACTTCATATACTGTGTGTTAGATATCCAAAACCCTCTTTGGATGCATGGAGAAGAGGGCAGTAATTATACGAAAATAATCATCCTTTAACCAATAAATTAGTAAATGCACCTTCACTTTTATTAGTTAAAATGATTACTTTCCAGAAGTTACAGTCTTTTCCTGCATCAAAATGGCGGAGTTAGAAATAGGAAGAACAGAAAACTACCAATTGCAGAAAAATGCATCTAGGTCCCTAGAATCTAGAGGAATTTTTCACTGAATTGCGTAGAGGGCAAGAAAGAAACCAAAACAACATGACGTGATAGATTCTGGACTGACGGAAAAATACAAATTTTTTATATAGTAGAGTGGAAATTTAGAACTTAGAACCCTGAAACAAATAGATAAAAGGAATGCAGGAGGGAAGAAATTCTTAGTCCATAAAAAGGATTTTGAGATTTATGAAGGAAGTGAGGAAGTTAAAGGAAGTAACAGATGAAAATGGATACCCAACATGAAAACTACTCAAGAGGAAAACTGAATGCTGAAAATGCCCTCTCAAGGAATTATGATTTCAAGATAATAGAGATGATGTAGCTCATTGGCAAGTGCACACTTCTACAACTACAAACATTGTAAGTACTGATCACACTGCTTAAACCTACCCAACAAAAAATTAAAAGAAAAATATAAGTATACCCATTACCCATTGAACTGAAAATGAAAACTAGAAAGAAGGCCAATGGCAGGAAATACCCCTTTTAAGAAATTGTAGTTTCAATTTTCAAAGAATTCAAAGAAACCGAGGCACTTTCTTGCTGTGAAGAGAACAGAGACGTTACCTGAAGCATAAAAAACGTTGGATTCCACCATGCTTGGGCTCTAATCCAATGTTGTTGCTGATCCCTATTGGGAGAAAATCACCTTCTCGACCACAAACACAACAGTATTGAAAGCAAACTACAACACAAAGAATTTACGTGGTTCTCTTTCGGTATGTTTACAAATTCAAAACTGATCCACTATGCTCAAAGTAAAATGAAGAAGAGGCGGCTCTCGTTATAATGTTGTTGTCTCTCTCTCACAAAACTACTCTATATACTACGCTATTTAGGGTTTACATAAAAAGAAATTACAAAATTGTCCTCTAAATAATTTGGATCGGGAGCTCTGCTCCTGCCTCTAGACAGGGGGCGCTGCTCCCCTTTAACACCCAACAAGTTCAGTGTGGAGCTCGATCCACGACAATACACGCCGGATCAACAATATATCTCGGATATACAGTACACCTCTGATGATCAGACTCCACGAAGCCTATCGTTTTTGGTTTAAATGTTGATAAGAGAAACCAAATGCAGAAAACAGGAGCAGAGAATCAGATGAGATGAGAAGATACAAGACAGAGATAGGGGAATTGATTAAGAGAAGCGAAAATTCCAAAAGTCATAGAAGAAGTGAAGAAGAAAGTGAAAGGAGGGCAATGAGCAGTGGCGATTTGTGATTTCGCCCGAACGGGTTTTTTCTCTTTTCCTCTTCTTCATTTCTTTTTCTATGTTCTCTCCGTTTCTAGGGGGATTAAAGGTGTATTTTTAGAAAGTGGAGTCTGGCGAGAAGAGAGAGATGGTGCCAGTCGGTCTTGCTTTTCATAGTTGGCGCTAATGCTAAAACTTAAAACAGTACCCTACGGAATTTGGAAATGGGAAGAGGCGATTCACACCGAGGTGATCTTGTACGTTGGTGAAAATTTTAAAAAAGAAAAAAAAAATGTGAGAGAGAAGATTAAATTTGATCTCAATTTTATAAATCAATAAAACATGAAAATAATCAAAGAGCTTTTCATATACATGTAACTTCCTAAGTTTTTCAACTTTTTCAACCATTTAAAAAAAGTTAATTTAAAAACTTATTTTAACATTAAAAATAAGTATACATGACTAATTATAGGGATGATCTTATGCAGTCGTGGGAAGGGTTGCATGATTTCTAGGCCTAGGCCTCAAAAGATTAGGGTTGAGTGGTCCCTCCTCTAAGTAGAACCATGAAATTTCATTTAGATGGAGTCTCAAGGGGTAAGTCTGACCGGACAGGGATATATGGAGTTCTTAGGGATCACTTAGGCACCATGCATGTTGTTTTCATGGATTCTATCAGTATCTAAGATTTTAATGAGGTAAAACTTCTTATTATTAAAAGAGCCTTGACTTTAGGAGTAGAGTGTAGGGGTGAAAAATTAGTGATTAAAAGTGATTTTTTCAATGCTATCAAATGGGATAGGGATCGAAGTGTCTCCTTTGGAGGTTAATCACTCTGATTAAAGAAATAAATGAACAAGTCTCGAGTTTGGATGTGTCCTTCGTGCATATCTGTCATTTAGCTAATGGAATGACAGGACATCGACGTGTTCGACTCTGGACACTTTACAAATTCCAAGAGATTAGTGCAACCCGTTGTTGTGGAGTTTCTTTTCTTTTTTCTCTCTTTTGTAGCTCATTGTTTTGTTTGTTTGTTTTCTTTCCTCCTTCTTAGAAGCTTAATTCTCTTAGCCCTAGTACTCTCTTTTTATATTTCTTTGTTTTTTAATAAAACTCTTTCTTGTTGCTGTTTAAAAAAAATTTATACTTCTAGATGTACATAAAAAATTTCCAAATATATATTTTTATTTACTTTCAATTTTATTTACCATTTTAAAAAAGAAAACACTCCCATTCTCCACTTCCATTTTTATACTTCGAATCAATAATGGACCACGTAGGAAAAGCCACAAGTACCAAGAAAATCATTAATTGAGATTTTTAAAATAAAATTCATTACTCATCTGTTATGAATTGAAATCAAAATTATACTTACTTTTATATTATAAAACAAAAGTTTAGTAAATTAATAAAGGCGGGCCATATAGACACTCGACTTTTGTGATTCTATACATCCGATTTCAAAAAATAGGTGAAAATACCATTTTACCCTTCCAGCTTTTATCATCCCAACGAATTGTCAGTTAATTTTAGTTCGAACTATCTTCTTTATGTGAGTTGTGAAGTGTGATTTTCAAACGAGTCCGTTTCTCAACCGATTTTTGCAAAAAATGTATCAAAATTCATCTACTTTGAATTTTATATACTCCGAGAATTGATTTTAAGTGAAAATAGTATAGTTTTGGGTTTTAAAAATTGTACTCAAATAATTAAGGAAAAATTGCCTTCCCTCTTAATTCATTGGGTACAATTTTTGAAGCTATATTTAGACTTATCTAGCCAAGTAATTTTTTTAATAATTTATATAATTACAAACTTTCTTCAACGAATATATATATATATATATATAGCCACACATCTCATAAAGTATTCTCATAGTGAGAATTTCCTATGGAGTGAGTTCATCTATGATCATAGAGTTAGGTGAGTTTAAAATATCTATGTGTATTCAATGCTTATGATAAACTAAGTTGATTGAATAACTATACCTATGAAATTATATTTAATAAATATTGATTTTATGTCTTTAAAAATCTATGATTAGAATTTTTTAATTAAACTAATTTTTTCTTGAGATTATTCACACGCAACACGTATAGATCTTTTAAACTCATAATGTCATGATGATAGTTGGCTCCACATCTCTCTCCACGTACATGTTCCTACGAAGACACTATCACATGCTTAACTATAGTAAGAGATGTGATTTGAGAAAGTCAATCCAAGTATCGTTCTTGCATTTTTGAAGTCACTTAGTTAAAAATGTAAAAATTTGACTTGACACTCATAATTGTTGTGAGTGACACAATGTTTTCAAATTTCAACTACTTATGCATTCTTGGATTATGGAGCCTCCATGATTAGATCTATGTTTATTTCAAATCTTATAAAAGAATGTAACTCACTCGTGGGGTTCTACGCTGAATATCTTACAGTTTCTTACATGTAATATAAAAAAAAAACATAATAACTATTTAAAAAGAAAAAGAAAAATGAAAAACATGACTTGCCACTCTTAAGTCATAACTATTAAGTGGAAGATTCTTTTTTATATAATTGTTGGATTAAAGCCCCAACAATAGATTCGTGTTTAACACTCTTCATTTTTAATGTTACTATTGAATGTGTATTGTGGAATAATCTCTTGTAAATTAGTTCATAAAGATTGATATGAATTTCATCTTTAGATTAAATCATTAAATGAATTAAAAAAAAAAGTTGACAACTTTTTATTCATTTAAAGATTGTATTAAAAGTTCAACTAATTCATTGTAAACTACTTTACAATAGATAAAACCTTATCCACTTGAACAAATTTCAAATCTTACTAGCAAAAGTCGGTCACCTTATCTAAAATGTAGAAATTTGACAAGCCACTAATAGCCGTTATGAGTAGCACATTATTTTTTACCACCCATTCATTCTTAGGTTTTGAAACCACTTGTTGTTTAGATATGAGATGTGTCTTTCCCTAATTATTTTACTTATTATTATTATTTTTATTATAAGCATTGGAACCCTATATATACACTTATTTTTATCATTAATGAGGCCATGGAAGATTTTTCCCTTAATTAAAGCTCAAGCTAGGAAGTTTTGATTTCTGCTCGAAAAAAAATCCTTATCCCCATATCTGTTAGGTTGCTACCACAATAATCAAGAGTGAGGATTAGACAAAGTGGAAGTTTAGAACTCAGAATAACAAGAAATGATAATAATGATGATGATGAATAAGAGAGAAATAAAACTTCGTGGTCACTAAGTGGAAGAAAAGGCTGGATAATAAAACTTCACAACTCAACCCGACCCGAATCAATCCAAATTCTAATCCGACCCGCATTCTGAACCCATTTTAGCCTAATTTTAACTGGGTCGAGTCAAGTCGGGTCGGGTTGGATTAACTTGTAAAATCCTCAACCCAACTCGACCCGAATTTCATGCAAGTTTTTATCTTCTCAACCCGACTTGACCCGTTGACTCAAAATTCTCAACCCGACCCACATGATTTGTCAGGTCGGGTCATGCGGGTCAGGGCAAAACCCAACCCAAGTTGCAGCCCTACATAGGACCATGCAGTTTGGGCTGATCTTCGAGCCAGTTATTTTACAAGGAAAACTCCTAAGGGAAAAATCACGGAGAAGATAAAGAGGGTTTCTTATTCATGGTTCAATAGTGATTCCAACAATATATATAATGAAGAATACCGTTAAAATTTACCGAAATTCTTTATTCATTGACTGAAATTTAACATAAATACAATGTACAAAATACCAAAAATAGCTAGAAACATAGAACAACTAAAGCATAAGTCAATCAAACTGACTTCCTAAAGAATAGGACTCCCACAACTTATTTGGAAATAAACATAAAGTAATTAATCAAAACTAATTCCTAACAAATACAACTCAAATGGAAACTGCTAAAATCGCAATCCATCGTGTCCAAGCACCTAAAATCACTCTCCTTCACCAGCAATTAGCATTTTTCCCCTTTAGGATGCAACTTTTATCATTCAACACTTCAATATAATTCACTAATTATTCACAATACGACATCAGAAGCCCAATAAAATCATACATGAATCAGTTCCAAAACCACATCAAGAAACAAACCCAGCAAAAGAAAAACTAGATTGTTTTTCCATATCGAAAACCTACTAATTTCAGAGAAGAAAATAGGATAAGATTACTGCCAGAGTCGAGAAACAGCAGCCAAAGGAAGAAGAACATGCATGCTTTTAAGTCTGGAGGCAATGGAATTTGATCATGCAACAATGACTCCGGCAAGGCGAGGCCGCCTTTCTGGCCCATTATTCTCTGTCATCATATCAAGTGGCAACTTCCTCTTTGTGTTCATTTTGGTTAAAGGTACTGCAGGTCTTATGTAGTTCCTCAGCCTCTCTATATCTCTCAGGTGAAGAGGCTTCAGGATGAAATCCTCAGCTCCGATCATTCGACAACTAAATATGAAGACAAAATTAGAAATACATGTAACTATTTGCAGCAGAAGTGCACTACTACTATCTTCATACACAGATAAGGTTTTTTTATGAAAAACTTCCAGGCCACTTGATCATCAATTACCATTTCAATAAATAAAAGGAACAAAACAAATCGGGATAAAGAATACCTGGAAATTCTCTGTTGCACATTTTCAGATGACATTATGACAACAGGAATGGATTTTAGGTGGGTGTGCTCCTACAATTGCACACAGAAAAAAAAAACAGAAGAAAAAATGAAGTTTCTCTGAATGTAGGCCCATAAGATGCTTAGTTATGGTACCAAGAATAAAAGTGATTCGATTTGAGGTTTTGCACCTTGACAGTCTTGAGAAGGTCATAGCCATTCATTCCAGGCATGCAGTAATCAGTAACAATTATGTCAATTTTGTAATCCTGCAAAACAACCCTCATTTAGACAAGAAAAAAAGAAGTAAAAAGAACTTTTTGAAGACAAATATTTGCCAATGTTAAAAAAACCGATACAATATTTAATATTAATATGCGATATAATGAACAGAAACTGTATTGGATTTCAGTGATTCAAAAAGCAAGTGTGTGGAAGAGAGGGCTTCCCCTGTCTGTCAACCTTTTTCAATGTTTCCAAGCATTAGGATTTGAAAACCAGGCTGTTAGTCAGATGTATTCTCAATCATTTTTATGAGTCGATCCATGAATCGGGTTGTGATGCTCTGTAACGACCTTGCCCCACCTAGCATGATATTATCCACTTTGGGCTCCACACACACACCCTCATGGTTTTGCTTTGGGATGTGCACCCATACACACACTCCAAAAGGCCTCATGATGTTTGAAGGAAGACCGTCACTTATATCTAGGATCCAAAGCTGCCTCCCAGGCAACGTGGGATTCACAACGCCTCATTGGTGACTTTTTCTCTCTTTTATCTATGCACAGTGGAATTTTCCTCCTCCTTCCACTGGCGATTTTTCCCTCTCTGCCACGTTCAACAGTTGAAGTTTCCCCCCCCCCCTCCTCCACTAGGTGCGGCTATCACATGCTCCTCTATTCTTGGTGGCCAAACAGGCCTAATTAGAGAAGTTGGATTTTCTCAATTTCCATGTAAAATATCTTCATCTAATAATAGACAACCAACTCATTTTCGTTGAGGTTAAAGCTATAATAGACAAAACAGAGATCCTTAGTGTCCTGATAATTGGATTTGTATCCTATGTACAATGACAATCCAAAACTTGACTAAGATCCTACTTGAGAAAAACCATAAATGAGTCCTACAGCATGTTGGACTCTCTCTCTCTCTCTCTCTCTCTCTCTCTTTGGTTCAGAGATACAGTAGTCTAAATGCTTTTAGGCTGTTTATCTAATTTATTAATGGTGAATGAAGATATTTTTATTTGATATGCTGAAACTTCTTGTCTCTGTTGATCTGAATTCTAAATGGTCATCGATTTTGGGTTCAGATATTGGATTTCTTATTGTTTTCAAGTGCTATCTGCTAAACGTTTCTACAAAGAAGTGAAATTGAAGGTATAGATTATCAAATTTTGAAGTGGGAAGAAAACACACCCTGGTTGATTTTTCAGATTGCTTGCAGACAAGACCTTCACAGGCCAAGCCCCAACATGCATTAGATTTTGTGTGGAAGGTCATATGTGTCACCTTTGCCTCAAAATTAAGTGCATTACATATGGGTAAGATTGGATTTCATATTTTATCAAATTTCAATAGAACTCAATGGTTAAGCCTGCCTAGGCAGAGTCGTCATCATCATCATGACCCTTATCACCATCAGAACTTGTTTGTGCACGTGTGTATTCTTTAAACATATGTTAACTAGATGCCTAATGAGTGCCCTTTTAAGTTTCCTTCTTCAAATATCACAACCTAAATCATTTTCGTAGTACCCAGTGAGACAGAAAATGAAATCTGGTAAGGGGGAGTGGGGAAGAAAATACTAGAACCAACTTACATTAACAGGAGATTGAGCATCTTTATTCAAACCAAGAATGTCTAAAGCCTTTTCTCCACTATCGACCTTAGTAACTGCAATGAAACCAAACAAGTTGACATTCTTCTTAGTGTCTTGTGTTTCAGAAGTTAACAAACTCTAGGCAACTGATACAGTGGATCCTAGATCATTTAAAATGCTAATTCATGTGTAGAGAAACACTGCTCAAAATAACAAAATTTTAAAAACTTCTCTGACTCCAAATTAAACCAACAATTTCTGCATGAGAGTGCATTCATTTGTAGATACGAAATGCCAAGAAGACCCAAATTTTCAAATTTGCATCACAAATTTTAATTGAATATTTGAAAACATAAAGTGAGTATATAGTTATAAACAACAAATCTTGGGTTCCACAGTCCATCATCCCTTTACAAAAAGTTTTTTTGACATGTAATACAAACAATAATGAAATTAATATAAATCTCATAAGCCCTGAGTGGGGTCCTCAAAAATTTGATCCATGGACGGCATAGATGAGGGTTGAAACACTTGTTCTTCCTTGGTGTAGAGAGTTTCAATCAACATGAGTGAAGGGATTCTACTTGCTACATATGATGGTTGGTGAAGACTTAAATCCTCAAACCAGAGTCATATGAAGTGGTAATGGATTCAAAGAATCCAAACAATATTGTAAATTGAAGGATAAATGAATGTAGAAGTCCCAAACTACACTGTGAAAGATGATATGTCAATGAAAACCTAAAAATCACACCAAGTTTAATGGTAAAGTGTGAAAAAGATTAGAAACCTAGAAAGATGTCTCTCTTCACCCCAAGGGGCATATTTAGAAAAACCATATCGACATGATTGGATAAAGTTCATATCATTAAGATCTTTGATGGATCTTTCAAGATCTTCTTTGAATTCAATAATGGCTAATCAAGACTTCTAGAAATTTGGATCATATAGATTATGCCATTTGATCCACTTTCAAGAACAGCCTGGTTACATGACGCTGAAAGCAATGAAATTGTTGCTAAGGGTATTCACAATTGCAATGCAATTGGGTTACCTTCACGACGAGCCAGACAAATATGTAACAACAATTTGAGGGCTGCTTTTAGTAATGATTCATGAATGCTGAGAAAGGTATCTATGATTCAGCTTTATGACTTGATGCAATTAATGTTGATAGTGTCTTCAAACACAACATGAAACAATATTGTCATCAACCCAAGAAAAGCAAGATATTGCTAGAGCCACATTTTGGATTGGAAGTGTTGGGACAGCGAACGAGTCCCACATTCGTTGTGAAGGGGGAGATTTAGGAACTTATAAAGTACTTGGGTCACTCTACCTAATAGGTTAGCCTTTTGGATTGGATACCCAGTTCTAACAAGTGGTATTAGAGCCATTTCCCCAAGCAAAAGTATGTGGACTTGGGGGATCCCCTAACTAGACAGGATGCCGGTGATGTTCTATCCGCCGGAGAGCCTCATTCGAGGGGGATTGTTGGAGCAGTGAACAAATCTCACATTAGTTGTAAAGGGGGAGATTTAGGAACTTATAAAGGACTTAAGTCACTCTACCTAATGGACTAGGCTTTTGACTGGATACCCAGTCAATAGGTTCTCCCAAGCATGTTTTTTCTTTTGAGAAAGCACTTTACGATGGCATCATCCTGCATCAACACATTCTTTTACTTATAAGAACACAGAGTTCAACTACCTCCTTGGAAAACTCATGTTCTTCTATTATCCCAAAAGAACTCTGCTCTTGGGGCTTGGTTGGTTGGAAAAGGTAGAAAAAAGTAGATGGGAGTCAAAAAGAGAAGAATTTATTGAAGTCCAACTAATTGAACTATATTTGTAGTCTAACCCACCTTAAAAATGCATTTTTATCCCCGCCCATGATATGGCAAAAGTAGGGCTGCAACTCGGGTCGGGTGGGTTAGGTTTCTTAAAATCCAACCTGACCCGAGTTGATATATATGGAGCTCGACCCGACCCGACCTGAATTCTCAACACGAAATCTAGAACCCGACCTGACCCGAATTCTAACCTGAATTAACCCGAATTCTGACCTGACCCGCATTCTGAGCCCATTTTAGCCTAATTTTAGTCGGGATCGAGTTAACTCGTAAAATCCTCAACCCGACTTGACCCGAATTTCACTTGGAGTTTTATCTTCTCAACCCGACCAGACCCGCTGGCCCAAAATTCTTGACTTGACCCACATGATTTCTCGGGTCGGCTCATGCGGGTCGGGCCAAAACCCGACCCGAGTTGCAGCCCTAGGCAAAAGAGTGATTAAGATGGTCTTTGAATTGCACAATTGCCAAAAAATGATTTTGTTAACATAGTCATTACATGAGAGGCCTCCAAAACGATTAAGACTTTGATCCAACCATTCAACTTATTTGCTCTTGATTCAATAATTATGATAATAAAAGCAAATTAAAGTTCATTTAATCTGTAAAGCATGGAATGGATATTTACTATCCAACCATCGCATATGCACGCATATGTGTTGGGCAGCTTCACATACATGTCTATGTACCTAAGCTTTTCACTAAGACAGTGGCCAAATTGTTATGTCTTTTGTGTGAGTCAGAAAATTATTCAACAAGGAATTTGACCACCTGACTGCTATTCAATGGGGCTTCGATTCTTGGGGCTACTTTGTCATTGGTCACCAACTTCTTTAACCGTCCAGCATTAGCCACGCGTTCTTCCTTCCCCCAATTGAACAACAAATATAAGCATTCTCTCTCTCTTTCTCTCAAAATGTTAGAATAACAGCTGATCATAATCAGAAAAGAACCTGAAAAAGCCTTAATCCTAAAAATCCCAAAAGCCAGAACCATCAAATTCGAAGGACCCAAATGCCAAATGAACAAGCAAGCTCATTCAAGTCACCACACCACCACCCTCTCCCAGCAAAAAAAAGAGGGGGGGGGGGGGGGGGGGGGGGGGGGGGGGGGCGGTGGGGGGTGGTACTAAATAAAATAACAATCAAGAACCAAAAGAAAAGCAACAAAATAGATTGTATACAAAGAAAGAAAAAGAAAGAGTAAAGAAAATATATACCTGTGAATGAGCCGGTCTTGAGAAGCAACTTCTCGACGATTCTGCGGTCAAGTAGGCAGTCATCCACGACCAAAGCATGAATGACTGGAGCCTCTCCCATGCCTGCACGTCAGGCTCTGTTCGGACAGAGTAAGAGGAGAAGAGTAAGCGCTTAACTCTCTGGTTATGCTGCCCTTGGGTGCCCAAAGCTTCCCAACAAGAGAGAGTTGTAAGTTCAGATGAAAGAAGAAGAAGGAGGAGGATTTAAAGGAGGGAAAGGCCAAGACGAGTGACGAGAGCAGAGGTGGTAAGGTAGGAAGAGAGAAGACCAGGTGTGGACCCCTCCAAGTCTGACCGAGCTGACCGAGAAAAAGAAGATAAAAAGAAAAGAATCCTTTATTAGATTGCGGTGTCGGGAATCTTGGGGTGGATTGACCTGACACTGACCCCACCATTCAACGATGTCTATTCTCTCCTGACGTCTTCTTTGCTCTCCAACTTCTCCCTATTTTCATTTGTCAGTGTACCCAAGATAAACTGGAATTCTACAGTCTACAGGTCAGTCCCTGGAGGGAATCTACGCCAATTTTGGATTGCTCGTATTTATTTATTTTATATTTTCTATTTATTGAAATGTAACTGCTTATTGGTTATTTTTAGACAAAAAATAGTATTTAATGTATATACTAATTATATATAAAATGCAGTACATAACAACATTAGAAACATGGAGGCCAGAAGAATAATCGGCCTATGAAATCACAAAACTACGAAGGAACAAAATTGCTCAGTCACAACATAGACAATAATAAGAGCACTATGGAATAGTCTAAAAGAAAAATTACTTAATTTTAATTGGATCAACTATTAAAAAACTATGACTTGATAATATTTTTGAAGTAAAATTCATCTCAAAAGTATTATATAAAGACATAGATTTTACAAATTAATCGACATGGGACTTTAAATTTTATTCTTCGAAATTTGTTTTTGATGTGCAAAAATGGGAATGGAGTATTTCTTGAGAAATGCAACTCTTTTGTAGAAGCAGAGAAATCCCTCTTTTGCAGAGAGAGTTTAGAAAGTGGAAATCAATATTAAGAGTATCTTATTACAAGAGAGTAGATGGTCATCATTTCAACCCTTTTTTCAAAAGAAATTTCATTGCCCATTTCTTATGATTATGAGTGTCCTTGAAAGGATGGTTAACCTTGGATTTTAATGCCTCATGAAATCATAGAATTTGCTTTCTAATTTGGCTTTACTCTGTTCATGGAGACGCCCATATCACTCAAAAGTGTCCATGAATCATATCATCTTTGATGAAAAGAGGGCAGTTACTGCTTTCTTGCGTTAATCAAGTTGAAAATAATAAATCATTAAATTTTGCTTACGCTGACAACGTTGTGTTTGGAGGATTTAAACAAGAGTTAGATTCTGCTTGGTGGGTCTCTTTGTTGGTGCCCTGTCAAGTGTCAATGGCAGGCGCATTAGAGAAGTTAGGAGAACAGAGGTTCATGTATGTAATGTAGAGCATCATCATCGAAAGAGGAAGAGATTGTTTTTGTACAGACAATGAGATTGTTTTTGTCTGCCTTCTGACTGATGTTTTTGGACGCGTTTCAATGAGCCTCATCATTCTGCCCTTTGAATCATTGCTGATATTTCATCATGTAAAAACTTGGTAAAGAGACCAGAGAGGAGGGGTCTCAGTCTGATGAACCAGAGAACGTTGATCAAATGGTCCCCCTTTAGGATGGAAGATTCTAAGCTGCGTTTGGATGAAGGGTAAATTTTACTGGAGTTATTTAGAATTACTCTTGATCAGAGTTATTTTGGATATCATAAATGTCGGTTGGTTACGAAAAAGATTTTCAAAAGTGAAAGAAGAGGAGTAAAAGTAAACTTTTTTTAACTCTACCCCTTAATTACCAATCCCCCATTACTCCATCCAAACGCAGCTCTAGCCATCCAACAACTTCGCTATGATATTTTGTCACACTAATCTTCATCTCCTTCACTTCCACTGTTTGTGGAAGATTTGGTAAAAAATGTTCACGGCCTCCCCAATAATCCATAATGGGTCTCACTCCAACTTCAGAAATTCAAAATTTGGGCGGACACAAATCGAAATACAATTGTAACTTCAGCATCGAGACATGTTTCACAACAGTCTGCCCAAAAAAAGAAAAGAAAATTAAGTAGAACTTGTTTCATTGCTTGACTCGACCGGTTGATTTAAACTGACATGTTTGAGGTGGTTGTGCTAAAATCAAAATTCAAGCCATGCAATTTAAGTAATCAAACAGAGAATCAAATATTTATGGGAAGATAACACAATTTTTATATAATTCGACTGAAGCCCATCTTTACAGTAAGTTTCACTAAAACAAATCAGAGGTAAAAGTAAAGATTTTTCTCTCAAATTCTCAAACAAATTCATCTCCCTCTCAATTACAAAATAAATCCCCATTATTTTTTTCCTCTCTGTTTTTCTCTCCTTCCCACAAACAATTAAATTCTCGGTGTCAAATACAGTCCAACCCACCGAGAGGGGCACGTAGCCAGCCGAAAGACCTTCTGTGTTTTGTCTCTGATACAGAAAATTTCCAATGAAAGGAGAAAATGAGAGGAGGAGGAGGAAAGTTTTCAAAAAAATTACAAGATTAGAAAAATCAAAGGATGCAATGTTGGGGTCTTTCCAAAGTAGCAACCTTTAAACTCAAATTCTGAAGAAATTTGAAATCAAATGTCCTGAATTACCAACAATCAAATTCACTGCTCAAAAGCGTATTGCTGTAATACATCAGTGACGGCTCTTAGAAAAGCTTGTTTCTAAGATAAAATAGGAACAATTCTCATAGGGGCCTACATTTTTAAAAAGAAAGAAAGATGTTTACCCATCTCAATATCATTCATTAGGATGTGTTCATTGCAATCGTTTTTTTTTCATCCTCTCAGTAAGTAGGGGTGAAGCTTGGGTCGGGTTTTAACCTGACCCACATGACTCAACATAAGAAATCAATGAACTTGGATTATGTTTTTGTATATCTCAGGTCGAGTCGGGTTGAAAAAAATAAACCCATAGGAAATCTAGGTCAGGCTGGGTTGAGAAATTTAAAAGCAACCCGACTCGACTCAAATGCACCAAGTTATAAAATAACATTCGGGTTGAGTCGGGCTAGAAATTTGGGTCGGATCTGGTTGAGTACCTCGATTCAGCAATTCAGGTCGAATTCAATAATTTTTGACATGAATTAGGTTGGGTTTTTTGAAAGTCGACATGAGTTTCAACCCTATCAGTAACGATTGCACCCATTACCAGTGCCCCAAGAACTGAATATCTCCTTGGTGCACGATTCCCGCGTTCAAACCTTTCACCTAGGGATTTTAATATCGGCTTTTAAACCTATATATCGGTCGATACGATTCGTATAAGTTGATATTTGTCGATATCAGATGATATCTGATATATATTGTTGATATCGTCCGGTATTTATAGTTTTTTTTTTTTAAAAAAAAAGAGAGAGATTTCTATTGAGATTTCAACCCTTGCTTTCACCGTTTTATACGATGATACGTTCAATTCAACGTGGACAGGATTAAATCCCCAATTATTGTTTTTAAGGTGTGCTTTGTTTACACTTTCTTTTGAAGAGAGGATTCAGTAATCAGTATTGCTATGGGCGTGTGGATCTTAATACAGTCAACATAATTTATTTAATTTTAGATACATGCTTATTGAATAGGTCCTATAAACTATATCATTTAAATTATATTTAATCATTTATAAAAAATAAATTATGATATAAAACTGAAAACATAGATGATTGAGCTTGGCCACAAATTTAAAGGTCATTTTAAATTAACTTTTTAGGCTTAACTTTACATCTAAAAAAAAAAAAGTTTTTTTTAAAATATATTTATTTAGTTTTTTAAAAATTAATTAAAATGATATATAGTTCATGGGATACGAAAAAAGATTGTGTCCACATCTTAAAAAGAATATCCTCATCTTATCAGGGTGCATGCAGCAAAGGCAAGACCAAATCTTTTCACTTGAGAACCCTCAGGGGTTAGTGGGATGTTCATGAACCCATTTAACATTGCGAGGTCTCTTATTCCATTCGAGCTCAACAGATAGGACTACTTCTTATTTGGAGAGCGATCCTCCCACGGGCATTTTTTAGTTTACCCTTGGTATGAACAGTAAAATTTCAATGGGCTGATTTTTACTGTTCATTGGTGAGCCGATTTGAAATTTCAGAGAGTCGAATTACACTGTTCATGATTTTCGGCGAGCCGACTTATAATTTCGGAGAGTCGATTTCAGGAACATTCTACTATTCATGAATTTCGGAGAGCTGATTTCAGGAAACATTGCACGGTTCATGAATTTCGGCTAGCCGACTTGCAATTTTGGAGAGCCGATTTCAAGAAATATTGCACTATTCATGAATTTTGGTTAGCCGACTTGCAATTTCGGAGAGCCGATTTCAGGAAACATTGCACTGTTCATGAATTTCGGCGAGCCGACTTGCAATTTCGGAGAGTCGATTTCAGGAAACATTGCACTGTTCATAACTTGCAATTTTGAAGAGCTGATTTCAAGAACATTGCACTGTTCATGAATTTCGGAGAGCCGATTTCAGGAGAATTGCACTGTTCATGCATTCTTCTTTCCGATACGACAGGTGGAGGGCAAATTCGGCATACGCTAAAATCCGTGTCTGTATACACAAAATACCCGTATGAGGATCGCTCCCCTTCTTGTTTTGTACTCGATATGTACAGATTGAGAGATTTTCACATGCTCTATAACTAGTCAGACGAGACCTTCACACTTTAGTCTTGAAAAAAAAATCTTTTCCCTTGAGCCTTAGCGGGGCCAACCTTGCCATACAAATACCCCTCCTCATTTTATATGGAGTTCAAATATGTGAATTAGATTCTTTTCCATTTTAACCCATTTTGAGTTTATCTCACTGTTAAAAATCCATTCAAAATCGACAGTACTTTTAAATTTTTTAAAATTATAGCTCTTAGAAAATTAGTAAATCTGATTTTTTAACTAATATCATTAACTTTCAAATACACTCATTTGACATCTCCATGACTGAGTTGGAGCCTCTACCGTTATTTATATATATATATATATATATATATAGTAGTTTTTAAATTCAGGGTCCTTAGACTTTAAATTAGACAGGCGAAGGTCCAGTTTTAGATTTGAATGGATGATATTTGAAGGAGATGGGTAATTTCCATGTCTATGTACAAGGAAGGAGATGAAGGTACATGTCGCATCATAAATAAATAAACAGTGAAACATGGGTTGAAATATCGGTCGATACGATATGTATCGATTTTTTAAGAGCTAACGATATCGGCCGATACAATATGTATCGGCCGTATAAAACGATTATCGGCCAATATGGCCGATATTCAGTCCACAATATCGGTCACCATATTGGCCGATATGCATAAATATCGGTATTTAAATTTTTTTTTTTAAAAAAAAACAAAAACCGATATGATTTTTTCATAATTTTCCACGGTTTTTTTGGTGGTTTTTCACTGTTCTTCATGGTTTATTGCGGTTTTTTCACAGTTTTGAATACTGGAGGAGAGAGAAATGTAAATATCGGAGGAGAGAGAAACTTATCGGCCGATATTACGGCAGATATGCATATCGGTTGAAATATCGGCCGGGACGTTTTTTTGACCCTTGCAGTGAACAAACGTCTGCGAGGTTGATGAAGTCAAATCGGACTTGCAGAAGGCAGAGAAAAGACACGACCTCAACCAAGGCAACTCTCAGAGATTTTAAAAAAATTCTTTGAGAATCCGTCTTAAGAGTTGTAAATTGACTTTAAAACATCATATTTTATACGTGAACTCCTTCGTAAATAAAATTTTGATTCCGCCCCTACCGGAGGCAATGAAAGATTCAGACGGCGGCTAGGAGCAATCGACATTCTTTGTGTTGGATTTGGTTCAAAGTCCTTTAAGCCCGGAGTGTGTTTCCTGGAAGGTCCACCGAGCCCTGTATTGGAGCAGTATATAATATCTTTTTCTTTTAGTCTCTTTAGGTGTGATTGTTCTCTTAGAGTAAGTGGGGAGAGAAAATAAGAGAGACGGAAAGGAAGTGATGTAAAGGGTTGGCTTGCAATCCTTTTAACTTGTGTGGAAACTTCTTTTAGTGGAACCATTATATTTCGTAGACGTAGGTATTTTTATCGAACCACGTAAAATTATGTGTTTTGTTTGTTCTTGTGCGTGATTTAATGTGGGTTAGTTTCACAACACTTACTAAAGTAAAGAGATGTGGTAACGTTGGCTGATTGTTTTGTATTATTATTATTTTTTTTACAATGAAAAATTCAAGACTCTCATCTTTCTCCGAAAGCATTGGGTTAAAATTGTGGATGCACACAGCCAAAGGCATCGGATGACTATAGAATTCAAACCTGATACCTCTAGTTCCTGAATCAAAGCTCTGTTAGTTGAGCTACTATGCAATTAGTATTATTTCTTGCTTCTTTTCTCACTCATCTACATATAACTCTAATAATATTTGGAGGAAAATTTTCTAAAAAAAATTCTAATAGTAGAGGATTAAACTCACTTTTATTTCTAATTTAAAAGTAATTTTTTTTAAAAAAATGATGTTTTTGTCATGTATCTAAATAAAGCCAACCCGTCCATGCCATGATTACATATTGCATAACAATTAGAATTTTGAGATTGAAATAAGGACCTGAATAAAAATTGGATATGAACATCCTACTAATGTCATGGACTGTTTTCAAAATAGTGACGGGCTGGATATTATACGAAACTATACGATAGTATAAGAAGTTAGGTACTCAAGTCTTTCTACTTAGGAGTTAGGACACTGCCATTTGAATGTTGAGATGATTATATATCAAAATTTATAGAGAATGGTAAGAATATTGAATATGTAAAATTTGAACTTCTTCAAATCATATTAGACAAGTGAGTTTAGATTTTGAAAATTTGATTATAAAAAAGTGATTAATTTTCCATCTTATAATGTTACGATGATCGGATTGATTTGTATCATATATGTATATGTCTATCCATCTCACTCAACCAGAGTGGTCCCATCTCCGATAAATGCGTACTACGATAAATGTGAAGTCTTCTCATTGAAAATGGCAATCAAGTCTCCCTAGATCCGCCCATAAAGTTATATACATACATCTAGTAGATATATTGTAGATTTCTAATGAATACTAATATTGTACATATTTCCGTACAATTTAAAATAATTAAAAGCAACATTAACTTTTAATTGTTTAAAGGCCCGTGACATTCATAGGGCTCAGACCCAACTCATTGACATCCTATTAGGGTGGTCCAACTTCGGCTGGGCTTGATTGAGCCCACATGAAAAAGTCTAGAAAATATGGTCTCAAGCTACACTTAATTTTAGGCTAAAAGAGATTTGATTGATTTGAATTTGGATATTGGATTGGCTTAGGTCTAATGCAGGGGGAACCAGGCCCAACTCAAAACCCATTTGGAGCCCAAGTATGGACAAACATGCAAGCCCAATTGGATCATACATGTATGGTGCAACTAATTGCGCTTTTTTACTTTAAAGTTCTCAGGTTGGATCCCAATACTCAAAATGGGCTTAAAGATTGATTGGGCCCTATGGAAATCAGACTAAATAAATTTTGTTAATCCTATATTTTGACAGTGGATGAAAGTAGATGTTGTTCAGAATATTCAATAATTAAGTAAATTAGAATAATCCCAAAAAAAAATGTCCATGAACATTTTATTCTTATTTTTCCATCTCAGGTTATATATTGTCGCAATTATCTTGAAACTTGTATATTTTGCATTCTACTTAAATTCTATTTTTAAAATGGGCTACCTCTGAAATTCATTTTTAAAATTTAGCCATCAAATGAGTCTTTTTTAAATATTAAAAATGGCATTGTTTAATGGTTTCAAGTGCATGCCTTTACCTAGGGCTGCAACTCGGGTCGGGTTTCGACCCGACTCGAGAAATCATGCTAGCTGAGTCGAGAATTTCGGGCCAGTGGGTTGGGTTGGATTTAGAAGATAAAAACCCTCATGGAATTTGGGTCGGGTTGGATTGAGGATTTTACAAGTTAACACAACCCGACCCGTTCCAACCCGGCTAAAATTAGGATAAAATGGATTTAGAATACGAATCGAGTCAGAATTCAGGTTGATTCGAGTTATAATTTAGGTAGGTCGGATTGTGAAGTTCTGGTTGAGAATTCCAGTCGAGTCGGGTCGAATTCTATATATATCAACTCGGGTCGAATTGAGTTTTAAGGAACCCAACTCGCCTGACCCAAGTTGCAGCCCTACCGTTACCCCTCATTCAATGACAAGGACAGAGGGAGTCCAGACATACTTTTCCAGCAATGGAAGAGCAGTGGAAGAATAGCTATTTATATCATAGTTGGTAGAAATTATTCTTCAATTTGGGAGGGATTCTTGTCTAGAAAGTTGATTAACAAAATATAAACATCAAGACTAATTCAAGATACTAACATAAAATAATAAAGATGGACCTTAAACAATAGAGGGTATTCCCAATTAATAAATTCTGATTAAGACAAATCACTAAAAAGTCTAGTCATTTACTTCCATTTTTAATATTACTAGCATCTGGCATTCTTGTTTGTTCCTTGGGTCAATTCTTGTCTTCATACCTGTTCAGATCCAATTGTCCCTTGCATTGTTTTTTCACCTTTCCTTTTTTTATTTAAAAACAATGACAATTGAATCCCCAGTCTCCTAGATTTGATGGGTACTTGGGTATCCATGTCTGGTAGGTCCAAGTGCTTGAATGAGGTGAAAAGCAGAAAAGTGGTGATTTGGTGGCGAATTTCCTTTGGTTGGTGACTGGTTTTTCCACTGAATCAGGAAAAATTGATGAGAGATTCTGAGATCAAATGTCTATTTCATAGCTGCAGTAACGAGTACTTTAAAAATGTTTTACAGACTTCAAATTTTGCTCAAATATTACTTACTAATTACTATTTAAATGTTGTACGCATGTGGCAATTACCATTTTTAAAGTACATGAGGCATTTTCACGTAAAAAATCTACCAGAATTTGAAGAACTTGGAAGTGGGTGAGTGCCTGCGTGATAATATCGGTTTTTAAAACATTTATATATTGGCCGATATTGGCCGATATTAGTGATTTTTGTAAAAAAAAAAAAATAAGAGAGAGAAATGTATCGGCCGATATCGAGATTTCTATCCATGTAAGGTGGCAAATTCACATTTTAGAAGAATGAACTTCCACGGCAATAAAATACTTAAAAGGGAAAGATGGAGATGTTGGTTTTTCTCTGTCGAGGCGGGAGGTTCACCATCTTCATCTTTCAATAAGTTTTTTTTTGATCGAAGGTGTCCAGTGTCTTATATATAGAGAATTTTATTTGACTAATCTTTCAGGATATGCACATTCCTCCCATACACATATACCGAGTTCAAGTAATGATGAGTAACTTCATGAAAAGTAGCTAAAAAATGTTTGAACATGAATCGAATTCAAGACCTCATTTTAGAAAAGCATTTTGACCCTATAGCCAACCCCTTTTTATTTTGTAAATTTGTCATGCCTAGAGCTATGGATAATGTCTACTGTATATAAATGCAGATTTGTCCACGACTATTAGTGAAATAATTCTGTAATGACTCTCATCGAGAAGAGGTCTTCCATTAGAAAAGTGTTTTTAGGGAAGTTAATTAAAAGATCAACTTGAATGAAAGAGTCATTGGGCTCTTAAGCAAGGATTTAAATATCGACTGATACAAATATGTATCGACTAATATGTATCAAATTTTAAACCATGATATATATCAATCGATATAATATGTATCGGCCGTACAACTATGATATCGACGATATCAGTAATATCGGAGGGACATAGGCCCCACTGATATCTAAGTCATATCGGGCAAATATTGGCCAAGATATTCCAAACTTTTAAAGGTTTTTAAATCCATTTAAATCCCTACAAAATATAATATTTCAAGTGGAACTCCATTTCCTCTTTAGTTATTCTGCTAGGATAGTTCTCTCTCTTTTTATGTTCTTTTCGTGATCTTCGGTCTTTCTTGGACACATCTGCTGAACACTGGAACTGGAAGAAAAAGACATGCACCAAATACAGAATAAGAGGGACAGAGAATGGAAAATTAATTAAAAAAGGCAGAGCATTTTCCTCCACAATCCGCATCCATATCTTTCATCCTTTTTAATGTTAGCTAAACTTTTAAATCGTGACTTCTACCGGGATTCTAGAGTTCTAAATCCAAAAGCATGAGGGTGGAAAGTGGCCTCGATATCATTTTAAAGTATAAATAAATTGCATTTATTGACCACAAGGTCAATGTTGCTATTTTTTTACCATAGTGTTTGGAATTTTTAAAGAATTCGACTAATCTTTGAGTCATGTTGTAACGACTCCAATCCGACTTAACCTGTACGCTTTGAGCCCGTACTGGCCCACATGACTTTGCATTGGGCCTGGTCCAACTCATAGACCCAAAACGCGTTGTGCTGAGTTAGGGGTAAGATGCCTCTTATAAACCTGTGAAATTTTCATTTCTTAGGTGATGTGAGACTTTTTCCACACCCACTCGCCCCGCAGGCCACCTACTGTAGGTCGGACCGACAATGGCCCAATTTCACATTTTCGCCCCACTGGGCTCGACTTTCTGGGCTGAGGCCATCACACATGTGCATACTTCTCTCGCTGTACACTGGATAATTTCATGGGAAGTGACCCTTTGGGTGGGGTGAAAATCGGGCTCAAATTCCTATTTTCTGAAGTGAGTTCCTGACTATCACTCCAACCCTTTTGGGATTCAATGGTGTTACTTGTTAGGTGGATGGAATTACCCACATAATCCTAATTTGCATCTTTACACGAGTTTGCAGTTGCAAGTTCTAATTACAAAATTCAAAAAAAAAAAAAAAATGAAAAGAAAAAATATGCATATCAATTCATGTCGACTCAACTTTTTGATGACTAAGGTGTTCATTGTCCAGACCTCTTAGAGCACTCGACTAATCCTCAAGGCATCTGCGAACCTCTCTATCCATACACTAACTTTACCAAGAAGCCGTTTGGAGGGAAGTAGAAATCAAAATCAAAACTCCCGCTTCTTGAGGTGGATTCCTGACCATCACTCTAACTCCTTTGAATTGATGTCGACTCAACTTAATATAATTTGTAATTAATTTTTTATCAAGTTTCGTCAAAGTTACAAAAATTCTGAAAGACTCGTTGAGTAACTTGATTGAATTATAATTTCACTTTGAATTTTTAAATTAATAATTCTGATACTTTCATACAGTGAAAGCCATCTTTGGTCGTTGGTTAAAAAATTTGCTCCAATATGACCATATTAATTGATATAATAAATAAATTCTAGAATGTTGGCCATCATTTTCGTTGTCTTTAGTGAATAAATTGTTGGCATTATCCAACATTGAGATTTTTTTTTTTCTGTCTAAAGCTTAAAGAAGGACAGATTGATATGGAAAGGTTTTAAATAAATCCTTATGAATCAAACATATGGTAAATAAAGTGGATTTGAAAGTCTCCCATTTAAGTCGTCTGAAATATCATGTAAACCATAATAATTCATTTCAGGTACAATTAAAATATAATATGAGAAAATTTTAATATAAATTTGATTTTATCTTGAAAAATCTTATTGGTCATTAAAGGCAAGTGCTAAAATAAAAATAAAAAGTATACTTTGAAAGTTTTAGACTGTAAATAAGGGAGCATATCTGCACAAATTATCACTTTATGAATCTTCACATACACTTCTGTACAGGTTGTGTAGGCCTGAGCGCACATCCACACACTTAGAGTTTTCTTCATTGGCATCCGCTTAGGACTGTAAACAAATTCTACCCTAAACGAGGAATAGATTCAGATATAGATGTAAATTAATCTAAATGGGTTAGAGTGATGGTCTCTGCCTTCAAAAAGTGAAAGTTCTAAGTTCAATTTCATTCGAACATAGTGCTGTTGGAATAGAAGCGCACAAACAATAAATAGAAAAACAAACTACAGATCAAATACACAGAAAGACAAAGATTTTATGTAGGTTCCCTTTCGGACCCACAACAGGACCGGTCCATATTTGATAGCAGACTCTATAGAACCTAACATGTTTTTAGATTCTCTTTAGTTCTTTACAATTGCCTAGAATTTTTCAAGAGTAATTGTTTTTAAAGTAATTTGGTAGAACTAAATTATGATAAAAAAAGTGGGTGAAACCTGTACTTAATATCATTGTACCAAGACAATTTGTTAATGGAAATTGATTTAGACACTGAGATTTAACACTGATGCCATAATTTTTTTTAAAATTATAATTTTACCCAGCCCCATTCCACTCTCTCTCCAACTATGTAATGGGTAAAATTGTAATTTCAAAGAAAATAGTCTCAATGTCCAAATCAAGTCCCTTTGTTAATTCAAGAGTGAGGAGTGCAATATAAACTCCAAATGCCACAATGCCCCATAAAGCACCAGACTCTCGCAAATACTAACTTGAGTTGTCTCGTTATGGTGGAAAATCCTTTTTTTTTTTTTTTATAGAATTTTTTTTTTTTTTAAATTGTGGATATCCTTAGAGAAATTAATCCTATAGCTACACAAAACCACCTGATATTACATAAAAATCCATATGAATTAGATAAGTCTGAAAAGAATCGAACTCAAACATTTCCTCTATTTCCAAAAATTCAGATTTACCTGCACTACATCCATGTAGCTAATTGGTCTGAGAAAACAATAGTGTTGACTACGATCATCTAGAAAATTTATGTGAGCACTAATGAAAAGAGGCTACGTGCATAGAATCAATTGATGATGCTAAACTTACATATGAACCAGCAGAGAGGCAAACAAATATACAATAGTCATTACTCATTACATACATGGAGGTGGAGGCTCAAGCCAAAGATATGTACAAGGCTATGAGAGAAGAGAAACATGGCTACACCATGGTTTCACCTCATTGCACCATTCATTCACTTTCTTTCAATTGACTGTACAGAAAAATATGTCCTACCATCTTACATAAACACAAACAATGACTGTTCCTATCACACCATAGGTTCAGATTATAAGATTTACACTACTAACTAATGAATTTCAATCACCTGGATAGACCCAATCTACTCGTTCCATCCAAAGTTTTCAGCCACCTACCCACTGCCAGTCTTTGGATGGCCTTGCCTTAGATAGTGGGAGACTTGGAGATAGGCATAATATTCACACCTAATTAATATATACAAACATTTTATTTAATGAGCTTGGTGCTTCTGATTGTCAGTACCTGCAACTCTGCAAGAGACTTCTTAGCCACAAAGAAAGAAAGAAATATGTACGTTTGACATGCACCATGAACTTGAACTCCATATGTTCTGTTTCTTGAGGAAGCTCCTCTATGTCGATAGGAGTCGATGTTTCAGGCTGGTTTGATCCAAAACAAGAACGATTCCTACACCACACCCACTGATACAACTCGTACAATAGAAGAGAAGCAGGAACTATACAAGGGACAAAGAGTGTCAGCCATTTGAGTCTGGCACTCTCCATGGGCACCGACAGAATTGAGCCGAAGGCCAGGGTGCCGGAGAGAAGGCCGATGTAGTCGATGACATAGGCATGGACTGACAAAATTGCAGTGAAGAAGCAACGCGGACGAACAGAAGGCGGAGAAGGATATGAGAATTGAGAAGTAAGGGAATTCTTTCAACATGGGGTGATCGGCCAGACCGGTTGCGATGAGGCTGGCTACAGAGGCGATGTTGAATGCCATAATAGCCTTCTTCATCCACCGAAGAGGGTTCCTGTGACTTGGGTTGCTCATCTTAGACTACTACTCTGTTTCGTCAAGAGAAGAATGTCCAGAGATGATTTTACTTAGAGAGATATTACATGGAAATCGAAAGTGAGTGGGACAGGACACATCACATCAAAGAAGAACATGTCAAGGACATGCTGACTCTTTTCTTCCAACCTTGAGTTGATCTCATTATTCAAGTTAAGAAGACTGAGAACAGGGTCTCACTATTAAAGAAAAAGGGCAGCCATGTGTCCCTGCAGACTGGAAATATACAACTACATGTTGTTATTGATCTTAATCAGAACTGATTTAATTACTTAATTAGTTGTTTAGTAACATGTTTATATCCAGGTAGCATGTCGCCAGCTATTAATACTGTATTAAGCAGCCTAGAGATGCAACTTGGTTCTTTGTGAGTTGGGTACAAGTTTTTCAAATTCTTAACTATTGTAAGTGTTTTCTCATCTATTTGATGTTGACCAACCCACTTCAGTTTGTATTTAGTCGGGCTGACTTGAAATTTGGTCAACTCCCTTGAAATTGTTGGGTTCATCACCTTGATGATTTCACACCTCGAGCATTTGATCAGACAGTGAGAGGAAATCTCTCTGTTTGCATCTACCTTTTTTCTTTTGTAACTAAGGTGTACAAATATCTCACACAACTAATCTTTAGGACGTGTAAACTTCCCAATCTACACACATCGGTGTTCTTTAGAGTTGAATGTGTTTCACTAAAACTAACTCTTCCTATGAAAATCATTTCTCAGGATATGTTTGTTGTCAGTGTGAAGAAACCGATTTCAGTATTTCACATGTACTGTATTTTTTGCATATTTATTGGTGAGCATGAAGTATTACCTTGCTTTACCCTTTCAATCCTAACTACTAATTGATCTATTTCCAACTTGACATCTATATCCGATCCAAACCCAAATAACCCAAATAACTATGAAATATGAACACGTCTTGGTGGTATGACATATCTCAACTGGCTTGTACTGTTGCTCTACATATTATATTTTTGTTTTGCCTTGTATGGGTATACAAATCCATCTTTTGGCACATTTTTATAATCTTTTTGGATTTAGGGGTCTTTTATTTTATATTTTTGTCATTTTCACATCAGCTAAATGCCTAAATAGGTTAATGGTTTTAAATGGATTTGGGTTGCATAAATGAGTCAAACCCATCTAATTAAATGAGTAAATGGCTTGAGTAGACTTGAACTGATTCATCTTTTAAAAGGGTAAGAGTTTGGGGGGTCTATCTATTCAACCTAGAGTAAATAATAGATTGAGGGTTGATGACCCAAACTCGAATTAGACTCAACGTGATTGTTCCAATTAATAAACAAGTAATGAGTTGGGGTTGGCAGCATGACCTTGAATTAGACCCAGCTTGACTGACCCATTTAATAAATAATTAACAGATTAAAGGTAGATAGCCAAATTTGAATTAGATTCTTCTGGACAATATTATAAATGAGAATCCTCATTAGAGGATGGGTCAAGTCATTACAATAGATGCCCCAAAGCAACGACTATGTCAAGATACAAATGTTTGTCCTCATGATACATGGAAATGAACGAAAGAGTGATGGGAATAAATGAATTAGTTATTCTACTAACAATAAATGCTTAAAATATGGATGCCAAAATTGAGTTCGGCACTCACACCAAGTAGGGGTGATGCTCACTGCCTTTAGGGCACACCAGGTGAGGTCATAGGGGCTCGAACCGTGGCACCACCCACTTCCTAAGATGGAAGATTACCATTTGAGCTACACCTTATTTGAGTGTTCATACTTCAAACATAGGAAAGGAATTAATTTTGTAGCACAATCTGCACATAAGATCACAAAGTAACACTGGGCAGAACCAATATGCAGTTGACCAATTATCTAGTACATGTACTGGACACACAAGTAAAATCATAGACAACTCCAGAATTCCACGACTCTTCAAAATCATAGTGTACGTCATAAGTAATATCAGTTTTCACAAAATAAGAGTCTCCTGAAGTATAATGAAGTTTCCAAGAAAAGCCCAACTTACCGTCTACAGGGCTGGCCAAACATAATTGAATGTTACTTCATCTGGGAACTGTCACTTTATTGGATATATCCCATCTACAACATATGCCAACAACAACATTTCATACACAGGGAAGAAGGTCCACTCAATGCCATCATAGGACTACTGCTTCACAATGAATTTTCCACAATGAATTTTCCGTGTGGGTTCAAAAGGAGAACGGTGGATTCGTTACAAAGAAAACATGTGAACAACAACAACAGCACCACATGCTAATGAAATTAAGGTCCATATAAGGGCAAGTAATTCACATTGAATGCAATCTGTTCTTCAAGAGATTTTCTTGTTCTGTATTTTGGTGATGAAAGATACTCAAGCTAATTATCCCATGTCAATCAAATTATTTTTTAAATCAAAAGAGGTGTCAATCAAATCCTGAACACCAAATGATTCTGAAGGAGAACATGACGTCATATGAAAGTTAAGGTTGTTACTTCTGAGGGGTTATCATCATCATCATTATCATCATGGACACCAATCCAATCTATCTAGGGCCAGCTCTTTGAGTTCTAGTCCATCAAATATCATATCATCTGTTACTCCAAAGGTTATCATATCATTCTTTGTCCTTCAAGCTAGGTTTTTGATTGCCTAATCTCCTCCCTACTCCTCCTACTTGTAACCTTCCGATTTTTCATTTGGGTCTTCTTCTATATATGTGCAGTCATGCCCAAACTACTTAAAACGACTCTCTTATTTTCTTGTCCACTGAGCTATTTTCAAGGTCTCCCTAATGTGGTCACCATCACCATTATCATCATCATCATCAAAACCTCATCTATCTAGAGTGGCCTTCGAGCTCTAAGGTTCCACCAACCTGATCAAAAGAAATGTTCTTAGAACTCTAAATTTAGCATGGTTAGTAATATGGACACCTTTTTTTTTGAAAAGGAGACACCACCATCCCTTGTCTTTTGTGTACAATAGTCATCAATGGGTTTGCGAAAAAGCAAGCCCGACATCCCTTTATTCAAACAACATGGTGTCCAAATCACCAGCCTTTAGCATGTCATTCCTCAAAACTTCATTCTGAGTTTTGATTGGTGTCTGTATCCTCCTTTCTCCTTAAACCAGTAGTGTTTGATTCTTTGTACGAGGCTGTTTCTCATCTTCTACAAATATGCATAAAACCATCTTAAATGACTATTTGATATTCTCTTCCATTGGAACAACCTTTAGGCTTCCCTTTATTTATTTCATTTCTAAATCAAATCTTTATTGTTACTCCACACACCATCTTAACAAACATCTCCTCCGTGTAAGTGAAGATCCAAGCTACCTAAGTAAAAAATAGTTTTGTGAAGTAACAAAGTATTTCAACTTCAAAAATCATCATAAATCACAACAATCCACAAATCCAAATGCTTTCAACCAATCTAGTATCCTTTAACTAGCCTACAACAGTATAAAATACAATTCCATAAAACCGTGGGAAATTAGATTAACTAAACTAACAAGAAAGTTGTACAAACCCATATGCCTCCAAACAATTAAGAACTCAAGTCCATCTAACATTGTCACCAAGCTTCAAAACATCTAAGACAATTAAAGTCCATCTTAATTCTAAACATTATCACCATACATCGCAAAGGCATATTTTTTATCTACATTACAAAAGTCAGATTTAAACATACTTCTTTCTTTATCAGTAAACCAGCAATTTCTTAACGCATAATGCTCGTAACTGCTAGCATTTGTACCAGATGATCTAGTATGAGGATCCTCGAATCTACATCTACTCTTACTGAATACCCAAGAAAGGAAACAATGTGCAGCTAGTGCTAGCAGGTTTCTCTTACATGGTGATGGTGATGGTGATGGGATTTAGCAGCTATGGTGGACCTAATTTTGAATGGGAGTGAATTAGCTGAAAAGCTCTTTGGACATGCCTGAAGAATAGATAATCTAGGCAGCTAGCTGTTGGATGGGTAGAATTATGTTTGACTATGGATTTGTATTGTTCCAGTTGCACAGGGTGTGAATGTTACCTTCTTGGGCTATCTTGGCCTCCCTGGAGATCTCTCTGTACCTTATTCCGACTTTTTCCTTCTTTTGGAATAAATATACTCCTACTTATATTTAAAAAAATGATGATAAATAAATAGCACAAGTTAATGGAAATTCAACATTACATAAATGAAGCTCATCTATGAAGGATCATTGACGCAATGAATCCACACAACATGAATGACACCCGAGCCAACAAAGTTTCCAAAGAGTTACGAAAGAATACATATCGCAATAACATTTAACAATACACATACAAAACATGAGAAAGAAGAGTAACCGACTGTTTTGTTGAAGAGGTGGCTCAATTCCTCAAAACAAGGAGGCTGGCGTGTCTAAGTTTGACACTTGCTATACATGTACAAGGCAACTAAGAAGGCCTGAATTTTTGGAGAAAATTTAGCCATAATAATGGGCAGCCAATGTGGGAGTTGCCATCTTAAATAGGACACAACAAAGGGGTTAGAATCAGCGTGAAGGCTTGATATACATACTTGGCAATTACTATCAGAGGACCGACTGAATAGGATCGGGAGATGGTAATTCTCTACACTACTATATAAGGAGGGACTCTACACGGCATTCTGTGTGGAACACACGGCTGAGGTGTGGACACCGAGAGGGGGAGAGCAAAAAGTACGGCCTTTGGTCATGGGCCTCTAATGGCCGCATGGAGTGGTCCAATGCAGTGGTGGCAATAGAAGTTTGCTCTCAACGGTGAAAATCTATAGAAGGAGCCGCAGATCTGATACTGTATGGAGGACAGCTCGACTGGCCGAAGAGGGGCGGAAGCAACAGTGCAATACCGTTGCAGATCTGGAGTTCACAGATCTGTGAATAGCAGCTAGCAGGAGTGCGGCTGGAAAGAGAAAGCCCCATCGCCAGAGCAAAAGTGCAGATTTGTGTGTGTGGAACACACCATCATCGGAGACGCTCGCGTTTGAGAAGCATATCGAGAGTTGCTCATAGAACACAGGAAGCGTAGAAGGAGCAACAGAGAAGTTGAATTCACTATTCTAGGTATGAGAGAGATTCACATCAACTGAGAGGTGACGTCAATGTGTACTTATACATGGGTGTACAAAGGGCTCGGGACTTCGAGTTTGGGCTCGGGACTTCGAGTTAGGGTGTACATGCATTTTTTTTCTTTTTATAGTGAATATTCTGTCGCTCTGTGAACGTAAGCCAGGTGGGCCGAACCACGTTAAAATATTGTGATGTGCTGTGTGTTTATTTCCGTTCGATTTTTCTTGTTTCCGCGCGTAACGCTAACATGTTTTTCACAAACTAAATACTAACCATGCATGATTGTTCAAACACCAAGTTCAGGAGACCAATCATAACAGGGGGAAACATAATTATTATTTATTCAAAGACTATTTTGTACCATACATAACATAGGAAACACTGAAAAGAAAATGAAGGTCTTTCTGTCCTAAGCATCAGAAACCAAATTCAAACAATCAAAGCCGCAACCGCACTGCGGGCTCTCTTCGAAGTTGGAGAGGGCGAACGAAGCAGAGATCGGCCCAACATAGAAATTCAACTGGCCATCGCCTTTACTAACCTCTGTAATGCTGAGCCACAAGAAGAGCACCTTCACAGTCACTCCTTGCAACTCCTTCAAAGACCCAACGCTCACTTTCCCTGCAATCTTTCTCTTATAGTTCAAAGAGTACCCTCCTTGCAGCTCAAACTTGCAGTCGCCGCCGAAGAGAACCTCAAAGCTGCCATCTTTATTCAAGACATAGCTTTTTACACCCTGTGGGAGGATCCCCTTCGGGAAATCGAATTTCGCCAGCATCTCATATGCCGTTAGGTTGGCAGAGTCATGGATTTGTGCAGAAATCAAGGAAAGGAATGAGATGAGGCAAAACCCAAGAAGGTTTTTGTGAATTGGCATGATTTGGGGGTGGGTTTTGAAGGGGAAGAGATTGGAGTTCGAATCGCCGGTTGTTTCGATGAATAGATTGGGGGTGTTTGGGAAGCAGAAAATCTTTGATGGGTTTTACTTATTTTCTCATTTTCTCCTCTTCAATGGGAAGAAGGAAGGAATTATATGTATTTTTTGGATTCAGCAGTTGCGTTTTCTGCTCTACTTTTATTTAAGTTTCAATTGTATAACACATTAATAAATTAACTTTACGAACTTTATTAAATCAAAGAGATTATCATCGATGTGTAAATAGAGTAAATTTATTACTTATTTTAAGCTGTTTGATCTAAATTAAATAGAGCAAATGAATTGACAATCTTACTTTAACAATGGTTTTGCAAGACGTTTAATTAAATCCTTTTTGTAGTTAAGACATTTATGACTATTACTTTAGTTTTATAGAGTTAATAAATCATTTGCTGCTCTCTTTTATAAAAGTCAAACGTGAAACTTGAAAGAGAGGAGATCAAGAGAGAAGATTCCACTGTGATTTGCTAAAAGTCTATAAGTAAGAAAAGGTTTTCTTGTTTGTGTGGAAAAGTCCAATGAGAGCGTCTAAATAAATTTCGGTTGATGCGTACATTTGGATCAACACCTGGGTCGATATTTTTTCTCTTTTCAATTTTTTTTTTAATTTTTAGTGACTTTAAAAAACAAGTCATTTAAAAAATAAAAAAGACTATTTTTAAATAAAAATAAAAAATATAAATATCATTAATCAATATAATTATCATGATGATAATTCATGTCTCCCCCCCCCTCGTATATTGACGCAATCAACTGTGACAGTAATGAATTCATTAGAAAATTATAAATTAAATTTTTGATTTATGAAAAATCCTTTTCAAATTAATTTTCATCCTTTGAACACCAATCATTAACAACCGGAATCATATCAATTGATATGAAATTTCTTTTTTAAAAAAATAAAAAATAGAGAAAATAGAAAATTTAGTATGATTATATTTTAGTTTTGAAAAAAATGACTACTTCTATAAAATATAGGGGAGCAATTTAGACACGGGCTTTCAGTTTTTAACTGGAGATTACCATATTGCCCTTCCACTTCAGCGTGGTCTGGACATATATACCATCTGATCGTTGGGACAATTATTCCATTCATCCAGATGGTCCACACATGCTACAGTAATAAAATCTTCTTTAAAACTTTAAAGTTATTTTTTAAGCATTGTCTATTTCCAAAATTTCTTAAATTAAATATCCAGACTAATTACGATAATCTGATAAAAATACTTTAGGACTTGAAGGTCTTTGACACTTCCAAATACTTAAAACACACTATTTTACAAATAAGGGTATCCTTCGGCTGTGCCGAAAATATATTTGGGAGTGTCAAAAGACCTTGAAGTCTTAAAATATTTTTATCAGGTTATCGTAATTAGTCCGGATATTTAATTTGAGAAATTTTGGAAATACACAGTGTTTAAAAAATAACTTTAAAGTTTTAAAAAAGATTTTATAATTTAACTAATGCACTATGCATTACTGTAGCATCGGCAACATAGACCGCTATTTTTTAAGCACGGTGTATTTCTAAAATTTCTTAAATTGAATATCCGGACTAATTACGATAACTTGATAAAAATACTTTAAGACTTGAAGGTCTTTTCACACTTCCAACTGTATTTTCGGCATAGTCGAGGGATACTCTTATTTGTAAAATACTGTGTTTTAAGCATTTGAGAGTTCAAAAAATCTTAAAGTCTTAAAGTATTTTTATCAGTTTATCGTCATTAGTCTGGATATTTAATTTGAGAAATTTTGAAAATACACAGTGCTTAAAAAATAACTTTAAAATTTTAAAAAAGATTTTATTATTTAAATAATGTAGTATTACTGTAGCATCTTTGAACCGTCGGAAAAATGTTATTATTTCACGTCCGGACCAGACCATGCTGACGCATAAAGGCAATGCAGTAATTTTCACCAAGAAACACAAATCCCGTGTCTGCATAAATATTCTCCCCGTGTCTAAATTGCTCCCCTAAAATATTAGACTCTTAAGAGCCAATATTTCGGTACAAATGAAATATGTCTCAAATAATTGAAAACTATTCAATTTTAACCAATATAAGAAAATGTCTGCTATAAAATTCATGTTCTCATTCTATTACCATTCATTCGTATTTTCTTAAAAAATCTAAATTTAATGAAAATGTTTAAATATTAAAAAAATCACATAAACACCTTAAAAGCTATACCAATCACATTAAGCATTCTTCATTTAATTCCTTAAACATCTTTATAACAATTCTTTAATTTTTTTCACAATAAACCCTAAAATGAAAATTATCTTAGAAAATCTAGATTTCATTAATATTTTTAAACAGCTTAAAAAATCACATAAACACTCTAAAAACTATATCAATTAATAGCATATCAATTCAATTCCATATATAATCAATATCATTTTGTTAAATTATTTTAAAAAAACCTCAAAATTCATAAAAAATGATGAAAATATCTCAAAATCGACATATTTAAATGAAAAAAGAAACGTTAGAATAGACAAATACCTTTCATAGTCGAAGACGTTACTTTTGAATCTTCTCAAGATCATACTCAATGTAAGAATCAAGTTGAAAATAGTCAAATGAAATTTACCCACATTATGGGTTCGAGCCTACGTGGCCTAACCTTGGTGTGTCTTGAAGATAGTGGCCCTAGTGTGCCTTAAAAGTAGTGGACTCATCTATGGGGGGTTTTAGGCCCTGATGTGCCTTAAAGGTAGTGGGCTCGTCCACAGAGGTTTTATTAGAATTGTATCTAAATTTCCCATACGTTAATAAAAGAAAAATAATTTTTTTTTCTGAATTTTTATTTTATAAAAATTGAATAAAGTCGATACTAAACTATTTCAACCGGGACGAGCTGCATGATACAATCGTTTAACGACCGATATTGGCTGAATTTTATTTCGTACGGCTGATACATGCTATAATATCTATACATATTGAGTAAATTTATTTTTTTTTAGTAAATTTTTTATCTTACTTAACAACATGTCATTGAATGCAGATCCACTACCAAAAATCATACTCATGAATTGAACCAAACAATGTATTATGAAAAATTGAAGATTTTATCCTTTTTATCTAATCAAATTAAATGGACAGTAGCACGGATCTACTCACACTCTTACACCCACTAACCTCCATTAATTAGATATTATCCAATTTAACTTCATTCTGAATTATATAATCCATTGATTTAATGCAAAATTTCCACTATTGGATAAACTTGAACTGTTTAACCTTAAAAAATATAGGTTCCCTTATCAAACTACTAATCAGTCTTCTTTAAGGCTGTTTTGAATCTGTATTGATAGGTGTCTAGTTTGGGTTTTACTTTTTTTTTGAAGGTCCCTTGTTTTCTTGTATTTTTTCCAATTTCTTTGGGTCTGTACTGTACTGTAATGTTCGGAAGTTTTTCCTATTCATAGAATGAATAATTGCTCATCATTAAAAAAATGATGTAATGTCATAAACAATTCATATATTCCAAAATAATCAAGTTCCTGCAACGGAAATTCCACATAATGTAAGAATTTACTCAATAATGTGACCTACACATCTTGAATTTGAAATGAAGGGACTCACATTCATACCTCTACATGTAACGGTTAGGAGAGTAAAAGAAAAAGGGACAGTTATCCTTTTTTATGAGAAATGGGTTTATGATTTTTGTAAGTTCTCTCTCTGCATTGAGGTTTATCCATCACCTAAGGAAAAGATAGCAAAGGGACTAAGGAAGAGGAAGAGAGAGATACTCAAAGGCACTCTACATCACATCTTGTTTTCTTCTCTTTGGATTAACCTCTGCATGTAACGGTTAGGAGAGTAAAAGAAAAAGGGACGGTTATCTTTTTTATGAGAAATGGGTTTATGATTTTTGTAAGTTTTCTCTCTGCATTGAGGTTAATCCATCACCTAAGGAAAAGATAGCAAAGGGACTAAGGAAGAGGAAGAGGAAGAGGAAGAGAGAGATACTCAAAAGGCACTCTACATCACATCTTGTTTTCTTCTCTTTGGATTGTAGGAGGAAGGCAAGACAGTTAAGAACATAAAGCAACACGCTGATTACAGATTGTCTAGATAATCGACTTTGCTAAATGGATTCGGATATGTTTGATTTATTTAATTATGATGTTATTTCCGCCTAATGTTTAAAGTATTGTTAAACATCCATTTGATTCAAATCTTATGGAACAATGAAGGTGGATTGATACTCATTTTTTGATTTGGTATATTAAGATGTAAACTGATGATGAAACCTCAATGTTTCCATGCCAAATCGTCAATCCTCGTTAAGAAAATTATCTATCACAGAATTGACTTATGAAGTTCCTAATGTCATCCTTTTGACAATGTAATTCTAGTATTGCCTTTCATATTGTAACACTTGAACAGAGGAAAAAGCAAAAGCATTTTAGCTTTTTAGCCTTCATTGTTGAGAGATACAGGGAAAAAAGTGCAAAATGTTAAAGCCATTTCTCCATCTCTGTGGACCATAGCTTCAAGCAAAATATGCCAAAGGACCAACAATGGCTGCATTAATATATGTTGCAGGTTCTGAGTGGCTATAGTCGGTCCGATCATCTGAGTAACCATCATTCTGATCTGGGCCACCAACAATGGCACCAGTTAAGATGTTAGGATTAGGATTGCTTGAAGAGTAGTATGTCTGAGAACCGGCACTGCAATCAATGGTCTGTGGGTGACTCGCATGAGATGGAAGGGATGAACCTCTGTGGTGAATCTTCTGAGGGAAGCGTGTTCCATAGCCTACCATGTATGAAATCTTCTGGGGATTCTCCCCAAGAATGTAATCCACCTGCATCAATGAGTAGTTCTTACTATCAAAATCTTCATCAAATGCAACTGAATATAAACAGGAATACTCTAAGACACAGAAATACACATTTAGGGAGACTTTGGATTAGGAAAATAGTTCATAAATCAAGGAGAATCCCCTGTATTCTCCACAGGGAATTCTCCCAATCTCAACAGATCCATAGCCGTCCGCATTTACGCATGTGTTTTGATTGCAAAATTATTATACCTGTTTCATGGCTAAGCTTCTTAAGGTAGCTGGTGTGACTAACATGTTGCCACACTTGAACGTGTGATGTGAAGCCAACATGTATTTTGAATATGTAGAGAGTAGGAAGGTTATGGATGTAACATATTGCAGATTACTCTGACCCAACTTGAACATTAGTCCACCTGCATATTCAAAGAAAACCCATATAAAAGAAATTCACTATTGATCGAAGAACACGAAAGTTCGGATTTTTTTAGAATTAAATGAAGGGTTAGTTTCCATACCAGGTGTGTAATGTGTCTTGGAAGAGGGAGAGTTTGGCAGAATGCTGCACATGAAGTCCTCAGCTTGTGATACGAAAGGTGCAAATGAATTGTCATTGTTGACCAAGCCTCTCTGCACAACCACAATTTGAGGAATTAAAATAAGGGTCATTGCTGCATTTTTTCTTCATTTATCTAACTTTGACACAGAATATATGGACTTTATTTTGAAACTTTGTTCTGTCTGTCTTGTTGTCTCTCTTTTCTTTTTTTCATTTTCCATTTACACACCATTTGTTTTATTTCACCAGAACACATTTCCCACTAGTCATAAATTTTAAAGATTTACCCTTGCTAGAAGAACTCTGGCACCAGCATATTTGTTGTCCCAACTGAAGATATCAGTCTGATCATCAGCTCCAAGTGATTT
Organism: Chimonanthus salicifolius; assembly: GCA_013350335.1. Taxonomy (NCBI): domain Eukaryota; kingdom Viridiplantae; phylum Streptophyta; class Magnoliopsida; order Laurales; family Calycanthaceae; genus Chimonanthus; species Chimonanthus salicifolius. Next base: position 14,578,452 of record CM023537.1, on the reverse strand, counting down.
CAGGAACGGTGAGATAAGAGGGATTGTTTGTCGCTCTTAACAGCCATGCAGCTCCCCAAAGCAGTTCATCCTAAAAGGGGAACAATCTTATCCAAGTTATTACAAGTTTAGAACCAAAAGAGTAAAACCATGGTTCTCTTTGGCTGAGCAATAACTGTCAATTGAACCAAAGAAACTGATCTATCCTAGTATCTTTTACAGATGAGAATTTACAATTCTTACCATAACAAAAAGTTCAAACTAGTATCATAACAAAGACGTTTAATGAGACTGTTTTAAATGCAAGCATACCTTGTAGCCAGAGTAGGAGCAATAGAAAGGGCAAACAGCAGAGCCAAGTGAGTCACTATATGCTCCTCGATACTTCATCGCGAAATCCATCACCTTAATGGATGTCCTAAGTAGTAAGTCTGAGTACTTTGGGTCGACCTTTCGGAAGACCATGGATGCAGCAGCTAGAGCAGCTGCGGTCTCAGCTGCGACATCGGAGCCAGGATTGCTTGGGGATACTGAATAGACATTGCGAGGGGTGTCCATGTCCTCTGGTCGCTCCCAACAACGGTGATCGGCATATGGGTCGCCCACGCCCACATAGAGCTTGCCAGGGGTAGCAGTCGCTGCCTTAAGCAAGTAGTCTGTCGCCCATCGGATTGCAACTCTAGCATTAGTTCAGCTCTGCACCCATTCGCCTACCATACTCGAGTGTACTCCATGATAACATCGTGGTGGTGAATGCCATCGGAAAGCCGAACTTGACATTATCACCGGCATCATAATATCCTCCTGTGAGGTCCACCTAAGATTGGATACATAAAAATACATTAGGTGGGATATTTGATCAGGAAGTCAAACAGTTGTACAAGAATACCTATGAGCAGTTTATGATGAACAGAGATTGAAATGATCAAAGTAAACTTTAGGTAATGATTCATGCACTCATTTCTTTAAAGAAAAAACACATTTTTTCAACATTTTGAAGCCTTTCAACTGTGACATCTATAGAATAGACAAGGTGGTGCCAATCTTTAAAAGAATAAAGTAAAAATATTCTCTGTTTGGGTTTTGACTGAAGGAGTTGGCTTCGGACTTTCTGATTGTGGAATGATATAACCTGTGTGGATTGAGGAAAGACAGAAATATTATTCACATTAACCTAGAAAAGACAGGAATACTATCCATATTAACCTAGTTTAGGGCTAAAACTAGAGAAAGTGATCTAAACAGAGCAATAGATAGCCTCTGCTCAGGTCAATACTTTTCCAAGTTTTGCAAGGATTTATTAACCCAGTAAAAGAATAATAAAACAAGCACTAGCTTCCCTTATCCTATTTTTTTAGACCAAAGTGCGTCTTAGAGCATCTGACTAATCTTTGGAGTATATGCAAATCTCCCTATCCACACACATTAAGTAACACTATAGAGAGTAACCCTTTTGTGTTGAGAGTGACTTAAATCCAAGATATCCCACATCTCAGACAGGTTCTTGACCATCAAGACAACCCTCAAGGGTTCTTTCCTTATCCTAACTAGCCAGTGATTGAAGTGTTGGGAAAGTTTTAATTTTCAACGAGGATTCATTTGATAGGTGTTGATTCAGGGGAAATAATTTTCACAAGAAGATGGGATAGAATATGGGAGGTTTGAGTAAATCATAGATGGTACATTCCAGCAGTTTGCAATGGAAAAAAATACCATTTTTTTATAACATGGGTATCTCCACCCTACACAGAGGTGGGACTAATCCCACGGACATGTGTGAATCCTCTAATCTACACACACCAGTTAAGTCTAGAGAAAGCGACCCTGTTGGAGTTACGCCTGAATTGAATTCAAGACCCCACTTCATGAGGCAGGGCTTCTTGACCATCATGCCAACCCTTGGAGTTAAATGCAAATGCCATTATTCACCACACCTCAAAAAGAAGGTTCGGGACTCAATGATCCAAATTCAAAAAGAAAATCCAAATATGATGCCGCAACCTAGAAGAGAAAGCTTAAAAGATAGAGAAATAAGTGACATGCTAAAACAAAAGATCCAACAATCCAAAAGAAAAAAAAATCATGGGTTTTTCATTACAAACATACATGTGCAGTTGCACCATCAGACAAACCAGAGTTTGATCTCCATGTAATTTTTTGGCCAGGTGGGAGTCTTCCAGACCTCTGGCCCTGGAAGAAGAGGATGGATTTGGCTAAGGCATCACCATAGTTGGGAGCACTACGAACACAAACCACATAGAAGAAGAAGAGGGAGAGAACGTGGAAAGGTGCCATTGCTACTTAGAATATGTAGGCTGTACTTAGTGAGAAAATCATGAAACCATGAAGTCTCTTATATAGACCAGAGAAGAAGAGAATCTCGGCAACTTTAACGCAAAATTAGGCTTTTTTATTTATAGAATTAGGAGTTTTTAGGTGCATATCCACATATATGGTCCTTTTCCTTCATTTAAAAAAAACTAAAAAAATATTATAAACCATAATCTACGGGAGAATAAGTAAACCAAAATAAAAGTTTTGCATCTTGATTATGTGGGTTTGTTTGCCTCACTTTGTAGGTGTAACGCTGGGATGATGCATTTGAATAAGTTCTTAGCCGTCATACACGTCTAAAAGGTGTCGGGCCAACTTCTCTTACAATTTAGTCATCACATTTAGTTCAGTTGGTCTAAACTTTTTTTATTAAACTGGAGGTCTTAGGTTCAACTCTTCTCAGACTCATTGATACATATGCTTGCGAATAGGTTTCGTATGTCGATGAAATTAATTTCACCTCCAATATAAAATCGATATACGTATGATATAAAAAATTAAAAAGACCCATCACAGCTATTTTTTTTTCAAAAGATAATGAAGACAAAGAATAAAAGTAAAATAAAAATAAAATAACGGTTACTGTTAGTGTGCGTGCGTTATTTCAGTTGGATGATGGATGGCGTAGATGGCGCGCTTTTTGCCCGTTGTTCATGCGAAGGAAACGGCGGTAATTTCAAAATTGATTGAAGACTACTTTTAGATGAGACTGACCTTATTCTTAGCTCCTTAAAGTCTGCCTAATTCTTGAATGCATCCCCCCCTCTTATCTATTTTATTATTTCTTTTTCATACTTTAGGATTAAGCCTCCATCTATTTCCCTCTTCTTTTTCTTCAAATGGATACTGTATCAGATTCATCTCTTTAAAGTCAATTGTAATTTCACATTTGTGTGAAAATAGACACACATGATTGATGTGTCTTCCTCAATCGATAGAAAAGCTATGAAAATTTATATTATATAAAGAAAATACAATCAATGAATAAAGAAATAAATCTACAAATATGGACGGTTGTACAATTAGAATTCAATAATTGTCAATCAATCTGGAGAACATGACATATATGTTAACAATGTGAGACTCATTCTCATGTTGAATTTCTTCTCTTTATTAGTGATATGAATTTAGAGTTCGGAGTTTTATTTTTACTCAGCATTTAGTCTCGTGTGAACTCTGTTTAAAATAGAGTTTTAGTTAAATGTATTGATGTAAGTCAATTTTTATCGAAATAACGTTTATTCTTTTACATGTTATAAGTTTTCTAAGTCATTTTTTAACCAAAAAGGGATGAAGTGACCAGCAGGAACTCGTATTAAGAAGTGAGAGTCCTGAGTTCGATTCCTAATCCACCCAAAGTAGAGTTACGAGGTGTATGTAGGCTAGAGACGATTGTACATGCCATGAGGATTAGTCAGGTACTCTAAAAAGCCCTCGATACTTTAGTCATAAAAAGGTCATTTTTTTTCTGAAAAGATGTTACTCATGAGTTTCAGTTGCCTTTGAGTCTTATGAGGATCACACGAGGAGGTCCCATGCAGGGGAATAGATGGTTATGGAAACTATTTTCAAGACAATGCTCTCGTAAAAATATATCCATTAGATTTAAAACAAAAATAAAAATCATGATTTTCAAGGGCTAAAAAATCAATAGTAAAAATGAGATTAGTTTTGGATGGATTTTTAATTAAATAGTAAGATCAATTCAAATGGGTTCAAATTATATATGGACACAATTCAGGGAAGAATAGATGGATGTGAGGAGAGAGTGTGTATTCAAACCACGGTGTGCCCCACATGGGCATCGGGTAGACCTAACTCATGCCAACAATCGCGTAAGTGATTTTTTTTTCTGAATGAATCTACTGGTTTGACCACAAGTTGACCTGAAGAACAGAAACGAGTTATATAGACTAACTTAGTCTTATAAATAATTCAATCCAACTTAATTCATTTAATAAATAAGAAAATCTATTCTTAAAGTTTAACATAAATTAATTAATTTCTAAATTATGTCCCACATCTGATCTGCAGGCATCGGATGCGACTGACCTGGTAATTTTGATCAAGGCCCGATCAAGACCCGAGTGGACAAATTTGAGAAATTCACTACCAAAATTCGTGATCGAACCGATGGTGGAAAGAGAGGGCCCACTTCAAGTTCCATGCCAGCACTAGGTGGGCCCCATGTGGAGTGCCACATGGCCAAATGCTCAGTCAGCCCACGTATTTGCTTACAATGAATCGGACCCACTAATGGAAGCTACCATTCCACATGTTGCTGAGTTTGGAAATTTCAAAGAACGATTGCTGCAATCCATGTGTAAGGATTTGGAAAAATCCCAGCAAATGGAAGAAAGAGAAATCAGCAAAAACAAATCAGAAAAAATGGAAAGAAATATCACATATAACGAAAGAAAAGCAAGGAAAAAATAAGAAAGGAAGGATTAGATGTGGCAGCCAACGATAGTTGAGTGGAGAGATGAGAATTAAAAGAAAAAAGGAAAAGAAGAAGATTATAGCAGTGGATAGATAAGAAGAGATTGAAGCAAATCAACAGTAAAAAGGAATAAAATTAATGGACATGGGAAAAGAAGAAGATTATGGCAGTGGATAGTAAGAAGAGCTTGAAGCAAATCAACAGTAAAAAGAAATAAAATTAATGGAGAAATCTAGCCAGCTGAATATAGAGAAAAATCAGCAACACCCATGCAACAAATTAACAAAAGGAAGGTGCCACTGATGCATCTGCTTACAGAGATCGGATGAGAAAGAAAGAAGAGATAAGGTTATCCATGCAGATTTAGTGTTATATATAATGAGATGGGTATTCAAAAATTATACTGGAATTATTTTTAAATTTGAAGAAAGAGCTGAGGCTTTCTTTTATCCATTTCTTTCAACTGAAATATCCCAAGGTTATTTTAGAAAGTTAAATTAATTCAGTCGAAAGAAATGCAGAACTTAAATGACATAAATAGCCATACTTTCCCATGACATTTTGATTGGAAAGCATGGGCATTATAGGTACCTAAATTATTTGTAAATGGAATTTAAAAAAAAAAAAAAAATTACACAGTGAGCAAGCAAGGAAATCACAAAGGTTGCTGCAAGGGGAAGTCTTCTAGGCAATGCATTGTGCCAAGGGTTTATACACTTGATAATGTTACAAACCTTGCATACTCCATTAAAGAATATCATATGTTACTTTGGGTGAGATGTAAATTTTGTAGGGGTTTTGTTTAGAATTACAGTGAAAAAAATATTTTTACCTCTTGCAGTGAAGAGGTTTTCAGATTTGTGTTGAAAAGAAAGAATTTGAAATTTTCTTGCTTTGTTTCGTTATCAAACAGGGTAAATGAGTGTTACCCTCCTTTTCACCCCTCCCCTCATCCAAATGCAACCGTAGAGAATGTCATAACATAAAATGCTATAAGAAACATATCCTAATAATATAGTATTTTTTCTCAACTTGGGCTAATTTCATGGCGAACTCTTATGGATTATCCAAACTAATCCATATTATTGCTTTTAGATTATTAGGAAGTGAGATGCAAGCATCTATGATTCTATGATTCTATGATTCTATTCAGTATCTAACCACTACTGTACTCAACTTCATACGTACAGGCCTCAGGTGAAGGTTTGAAGAAATGATCATTTCTTAACTCCCATTTCTTAAGGAGATTGATCATTTGATTAGGCTTTTGTGTCATTTTCAAATCCCAAAAATTTTCTCTCTAACTTTTGGAGATTGACATTCAGTTTTCAAGAAATGTTGGATGAGAGACATTTGAATTTTTCAAACAATATTAAACGATATTAAACACAGATTTTTTAGGTAGTTAATAGTCACATTTGATGGGGATTGAAGAACTAAAAGTTCCAAACCCTCTTTTTATCTTTCATAAGTTCTGTAGATTGATCATTTAATAGTTTCATTTTATGAGTGTCATTATTACAGACTTGGTGTCATTTGCGTCAGTGTTGGATGAATTTGCATGAGAGAGATTTTCAATGAAAAAGAGAGAATTTGTCCAGATAAATGTAGATCAACTAATTAACTTTCCACTTTAAAAGTCGGAGGTGCAAAGTTAGAATCACACTCGATTTCGTGCGATTTCTCATGTAAAAAAAAAAAAAAAAAACAGAGAATTAAATTATCAATCTCACCCAGAAATCAGAATTTAGGCAAGTGGCACTTTCCTCCTTTTTCCCAACACTACATGATTTCAGCGACTTAGTCGTAAGACTGAAAAATAGACCTAACAACTTGACAGACATGACCTTTTGATACCTCTCAAAGTCTCAAGTAATTTCATTTGACAGGTCTCCAATTTTGAGATTTATGTATTGGTACCTGGTTGATATTTTGGTTTGTTTTGAGATTGTTTTTTTATTTTCTAAGGGAGAAAAAAGATGAGGTCATTCTTTCTTCTTTCATACAATAAAAAAAAAACTCTTTGCCAAGGTCAAAAAAAATATCACATTTGTGTTAGAAAATCATGATTTATAATGTTTTTGAGGTAGAATTCACTCTCAAATTAATCGACTGTGGGCTTTTGTCACTTCACACTCACCCTCACGTGTAACTGTACTATGCAGTTAAAAAGTCATGGTTTCCTCTCTTTCTAAAGAATTCATTCTCCGTAGAAGATATAAAAAAATTTATTGAGAAAAAGAGAATTTTCTTACTCATCAAGACAATCAAAATATTGAATTTCTACAACACAAGACTGGATTTCAGAAATCTCATTAGATAATACGAACATAACTCTAATAATTTTTTCCATAGAATTGCTCTTCTCAAAAAAATAAAAAATAGACAAGCGACCTCTTAGTCACTAAAATTATGGTGTATTATGCTCATTTTAGTTGAAGTACGAGTTCATTACAATTTCTTTTGGTAATTTTAGTTGATATTTAAGCCAGTGACATTTAATGTTTATTTTTTGAAAAATAATGAAGACGTGTAAGCATCAGTTTTATCGAATTAAATGATATATTAAAACTAAACTATAAATTCTATAGCATATATACATAAAATTTAAAAAAAAAACAATGATACTAGAACATGACTTCGTGTAAGCAAGCATTCACTATCCTATTAACTACTAAAAAGTGTATAAGAATTAGAGATCAAAAAAATTGACGTTAATAAAAATTATGAGAGCTGAATTGCATAATTTTTACATAGTTTCATATCCATGGAAATATCTTTCTACTGATCACTGCATGGAGTGAAAGCAGACCCTGTGTAGGGTGAAAATTATTGAAATTAAAAATAATTTAGAGTAATTAATATTTTTTTTAGAGACCCAAAAATTATTGAACTACAAACTTTCAACCTACCTTTTGATACTTAGAACAGTCACTGACAGATAAATGGGAACATAGCAATAGAAGAAGTTTCAATCATAAATGAATTGATCCAAAAATCCCTTTGATTGTACATTGATAGCTATTTTGTTTAAAGACCCAAAATATTTAACAGTTAACAGTATCAACTTAGATTGGTCCAGTCAAACAGTTTCACTCCAAATGAGAAATGCAATCCAATCAAGTCCATTGGAGGTTTTGGTTTCCCCTGTGTTGACCCTGAAATAAGATTTCACCTGCAGTAAGGTTCTTGTTCTTATCATTTTCCTTGACCACATCAGCCAAACTAGAAAGACTATCATCATTCCAAAAGGGTTTGTTTCTCATTTTCTCAGGATAGATCAGATGGCAAAGATGGGAAAAAACAGCAGCCCTGCTTTTATACATCACAACTTAAATCATAACTCCTTGATTTGATACCTTCTTTTTCTTTGAGCAAAGTGTTCGGTGTCTCACCTGATTAATCCTTGGGACATAAGAAAACCTCCCAATCTGCACACGCGGAGTACAGAACAAATGGAGAGTGACCCTTTTCGTGTTGAAGGAGACTTGATCTCAAGACTTCTTGCAAATATGAGTGGATTTTTGACCATCAAGCCAACCCCTCCCCTCGGGGTTTTGATTTATTACCTTCCCGCCGTTGGATCATAAGCCAAAACCAAAATCAGTTTACCCTATTTAACTAAAACCTGATGTGAACCAAGGACCTTGTACTTATCATATTGAACCCGGGTTTGGGACCTTGGACACAATAAAGGGTTGAAGATTTGGAATTGGATCCTGGTCCTTAATCAGATTAGTAGTAATCCAGTGATAATCCATCTTTATGTGTACAACTTAAAAGATACTGGGGCGACCAACTCTGAAAATCGACATAAAAGCAACTCCCACACTAGAATAACAATCTCCAAGTCATAAATAGGGGTCTCCATGAATAGAAGTTAAAACACACACAAGACACAACAATCCCAAGTGGAAATACATATAAACTGCAATAGACATGTTTGTTTCTCTCCTGAACTTGTTGTAGGCCATCCATGTTTAATAAAGCACAGCAGCCCTTTTCTTTCCTGAACTTGTTGTAGCCCATCTATGTTTAATAAAGCACAGCAGCTCATATCAAACTCATTACAGGCCATGGGGTCACTCCACCTGCTGCTGGCAGTGGAGCTCTTACAATGGGTACACGCTTCACTGAAAACGCTTCATTCAGACGAGCAACACGACTCATGAACAGAGACACCTTCTGCAGATTCACATCCATGGGCAATTTTATCAAATGGAACTTTTAAATGCTACAACTGTGTTCAAATTCTAATGTAGATTAAACAATTATGCCAAAGTCCAAGAAGACCAATACATTACAAGGATGGTTTTGTCAGTATGATTCCATGCCACCATTTATAAAAAAAAATATAATAACAATTGTAAATATACTAAACTAGCAAGTATCAAGAATGTAAGTGGTGTATCCATGCACATGAAAAATATTTTGTATACAATCAATGGTGGAGACGGGGATCAAATTTCCCTTTTTTGATAAATAACATTGATATTAAATAAAAGGGGAGCTCAACTGGCTGCCTCCCGCCTCAGGAAGCGGGAGGTTGCGGGTTCGAGCCCCCATGACCTAACCTTGGTGTGTCTTAAGGGTAGTGGGCTCACTCGTGGTGGTTTTACGTGGGGTATCCCGCGGTTTCCCATACGTAAATTCCAAAAAAAAAAAAAAGGGGGATTTTTACCAAGTATTTATCATGATTTGAGCTAAAAATGAGAAATAATTAATGGCTAGAACAATCCTATCCTCTTAAATAATAAAATTTCCTCTATTTAAAGACTAGAGAACCCTTCTTTTTCTCAGTTATTTTAGACAATTTCACATGGTTTTCATTTACCTAATAAATTTGATAGCTTTTGTGCAATTGTTAACAAACTTGGTCAGACATAGGTTTTGAATTGGGGATAAAAAAACTGAAATAAACACTTCTTTGAGAGAGAGAAGAAAACGAAGTCACATGGTTTTCATTTACCTAACAAATTGACAGTGCAATTGTGAACAAACTATCTAAAAACTGATATAAACACTTCTTAGAGAGAGAGAGGAGAACAAGAAGAAGAAACTGTGGCAATCGTTGATTTTGTTTTACCTGATGAATTGATGGATCTTGTCATTAAAGGCTCAGATAAATGTTCAAGTTTGCCCAATCTTTACAAGAATGGGAATTAATCAACGACAAGATCTCCATTCCATGGGATCATTACAGTAAGGGGTCCATAAATCCAAAATGAAGAAACATTACATATTTGTCCTTAGCATGTTCCAACATTATAAAAAGAACACCTCAACATTACCATTGATCAGAAAATCAAATCAAACACATATATCACAAAAACTTTCATGGCATTTGAAAGTGAATGAAGTAAGAAATGTAGTACTTCAATGACACCTAGGTAGCATTTGATGTGAATTTAAGTGAGAAATGCAGGAACGGTATTGACTAGAGCAAGCTCAAGTTAGAGAAACCCCCCATTTACTTGTCCCTGATTGGTGAAAGTGGCGGTTGGGAAAGAAAATCCTAAACATTTCATCATACGGGTTTTGACAAAATGGGGAGCAAGGAGCCCCTCCCTCCCCTAACCCGCCCACCCAGACAAAGAAAACCCTTATTTACACACAATAAAACACTGCATAGTGATGAAGAAATAATTTAATCTATCAAATAACCATTTCACTGCTTTATCGACAACATCAATTAAGTAATTTTTCTTCAACTAAGGTCATATTTGGACATGGGTACCCCTACCTTGCAGCAGTGAAGCACAAATTTTACTGCTCTTGTTTTGTGTCCGTTGGTGAAAGTGGAGTTAAAGAAGAGTTGGCTTCATAGAAATATTTATAAAAAAAAGGCTAAATTTGGGGAAAATGCAGGTACGATACCTTAAAGAGGTTGTTTGTCTATTTCCTCAAAGAAGCAATTAAGTTCACAAAAAAATTATGTTTAGGTTCAATTTATGTCATCCAACACATGCTATGAAATCTAGCCGGGCCTTGGGCATCTAGTGTTTTTGTTGTTTATGTGAAAATATTATTTAATTTAAAATGAACACGGCATTATCTTGTCAAGAAAAAAAATCCTCCCTTCTTTCCTCATTAAATTTTGTAACCGTCATCCTTCCCCCCCCCCCCTTTCTCCTACCCTTTTGTAACCCTCAAAAGGGTTACAAAATAGGCAATATCCAAAACCATATCCACTGGATGCTACATGCACGAGAGTTCTACCCATTTTTAACTCGCGAGCTGGGTGTTGATGAGGCAAGTGGACATGTCATTTATTTTCAAGAACCAGAAGAGATGTCCCAACCATTTGAACAGCCACATCATGGGTAGAAATCCGGCAAATCATATTCCAGTAAAATCCATGGAATCAATCGTTCTATCCATATAGACAAAGCATAGGAATATGATTTAAAAACTTCAAGCGAGATACAAGAAGTAGCAGCATAATCACACCAAAATAACCACTAAAATGGTTAAGGGATCTCCAAAAACACACCTTATCTTCGAGGCTAACCTTCAACTGAATGCCCCGGCTCTTGTTCTTCATCTTATACAATCTTCTCGCTAAAATAACAAATCCCAACACCGCTGCAGCTATTGGGAAAGACCAAACAGGGCTTATTCTAAAAGCACAGTATTTCAGAAGCTCCAAAGGCAGCTTCCACCAAATCACCCTCTTCTTCTCCGCGTTCGCCTCATTTGCAGGCAACACATAAACCGAGTCCGAACAGTCACCCGATTCTCCCGACGGTCCTCCTATTTTCGGAGAATGAACACGATCACATTCACTTTCTCTCTCAAAATCCCCATAATTCTCCTGAACGAATGCATCGCTGCCTGAATCCGACCAATATTCACCAGAAATCTTGCGTTTCATTCCAATCCCTTCAAAACCCTCTTCCATTTTGGCATAATCTCCGAAACCCATATCGCCTTTTTCATCAAAGGCCACAAGCTTTCGGGCACCTGACCCATCGCTGCCCGAATCCGACCAGAAATCAATGGATTTCCTGGACGGCTCGATTCCACCCAAAACCAAATTCTCTTTCGCTTCATCTCCGCTCCGAGGGTACGAAGCCGGGTCGACCCAGCTCGGGTTATCCGATTCGTCAGAACCCTCTCCGCCGGCATCATGCTCCACGGCCTTGTTTCGATACCGGGTATCGGAATCGAGAGCGAAATAATCGGACCTTATCATACCATCAGAATCCCCTTCTATTCCTTCCAAATCACGAGAATTCTTAGCAGGATCGGAAGCCGGAGAAAAACCCATTTCCAATTTCTGGAGCATTTCCCATTCATCTTCCATGGCAAGAGAGAGAGAGAGAGAGAGAGAGAGAGAGAGCGAGAGATTTCAGAAATGACACGGAATGAATGCAGTCCATGCGAGTTGGACCATTTGGAACGGAATTCCTTTCCGCCGAAGTGGTGGAATCGGATCCAAGATCGCCACACGTGGATCATTTCTGGCCCCACAGTTTTAATAATTAGCGAGTTTGGATCTAGTAATAGCAATACATGGAGCTCAGAGGGCACATGTTAGTAGTACAAAAGAGAGTCCCCTTGACCCAAACAAAAATGCTGTAAATATTTAAACAATAAAAATTAAATCTATTTATTTTTATTTTTCAATATCAAGAGAAAACTTCATATTCACTCTTCTTTAGCCACAGTTCTTTTAAAATTTCTAGGAGACCAACGCCAACACTCCCGGGTGATCACCAGATTTTCAACTCGTGAGATCTCCCTTCTCAAGAGGAGAGGCTACTAGCTGAACTATTCAATGATGGGTCTTAAATCTGCTTATATGATAAAAGATTATAATGATTTTCAAATATAATGCATTTATTCTGTACATAAAATTCAATTAAAATTTTAATTCACTTGCTTGTACATTTGACAATTGTATTCTTTGAATGAAATAGTGTGAATATTTTGTACAAACTACTATTAAATTTATTGTGATTCTACAAATAAAAATTCTTTAAAAAAATATTATATAACTATCCGAGTTCTACATCACCATTTTACAAGACCAATTGTTAACACCAAATTCTTCAAGAAGAATAAAAAGGGAGCACTTACACACACTCAAAAATCCTGCCTCTGCACACCCGAAATCAGATTTTCGAGTGAAATTACGATTTTACCCCCGCGTTTCCATTCATTCAAATGAATGCTCAGTTCATTTTGTCATTCATTCGAATGAATCCTCAAGTGTATTTTCAATTCATTCGAATGAATGGGCTGAACAGTAACACAGAATACTGCTCAGCCCCATTTATTCGAATGAATGGGCGATTCATTCGAATGAATAGTAATAAAATGACACAATTTCCATCCATTCATTCGAATGAACTGACCATTCATTCGAATGAATGTTCAGAACGATTGGTTCATTCGTTCATTCGAATGAATGTTCAGAACGATTGGTTCATTCGTTCATTCAAATGAATACAGACGGAATGAATACGAAAACGTTCTCAGATGAATCATTCGAATGATTCATCACGAATGAGATGAATCATTCGAATGATTCATGAGTTGCAGGTTACAGTATCCATTACATTTATTTAAATTCTTTTAAAATTTTAAACTTATTTTTTAAGCACTGTGTATTTCCAAAATTTTTCAAATTGAATATCTAAACTAATTAAAATAACCTGATCAAAATACTTTAAGACTTGAAGGTCTTTTGACACTCCTAAATATTTAAAACACAGTATTTTACAAATAAGGGTATCCCTAGGCTGTGTCAAAAACACATTTAGGAGTGTCAAAAGACCTTGAAGTAAAGTATTTTGATCAGGTTATTTTAATTAGTTTAGATATTCAATTTGAAAAATTTTGAAAATACACCGTGCTTAAAAATAACTGTCTATATTTTAAAACATAGACCATTATTTTTTAAGCACTGTGTATTTCCAAAATTTTCAAATTAAATATCTACACTAATTAAAATAACCTGATCAAAATACTTTAAGGCTTTAAGGTCTCTTGACATTCCTAAATATTTAAAACACAGTATTTTACAAATAAAGGTATCCCTAGGCTGTGTCAAAAACACATTTAGGAGTGTCAAAAGACCTTAAAGTCTTAAAGTATTTTTATCAGATTATCGTAATTAGTCCGGATATTCAATTTGAAAAATTTTGGAAATACACAGTGCTTAAAAAATGATGGTCTATGTTTTAAAATATAGACAGTTATTTTTAAGCACTGTGTATTTCAAAAAATTTTCAAATTGAATATCTAAACTAATTAAAATAACCTGATCAAAATACTTTAAGACTTTAAGGTCTTTTGACATCCCTAAATGTGTTTTTGACACAGCCTAGGGATACCCTTATTTGTAAAATACTGTGTTTTAAATATTTAGGAGTGTCAAAAGACCTTCAAGTCTTAAAGTATTTTGATCAGGTTATTTTAATTAGTTTAGATATTCAATTTGAAAAATTTTGGAAATACACAGTGCTTAAAAAATAAGTTTAAAATTTTAAAAGAATTTAAATAAATGTAATGGATACTATAACCTGTAACTCACGAATCATTCGAATGATTCATCTCATTCGTGATGAATCATTCGAATGATTCATCTGAGAACGTCTTCGTATTCATTCCGTCCGTGTTCATTCGAATGAACGAATGAACCGATCGTTCTGAACATTCATTCGAATGAACGGTCGGTTCATTCGAATGAATAGATGGAAACTGTGTCATTTTATTACTATTTATTCGAATGAATGGGGCTGAGCAGTATTCCGTGTTATTGTTCAGCCCATTCATTCGAATGAATTGAAAATACACTTGAGGATTCATTCGAATGAATGCCAAAATGAACTGGACATTCATTCGAATGAATGGAAATGAAAGGGTAAAATCGTAATTTCACCTGAAAATCCGATTTCGGGTGTGTAGAGGCAGGATTTCCGAGTGTGTGTAAGTGCTCCCAATAAAAATGACAAATAATTTATACTTATCTTTTTATTATAAAAATTATAAGATTAAAAAAATTATATATCTAAAATATCAAATTGGAAATTATTGTTGATTGAATCTTGATATTTTCACTTAAATACAAAAATATTTAAGATAAAAATTAAAATGAGAAAAAAAATATATGAATTAATCCAAAAAATGAAAGGGTGAAATGACCGACAAAAAGTAAAAAGAAAAGACTCAATGTTGGGTAGCTCAATTGGTTACCTCCCAGGAAGTGAAGTCGCTAGTTCGAATTCCAACATTGTAAGCCGAATGCGTCCTGTGTGGGTGTGGGGCGTCCCCTCGAGGGGTTTAGAAGGGCTTACAATGAATATGTTGGTTGGGGTTTCCCACTATTATTAAAAAAAAAAAGGCAGAAAGAAAAGTAAGAGATGAGAAGAAAAAACTCAATAAAAAACAATATTTAATTAAAAAAATCTATTCATGTATTCGATTAGTCATTTTATTTTATTTTTTTATTTCTCTTGTCAAAAATCATTTAGATGAATTGAACATGACAAAATGAAGTATAAAGTAAACCAAATTTTAGTTTAAACTAAGTTTCTCATGCTTTCCCATAGGTAAATTCAAAAAAATAAAATTAGTTAACCTTAATTTCCAACTGCTTAATTCTAATTATCAAAATAACTAGATATATTTAAAAAAATTCAAGACACTTGGTAATTTTAATTGCTAAAATTAAATGAATAAAATTTGAATTTCAAATAAAAATGTATTCCACCTATATCTCATAAAGTGTACTTTCAGTCTATATAATTAATTTTTTATGATATTTAATATTTACCAAAATTAAAAAAGAAACAAATACACTCCATTCAACCTATCTTTTTATATATATAAAAGTGCATATACTAATGTAGCTCCAACTGACCTCACACAAGAGTGGGGGCTTCCCTCATGTAAGCCCCCTCTCCCACATGACTATCAAGTCGATGTGGAACTTTAGGAGTATCACAAATAATTATTTAATACATATCATGAAAAAAAAAATAAAACATCTTTCTTATATTTATACTAGTAGAGATTAATGAATTTTTTGTTTTAAATATATTTAAAGTCATATCATCATTTTTTTAATTTTATAAATCACTTGACCTAACATTTATTACTGGATGTGGGATAATTTAAATATACTCCACATGTCATGCGATTTGTCACAATGTCTGTTCTTTCTTAAAATATAGAAAACCAGCAACATTGCAAGACGTGCTTGGTTAGCATTTTAGGCCAATAATCAATCTCTTTCTGGTAAATGGGGCTTCCGACTTTCAAGCTTCAGCCCTCAAAGTTGACCATTCACTTGTCATTAGGCCCACTTCTCAATACTGTTTTGACAACTATTTTTGACAATATGAACTCAATAGCCTAATCTCTTACATTAGCAATGATTGAAGTAAGTTTAGTAAAGAAATTATTTGTTACAAATGTTTCACAATTTTTTACTATAATTATTGAATTGAATCATTGACTGATTTTAAATAAAAAAACTGACAATTTTTGCCATTCAACAACATTTATTAATTCACATTAATTATAACCTAAAAAGAGTTGGTTTGACCGTTAAGAAGTTTTCCTCATGAAAGGAGGTTTTGAATTCGATTCACGCTCAAACCCCTCTAGGTAAGGGTGAAACTCAAGTCGGATTTTGACTCGACCCGCATGACCCAACTCGAGAAATCATGCAGGTTGGGTCATATGAGTTGGGTCAGCAGGTCGGGTCGGGTTGAGAAGAAAAAAACTCACATTAAATTCGGGTTGAATCAGGTTGGGAAATTTACAAGTTAACCCGACCTATCCGATCAAACCTGATCCGACCCGACTAAAATTAGGCTCAAATGGGTTCAGAATGTGTGTCGGTCAAAATTCATTTTGAGTCGGGTTAGAATTTGGGTCGGGTTGGGTCGGGTCGGGTCGGGTCGAGAATTTTGGGTCAATAATTCGAGTCGGGTCAGATTTTATAAATATTTTCTTTTTGAGTGGTAACAAAGAAATTCATTAAAAAAAAAGAGAGAAACAAAGAAAAGGGTCTACAAGGATTAGACGAAGAAAGAAAAAGAAAATCAAAGAGAACAAAGAAGAGAAATACGAAGGAAAAATCACAAGAAGTAAACTCTGGCAAAAAGGTCATCAACTCCCAACTTGGTGAAGAAATCCGCCAGCTGAGTGCCTTACTTTTGAAAAGGAAACTCCCAAACCCTTGGCCATATCTCTCACCTCCCTAACCATATTAATCAATTTCCAAGGTGGGCGACACAAACCAGAGGCCCATTTGAAAGTATTTGTTGAGTCACCTTCAACGACTAGATTTCCTTGACTGTGGTTCTTCTAAATAACTAAAGCTCTTTTAATGCTAAGAATTTCCACTTCATTTGAATCTTTAACCCCGATTGCTTCACTAAACATAATGGACGTTTCTATAAATATTAACTCGGTTCGGGTTGGATATTAAGAAACCTGACCCGATTTTAGCCCTACCTCTGGGCCACTCCTCATGGGATTAATGTTTATGGATTGGGAAATTTACACATGCTCCTGTGATTGGTCTCACCTCCAATGTGGGGAGGGGATACCCATGTTCCAAAAAAAAATCACATTAATTTTTGTAAATAGGTTACAACAAATAATTTCTTAGTTTACTTTGATCTAAGTTTTTATCTTCTATTTTTTTTTATTTTTTATGACGGAGGTGATGTCCATGCCTCTTAGAGCACCTGACTAATCCTTTAAGTATGCGCAAGCCTCTCTACCCACACACTGGATAATTCTATAGAGAATGGACCTTTGGAGTCGAATGAGAATCGAAGTAGGACTCTCACTTTCTGAGACGAGTTCCTGACTATCATTCTAATCCCTTGTGAATTGACTAATACTCAGTTGAAGATGATTACTGCATATTCATATCAATAAGTGTTTAATCCCTTAAAAGTACTTGTTAAATGTGTTAGCGGGTTTGTTAGCCTATCAATATCAATATAAAAAAAGAGTTTACGATTTATCCAACAAATCAAGAATCAATCATGTTGAACATTGGTGATATGTAAACTAAGACAATAATTATAAGTCGAAATTCAACAAGAATGAAAAATTAAATGTTTAGAAGAAATTAACCAACTCACATCTCTTTTATTTTATTGATAACATAGAAAAGCTATGGTTGTTAAATTCTGTGGAGCTTGATTACTGGAGATGTATTGTCGATCCAGTTGTGGGTCGAGCTATATATGACCTTCTTCTATCACATTTCAAAAGTTTGTTCAAACAAGGAATAAAACAATCCAAATGGTGTTTATTTAGTAAAGAGAGAGAGAAAGAAATGAATCTCACGCAAAAGAATCCTTGCACATGGAGCTATCTAGGGCAGGCCTTGGCTATAGGCGAAGTATGCCGCTACCTAGGGCTCTCAAGTCCATAAACTCCTTTATTATATGTTGAATAGTTAATAATACATATAAAAGCATGAATCCATTATTGTCCACTTCGATTAGAATGCTTGCCTTCGAGCCCTTAGTCGAATCCTAGCTGAGTTTTTAATTATTTTTTAATTTTAAAAAATTAAAATAATGATAGTAACAATCATAATAATAATTATTAAAATCCTCATTTCTATCAACTTTAATAATAAGAATGAAAATAAAAATAATTTTAATTAATAATTTTTTTTAAATATATACATCATCTATTAAAAAATTAAAATAATGATAATAACAATCATAATAATAATTATTATAATCCTCATTTTTATTGAGTTTAAAAATAATAATGAAAATAATAACAATTTTAGTTAATAAAGAATCTTTTAAAATTATGTATCATCTAAATAAATGTGCCTTCAGATCCCATTATGACTTTTAAGTTACTACCTCTTGAAATCATTTGAATATTTTTAACTATTTCAAATTTAAATCACTCAAAATTGGAAATTTATATGTTGATAATTTTTCTACTCAATTTAAAACGTGGGTTTCTTCAAAAAATTAAAATAATGATAGTACCAATCATAATAATTATTATTATTATAATCCTCGTTTTATTGAGTTTAATAATAATAATAAAAATAACAATAATTTTAATTAATAAAGAATCTTTTAAAAAGGGTAATGATTTTCACACCAGCAACTTTGATAGTTGCACACCATAACAAAAGGAAATCTCATTATTACCCTTTGTTATTTAAGGTGTAACCTGCTTTCAAAGGAGGGAAAGAAAAAGAATAATAATGAGATTTCCTTTTGTTATGGTGTGCAACTGTCAAAGTTGCTGGAATGAAATCATTACACTTTAAAATATATGTATCATCTAAATAGAGTGAAAGAGAAACCTATATTGACTTAGTAATTTTAAATTAAAAATAATTTAAAGCTTTTAAAATTTGAAGAGATGAAAAAATTATTTAGATATTTCACACTTTGTAAAAAAAACTGTATAATTTTATTTTTTGTGAGTGTATAAAATGACCCATTTTAAAAGTTCACTTAAGGCCCTGAAATCTCAGGGCCAGCTCTGGAGCTATCCAAGCATTTATTTAGCACCAAGCAAATTAATGACTTGTTAAAGAAATTGGCCAAACAAACCAAATCAATCACGGAAAGTCTTTTTGGAAACTTTTATAATAGCTTATGTTAGTTGTTAAAACTTGTGATCGGTTAATTTTGGAAGATGTTTAATATCAAACTCTCTTTGTCTAGTAAATTAACCATCCAAAAACTATATAATGTGCCATACTTTATATGGAAAAAATAATAATAATAGATGATTTAGACTGCAAAGGTCATTTTTCCGTATCCAATTAATACATTGCCCTTGTGTGGTCCATTAAGTTATTGCCATTGCCACTCATTTTAAAGGCTATGGACAAATGATTCACAATTTTTTATGTGTTTGGTGGTAGAAATAAATGATACGATGGAATTCGAATTTGATTAGAAAGGCCATCCACCTAAATTAGTGAGTAATTCTTCGGAGGAAATTTGTTCGTGTCTTGATAATAAAGCAAAGAATTATAGAGATCATAAGTACTTACCGACAAATATGTGAACTCTTGATTTCGATCTACTTGTTAGTGTACGTGTGAGTGGGTGTACACTTGACAAAAGTCCCACATCGTCTAAATTAAAAAATCAGTGACTCTATATAACACTTAAAACACCATCTTTTTAATGACTAGTTTTTGAGAATGAATTCTACATCAAAAATATTAATATAGTTTTCTGCATTTCCATTTCATAAATTTTGAAGCTTTTATCATACTAATCAGGTATCTAACATGAATCACTTACAAGTGACCATGAAAAAAAAATGTTGTACAACAAGAACATCAATATTGCCTTAGCAATAAGAGAGGAAATGCAAACATATAAAAAATATCATACATATATGACAAATACGGATAATAAATATAACATAAAATATATATTATATAAATACCATAAATAAAAATTTACCAAGCCAAGCTGAGCTCATAATGCATTTTATGAACAAGTTAAAATTGAAGCTTACCAAAATAACAAAGGCCAACTGTAGATTCAATTTGACTTGGTTATTAAGAGACAATCCTTGAGCTGTAACATGATGAAGCCAAGCCAAGCCAAGCTGACTGCGGCTTGCTCATCCTAATATGAGCTTTATCTTTTAGAATATACAGGTGTTATTGAACTTTTTATTTTGCCCCTCATCCCTCCGTAAAAATCGGTGCATCGGACAGGTGCACCAATGAGATCACTTGCAAATCGGTGCACCGATTTCTTGAGAGTCCAAATCTGTACACTGACCAAATCATTTTACACATAAACCGGTTCACTTTTCAGTGAACCGATTCACTAAAAAAGTGAGTCGATTTCTGCGGATGAAGACAAAGTGGGAAATCCGAAAAACATGTATCTACTAAAAGAGTATTCCCGTATTAGGATGGTCACACTTGATTTATTGCACTTCTAAACTATAGAAATGTTGAGGTCAATAGGCATATTGAATTTCAAGAAATTAGAATTTTTAATTTTTTTTTTTAAATTAGGATATTTAATTTTTTTTATGTATATAGCAAAAAATAGATTAAAAATAAATATAAATAGAAGATTTTGCATCGTCAAAGTTACCTTGCACAAGTGGATCTCTATCTCCTAATTCAGTTAAAATCTCCTCTAATTTTTATAGATATTTTCCACTCTAACAAATAACAATAATCAACCTCTTTATCTTCTAATACTAATTAAATAATAAAACTCTAATTTAAATAAATTCCCTTCTAGTATCCTAAATTTGAATCTCCACATAATGGAATGTGACTGTTGCAAGATTCTACAATAATGTAAATGAATGTCGGCCCCTTTTGTTCTTGTACAGGATTTAACAGGATGTTGGGTTTCAATTTTTTTTAAATAGAAGGTATCTAAGTATTCCATCTGAATTTTTTAGACGTCTCATCTGACTAATATTAAGAACATGTGTAAACTTTTCAATCCGTACATACTGGAATACTGAAGTAAGAAAAGTGACCATTTTTGTATTGAAGGAGTAGAATATTGGATTTCGTAATTGTTCTTTCCATCTAATATTGATTCACCAATGAGTGACCCACCACTGATAAGACTCATCTTGTCAAAATTCAGATTTTTTAAAATACTACCTCCTTATGCATATTACAAACCCCTCGTCTTTAGCTCTTAATTTGGAGTTGGACATCAACTTTCTATATGTAGTACCATTTTTACCATAACAAAAATATCCATTTTTAAATGGGGAGCGATCCTCACACGGGTATTTTGTGTATACAGACATGGGTTTTAGAGTATGTCCAATTTACCCTCTACACCTGCCGTACCGAAGAAGAAGAGAGGAGAATACATAAACAGTGCAATGCGGCTCTCCAAAATTTCAAATCGGAGAGCCGAAATTCATGAACAGTGTATTGTTCACGAATTCAGCTATCCGAAATTTCAAATCGGAGAGCCGAAATTCATGAACAGTATAATGTTCACGAATTCGGCTCTCTAAAATTTCAAATCGGAGAGCCAAAATTCATGAACAGTGTAATGTTCACGAATTTGGCTCTCCGAAATTTCAAATCGGAGAGCTGAAATTCATGAACAGTGCAATTCGGCTCTCTGAAATTTCAAATCGGCTCACCGATGAACAGTAAAAATAGCATGAACAGAAAATCAACCCATTAAAATTTTACTATTTATGCGAAGGGTAAAATAAAAAATACTCTAAAATCCATGTCGCTAAACACAAAATACCCATGTGAGAACTCCTTTTTAAATTCTTTTACAACATTCTTACCCAAACTGACAATGTTAGTTGAAGACCACCTTGCCGTGACTTGTGAGTTGTGACAAAGCCGGTGTCTTTTACTAAATAAAAGGGTAATTTATAAAGATCTTCAATTTTTTTTTCTTAATTGCAAAAGTTATCCTTCACTTTATATCAATTGCAAATTCTCACCCTGACATTTTACATGCTCAAAATATCTTTTAATATTAATAATAAAAGATTTTTAGCAAAATAATTTATATAATTGTACTAAATATGCAAAAAATATATGAATGACTTCGATAGAATTATTCTCCCCATGAGATGAGTCATACAAGACTTATTAAAGTCAATTTTTTATAACCAAAATCACATAGTTAACATAATTCGATGCATATGAAACATCACCCACCATTGATCCATATGGTTTTCACACATTTATTTTTGTTATTATAATTTTTAATTAATAGGACATTTAATACGTTATAAGGGGTGTTTGCAATTAAATACAAAAAATAAATGTAACTTTTGCAATTATGAAAATCTTAAAAATAGCTTTTACCATTCATATAAAAAATAGAAAAAAAATTGTAGATTGCCCAATTAAAAGTCGTAGATTAATTAAGATTTGAGTATTTGATGTAGGAATAGTCATGGACGACTATTTAGATCTTTTGAATCAACATTAGTGGAGCCGTTATAGTTTTAATATAACAATTTAAAATAGAATTACAAGCTATGTTAGATTTAGTAAGTTTCTACTTTTATACTATTTTTATTAAATTGTTTTTGTACCTTTTTGTCATTTTTTGTTATGGTCAAGTTAGTAGATTAACAGAAAAATTATTTGTTACATGCTAAAAATGTCTACACTTATAATAGGCTGCAACTCTTAAAGGGTTGGTCTACTGTTTGAGACAAAAGAGTCGAACGATTAAAGTATTGGATTCAATCTCTAGTATTTTCAATGAAAGGGTCAATCCTCACAAACTTACTCAGTGTATGCGAATTGAGGGATTTTCACACTCCGAGGGACTAATTGAGTGCGACGCCTCGATACCTCCGAACCTACAAAAAACTTTTAGTAGGTTGAGTTACGATTCTTTCTTCAGCACTTAATTAAAGTTTGGAGTAGTTTTGAAGCCTCTATACGGGTGTATGTTCAGTGACAAATTCAATATCTTCACTTTGAATTTTCAAAAAAGGCAGTGCTCTCTCTTATTATTCTAGTTCCATTGCATCTGTTGGGAACAAAACATTCGACGAAGCAGTAGGAACTGGTTGATGAGTATCAAGGCCTTATCCTACAACCCATTAAAATTCAGGTAAACAGTAGTCCTCTCCCTCCAATTAGGAAGTCAACGAGTTAGGAGGAATTGAGAAATGAGGTTCCTATATGGCCCAAAAAAATCCCATTACCAGTTTCTAATTAAGGTGGATTAACCTGGTTTTGATTATTAAGAGCCAAAATCCAGTAAGATGTTCACTTCAACACTTCACATCAGTCAGCTAAGAATGGCAATGACCTTATACCACAACCCCTTCACATTGATTGCCCCAAATGAGAAATATCCATAGTTTATATATGACAGTTGAGTAACTCTGAAAATGAATAAAGATAACGACTCCAAAAATTGATTGATAAACCACATTATTGCATAAAAAGGTAAGAAAACTAAATGAAATGAAATTTCACTGTTATTCAATGATCTTAATCTTATCCTCTTGGTCATTAAACTTGGGATAAAACCATACAATCATTCTACATGCCAACAATCAGTCCACAAGCTTTTAAAGCCATTCCTTTAATCCCACTTTGATAGCCAAGGAAAGAAATAAATAAATAATTAAGCCATTCTCTTAATTTCTTCGAAGTCCATTCTACTAAAGGTGCTCACCAAGTTCTTTCAGACAAAGAAAGTTCTCAATTTACATGATTCTTCACCCCCAAATGAGTAAGAACCCATGACTGAATATTTAAAGAGAGCTTATTAGAAATGTAAATTTAGTTAAAAATTGTCATACGAATAAGTGCACAAAACTTCACCTTTATCTAATTACTCTAGCCTTGTGCTTTAAGGCTTAAAAAATTTAGCTGACCCCTGTGCTTTAAACCTTAAAATTTGGCCCACTACAAGTCTCATGAAGTATCCTACCCCATACCATATAAAGTCTAGTCCATAATCAATATACCGCCTCTTACCATAAACACCCTAATCCCCATTTGGGCTGCTCTCATAATAGCTGGAGTATACTTCCCATGCTTAATGTGGTGATGCTACAAAAACCATGTAAGGTTGTTCAATCCAATTATTTAGCATTTGCTTGAATTGAGCTTGAGCTCTAAGTGCATATTGTTAATTCAAGGCTTTAAATATCGGCCTCGCTCTCAAGTCTAGACTCAAATCAGGTTAAAAAATAATAGCACTCAGCCAAGGCATAACAGGACTCAGATCCTAGCCAATACGACCGAGTCCAAGGGCATGGCCGAGTTACCTTCAGATAACCTAAAAACTGTTTTCAGCCAATAACCATTTATCTCATTCCAGGGTCCTCTAGAAACCAAATTCTGTTTGGGATGCGAAAACAGTAACATGCTCTGGTTCAAGAAGTCGGCCAATCTACCATGTATCAGTAAAAAATGAATTGCTTTTGAGAAGCAATGTGCAAAGGGTAGTTACCAGCCAATATGGCACATTTTGATTTATTTTGCACCTCCAATGTCATCAGATCATAGTCATCAAGGCCTATTTTAATGTGCTCCAGCTTTCGCTTTCAAATGCACAAATAAACATCTTTTGGAATCATGGTAATGAAAAGTTCTCTAAAAATGTGGCTCACACAATTAGGCAAAACTAAAAACAAGGGTTCGATATTCTTGCACCCAGATCCAAAGTTTGAAACAGCAGGGATTGCTATACTGGAAAATGTCATTTTTCTCTTTGGAACAACATATGATAGTGGGGATGCAGATACCTTCACAATTGCTCCTCACTGCAATCAAAATGCAAAATTCTGCAACTAAAAATCTTCTTCTTGTCAATCTTGAAAACAATGCACCTGCAAGAAGCTTTGGAACTCATCATGAGAATTAGCAAGTATAATGATAACCAATAATACAACTGAGTGCAATTAACACACAAAATTGATGTCACTATCAAAGCAAAACTAAAACAGCTTCCTAACTCCTATGAACAAGCACCATTATTATATTGTAACTAACCCCTTTACATCATTCTTTCTTTCACCACAAAAATGATACAAGGAAATCCTTTGGCTGCTCAACATTCGGAAACTTGGGAGTGGGATCATGGGTCAGCCAGGAAGTGAAGGAGAGCCAAGCGGTGATGGGAAATAATGAGCACTTGAAGAGAAAATATTCAGATCCATGGACCCATCATCCATTTGGGTGTCATCCTTGGCCATCATCTGGAATGAGATAGAGCCACCCTTCATCGACGCATCAGAGTTTCATCCTACACTCGTAGTCGAAGCCACCTCGAGAAGGCTCTGGTTGGCAATAAGAGATGAACTTTCATTTATGTCAAAGGGCTCTCCTCCCATTTCCAAGTGCCGCACACCACCCACAGCTAATGAATCTGCTATAGGACAGTAAACAAGCATGCAAACTCCAACAACAGCACAGGATAGCAGAACAAAGAATGCCAAGAAAACAAGAAATTCAAAGGCCAGATTCCCCGGGTGAAAGAGTATGGCAAAGCCGAGAAATAGCACCCTCAATGGAAGGAGACTGATAACAGACAAGATCAACCAGTAAACTCTCCTTCGCAACCCTTTGTTGATCACCAAAGACAACATACGTGCTCCAAGGTATAAGATGTAAGCAATTAAGATGGAGGAGAACAGTCCAAGCACAACCGTACTCAGTAAGGGATAAGTACAGAGGGCAATGTCAATGTTATAGTCTTCGTTCAAGAAAGAAACACTTGCACTGGTGAAGTACTTAGGCATCATTGTTCCATCTTTCTCTTTATTACTGAGCTTGGATCCAATTAAAACAAGGGCAAGCTGAGCAATGAAGATGGGAAAACAAAGAAGCAAAACATACCCAAACGTCTTTGTGTTCCACTGCCGATTTAAAGTTCCCGACTCTCTTCTCTGCAATGATGCATGCAGAAGAAAAATCAGAGAAAGAAACATGCTTGGTTCTGCAAACCCTAGATTTGAAAGGATGTAGAACTTGCAGATGCTTTCTTGCCATTTCAAGCTTAGGGCATGTAAAACCCGGTTTCTTCCCTTCAGCAAACTCAATCGAGCAATCTCTCCCACGCCCCACCAAATCACAATTAGGATGAATGCAATTCGTATGATCCACGGTCCATTAAAATAACCAAGTTGAAAGAAGCCTTGTCTCTGAATTCGAGAACGGAAGTAGACTGAATAAAAGATGCAGAGCAAGCCAAGTAGTACCAAGAGAGAGACTAGACAAATAGTCACCACACCGAATGCATCGGCAGCGAGTCTGGTCTGATGCATCACCTGAAGCACAGAATCCAAACATGCTCTCGGCCAGCATGGATGCTGAAAATGCCCTCCAATTATGTGGAAGGTTACTTCTCCAAAATGTAGAGAATAATGCAAAAGCCCTTCAAATATAGTCAGGAGAATGCTTTCCGTAAACACCAAAGAAACATATGAAATCACTGGCCATACCAGTTTGCCTACATTCTTAAGATCAATAGAAACAGTGAGTACACAATCGGAAGAGTCATGGATAACAAACTTGTCATCGCTCAATCATGACAGATACCATATCCTCAGACAAGACACATGTCCCCCTTAAAGGAAAAGGAACATGCTTGCCACTGAAGTAGCTAAAGAAGCTTGATCATATCCATTTTAGGTTCCACTTCACTTGGGAGATATCATGAAGTGGTATCTATGAACAGCAACAATGGTCCACAGAGCAATGTCAGTATCTGCAAATGAAGAGATTTGAAATTCAGAAAGAATCTCTGAATCTTAAAATAAATTGGAAATAACTTAGATATAGAAGAATGGAATGAAAGCAAACAGTAATAGATGTGGCTTAATAAAGATACAGTTTTCTACTTAGAGCCAACATTTCCAATTCAGGCACAAAAAGATGCATCAATACCCATGTTCCAAAAACTACGGACATTATTATTTTATTTTATTTTGATATTCAAAAACATTAAAGTTTTTGACTATATATATATATATATATATAGTCTTCAGGCTATTCAATCCAAGAGTGAATATCACTCAGAGATTTGCAACAAGGGCAACTTAGCCTCATCTAGATTCAAGGGGGTGGATGGGAATAAGGAGACACCATATATGGGCCACACTTGAACTTATCTGAAATTAGATTTTTATAACCTATGATGCCCAGACATACTGTATATCTGCAGTGTACTAACTCATCCATGTATGTTTTCAGATCAAACGCACTTGCAAAGAATTGCTGTTGGCTGCTTGGAATTTATGATCCACAGGAAAAAAGTTCATGAAAGAGATAAGAAAATTTAAAGAAAACGCAACCATTAGAATAGTCCAGAACTGCACTACTCAAATAGATGTTAAAGGGGAGGGGCACCTTCCTTTCCTGTAGCTACACTACCTTGTGGGACTTGAAGGAAGGTGAGGAAGCGTCTTCCTTTCCTGTCTCTACTGGAGCATAATAGCATATGGGTACAAACTGACCCAACTGGATAGAAGGCATCACTACCACACCTATTCATAAACCTCTAAAAAAATCACTAACTGATATGTAATGGATAGATTCCATCGACCAGGAGACCATGCCTGGATTTATGAAATGAGGACTACATGACCCCAAGCCTGAGGAATGAACCATAATGATTCGATCATTAGTATAAGATAATTCCTGATGAATTAGTCCATTAGGATATAATGGCCCACCTTGAATAATAAATAACCCCTAACGCACTCAATCAGATGATATAGGCATGAATATGTTCACTGGTACAGGGAGAGTCCATAAATCACCCTTAATTATAGAAGTGATGGATGAACAAAATCACATGAAATCATTTTTCCAAATCCAAATATAAAAAACAACTCCAGATTGATGGAATAAATGGCTTACATGATGATGACGATGAGATGAACAAAATCACTTGTTTATACAAGGGCAAGATAAAACATGGAGTCTCCGCAGTGGAGCTTCCACCTTGAGCAAGCTCCATTTCATTTCATAGGGTAATGCCGAATTGCACTTGGCCACATTCAAATGCTACCTAAGCGCTCAAAACATCTAAAATTGCTTGTACTGCAGCAGCCTAGATACAACATCCTACACCCAATTTTCCATCTAAATGCAGTTTATGATTCAACCACCTCGAAGATAGACTCCCTTAACCTCAAAAATTTTCATCAACCTCTATACTCAACAAATTTAGTTCAACAAAAAGATGCAACCATTTACAAATGAATTCCTGCAGCAACAGCTTTGATCATAAACGAAAGAAAAAACAAACTTTTATAAGGTAAATTTATGTAACAAACTACTTTAAGAGAATAACAACATTTAAGAACCTCCCCTAGTTGAGCCCGCAGTTTGCCATTCTGCAGACCAATAGCTCTCAGAACCACGGTGGTTGAATTGACCGAGAGAATAGAATTATAGGCAGTTGTCACAGGGATGTCCTACTAATACAAGAAGCACTAGTTTTTTTCCCTCTCTCTCTAGTATCAAGCCACAAAACATAAACTTAACTTCGGATTAACATAATGCCATTAAGAAGAAGTATACAACCCGCACGGAAAATGCAACAGACTACAAAACCTATCAATGATAACAGCAAAAGTACGATTGAAGATATCCACCAGACTCTCACACAGCTTATTTGAATGGAGAGTAGATCACTTTACTGAAACAGAAGTATTTTTCCAGGAAATTACTTCCGTTTTCATGCGTCCAAGCATACCCCAAAGGGTCAAAATACTTAAAAAGTCCATTTTCTATGGAATTCCAGATATAGATGGGATCTTTATATCTAAAAGCACGGGAATTTCCACACCATTCCACATCTACAGCAAAAAAAACGCCACAAAGCTTCAATAAATCTACAAAATCCCCACCGACATCGAAGAAAATCACATTATCAGCAACAAATATCGATAGAGTACGAACATGTTCCAATCATCTCATCATTCTCATCAACAAAACCATAAACTAGCGACAGAAAACAAAAGAAAAAGGGAAAATGCAAAATTACCAGGGGGAAAATCAGCTCAACCGCCGGCATTTCCTCTTGGAAACATAAGTTGGAGCATTTTCCACGGAAAACAGCAGAGAATCAGGCGAAAGAGATATCAGACGCAAACTGTTGGAACGGACTATCTCGATCTGGAGAGTTTCGACGATGAATCAACAGATTACGAAGGATGATATAAAAAAAAACCCTTAGCCGAGGGGGAGAAAAACGACAAAATGAAGACGGTACATGAAGAGAGAGACGGAGTCTGCAGAACAGAAACGCAGGAACAGAAAAGGGTGAGAGAGCTTTTGGTTGCTGACAGGCTGTTTCCAGTCGTGTATTCCGAACCTTCAGGTTAGGAGTCCAAGCCTAGCTGGCATTGCCCTGTGGCTTCGTTTCGGTTGCTGTGTTTTGTCGTTGTTGAATTACATTTGGGACCTTGTACGACGCAGCTGTGACGAAAGTACTAAACCACCCCCTTCTTCCATAATTATTTTATTTCGAGGTAAGATGCGTTGGACATATCAAAAAAAAATTCGTAAAGAGTTAAGTTAATGATGAGTTTTTTTTTTATTAATAACAATTCAATATTCAAACTGTTTATTATGGATTTTGGATGTATAGTTAAAGTCATTATAACAAAATAAAATATATAAAATTTCAATTTTAATTGTCTTTATCAATAATTTTAGTCATTTTTAAGGTTTTAATTGACTAATTCTAAAAGATGTGAAGACCTCTTAATTCTGCATAAACAATTATGGAGAGCGGCCAATTAGTGTTGAGTGTGAATTGAACTCATAACTCTCACTTTCTAGATGAGTTCTTGGTTGTCTAGAGTGAATTGGAGTTTTTTTTTTAATGGATAGTCCCACCAGCATGTGTAAACCTCTCAATCTATATACACTGATTAAGTCGATAAGGAGTAACTCTATAGAGAGTAGCACAAAAGAGTTTGAGTGTGAATCAAACTCAAGACCTCCTTTTATAAAGAGAACTTAAGAGGTCATCCCCCTCCTATTTTGTCATTTGTATATGTCCACTTAAAGTGTGGAACAATATATCATTTTCTAAAAAAAAAATTACGAAAAAGATCATTTATGTATAAAGGTGCAAATCTTGTTAGGTAAAATAGACATCCATCAATCTAATGCAAAAAAAAATATTACTGCATTTCGGACCATCATAGGTTATAGAGTTGGATGGGATGGAAAGACTATTGAGACGGGGCTTTAAGCCCAAAAGACTAACTCGATAGGTGGAGTGATCAAATTTCATATAAGTTCTTTGTTTTCTCCCCTTACAACTGACATGAGACTCGCGTTTGCACTCCAACAATTCCCCTTCCAACAAGGCTCTCCAATGGATATAACATCGCCAACCCCATTCGGCTAAGGGATCTCTGAATCCACATATTGTGGCTTGGAAACCTATCTCTAATACCATTTGTTGCAAGTGGACTTCCAGCCCACAACCAATCTTATATAAGTCCTTCGTTTTTCTTCTCAGAACCAATGTGAGACTCTCATTCACAACCCGATTTCATTCTATATTACAATCGAACATAAAATCAATTCTATTGATGAATGACTACATAAGCAAAATAATTTACCAGTATAAACAGGGCAGTCCAGTCCAGGGGTTAAAATACCGGATTAACCGGTATATCGGCCGATATACCGGCCGGTAAATTTCTCTCTCTTCCAATTTTTTTTTTTTTTTTTTGTCCGATTTTTTTTGGATAATGTCGGAAAATTTTGGGCTTCTTGAAAATATAATTTTTTCATTAAATATCGGTCATATACATACTCAAATTATTTATTTAAGTTTCATCTATTTTCAATATTAAAATTAACAATAGATGATTTTAACTTATAAAAATATGAAAATGTCACATCAATTCTCTCAAGTCTCATCAATAAGTAGATCCTATTATATAATTAATCAATATAGGAAAATTAATAATAAAAATAAAAATAAAACTTCTTATCTCATAGCTCCACACATATTAAAAATTTGAATTAATGCCTATGTTATTGGGTAATTATAAATACATACTTACGTTTTCAATAATTTCAATTTCATTCCTAACATTTGAAAGTCATGTATAAATGAGTCTCTGTATGTATTCTAATGTGTGAATAATTTTTAGAAATAATAAAATATTAACTATGATAAGAGTCCACTTATGCTAAGATAATAAAATGACAAAAAGATTTTAGCCATCATGTATTTATGTTGCCATGTATACACCTCACACACTTTAATAAATTGAAATTGAGTCAAATTAATTGAATAGTATTTTAAAATTCAAATTATGTTTTTAAAATTTTCAAGAAGTGGTAATAAAAGGTAAAATAGTATTTTATAAGTGAAGACCTCTAAATAATATCATATTGTTTTTTTTTTTTTTTAGACTATTAGTTATTTATCAAAATTTGAATTCATTTTAAGTAGATCTCAATGAAATTGAATTTCACATCTCAAAATTTGAATCACATCAAAGCTTGTCCAAATTTTCTCAAAACAAATGTAATATTACTATGGATCCAGCTCTTCATATGGATAACCCGGGACGTGAAAATAAAATCTTGCATACGTGTCTTCTGGAAGTCGCTCATCATTAGACGTGTAGTCAGATGTTGATGATGGATTGTGGTACTGCCAACTATCAGATGAGGGTTGCGATTGACGATCTGAAATCGACATGGACTGCATATTACTGGATAATGAGTTCGTGTCGAAGTGCCCATAGCTCGGTTGACCATAATATCCTGTTGGCGTGTATATCCGAAAGATACATATCCTTCACCGGGCAAGTTTGTTCCGCCATGAGGAGGTGTATGTTGCCTATCATCCTATTGGTAATGGACTTCACTCATGTTGGGATAATACCCCGGTGGGCTGGCAGGCTCAACATCCACAACAATATTTGGATGAGTAAAATCCAACCCATCATCTGACCCATTACCGTCATCGGTAGATGAATCAGAATCAGATCTAGCCGACCCATAATAACGTCTGCTGGGTTGGCTGCTCGGAACAACAGGTTCTTTTCCTCTTAATGATCTCCTCCTCTGTGAAGAGCTAGATACCTCATCTGTCCCAGTGGGCCGTTCACTAACAGAATGACGACGTGGAGCCATCCTTGTACTTGTCTGACGTTCTAGACCCACATTTGGAGGGCGGGACACACTTATTGAATGGCGGCGACCTTCATTTTCTGCCTCGTCCTCGGAATCTTGCAATTCTCCCAACTCTATACTTTGATCTAAAAATGATATATCTAGATCATGCAATACAGGTTGTTCTTCCTCTTCGATCCATTCACTTAATGGATCATTATAGGTAAATAGAGACTCGAGGTCGATCGGGACGAAAAAATCATCGGCATCTTCACGTGTCAACTCGGGGTACCTCCTCAAATTCCTTGCCCTTAGCCTCTGATTGTAGTGTAGGTACACTAAATCATTAAGTCTTTGAGATAATAATCTGTTTCGAGGCTTGCTATGGACATATTTAAATGTCGACCAGTTACGCTCGCAGTTGGTTGCACTGCACGTCTGGCTCATCAGCTTGATGGCATACTTCCTTAATATAGGTGAGCTGTTGCCAAAATATGTCCACCATTGGGTAGCACTCATCGTCGCCGTCTCTCTCAACCTAACATCGGCAGCTTCATCCACAAATGACTCCAAGCGGTTCTCAAAATTGTGTAACTTCAAAACAAAAATAAAACACAATTAGTATTATCGGATAATGAACAACTTTCAAATCATCAAAAATATGGAGATCATAATGAACAAAAGTAGTACATCTCTAAAACATGCCGCCCGTTCACCAGGATGCATGACACCCATAATCTCCAATGTCCGTCTTACGCAGTTACGAATTGAGTCGGTCGACAGTTCTAAACCTAACTCATTAGGTTTCTTTGAGAAGGGATTCAAATAATATGCTGCCAAGTGAAATACAATGCGATTAGCCTAAATATAAGATATGCACAATAGTAAGATATAAACACACTAGCGAATAAAAAACTAACCTGCAACGTACTGTGGGTTGGAGATGAAAAATTGATTAATCCTGTCGTTGATGATTTCCATGAAGTGAACCGGAGGATTAACTTTCGCAACTTCAGTTTTAGCCTTTATCATGCATTCAAATACATAGGGGAGCGTCGGCTTCTTATCTCCGTCTACAAATCGGAGTGCTGTAACTATGGGTGCAGAGATGTTGATGGCCGATACGATACTGTCCCAGAACACTTTAGATACAAATAAGTGTGTAATGTTCTGGTAATATCTTTGATGTTCAGCGTTCCTCATGTCGAACGCATTTGCAAATGACCTACTTCTCGCCATCTTCATCAATTCTGTCTTGCTTCTTAAGAAGCTCTACAACGTAAGGAATACTGTGGCGAAACGTGTTACTGCAGGTCGCAGTAGTTCACGACATTTCATGTACTTCCTCATTACCTCTAAGATTCTAACATGATTGTATATAAATGTGGTGACATCCTTACACCAGTCAATTAGGTTCGCAAATTCCCTCACATTAGCAAAATCTTTGAGGATCAAGTCTATGCAGTGGGCCGCACAGGGGGTCCATAAGATCCACGGGTATGTGTTCGCGACCTTCCTCGCTCCCGACTTATAGCCCGCTCCATTGTCCGTTACAATTTGGACAACATTCTCAGGTCCAATTTCTTCACAGACAGACACCATCAAGCTACAAAGAAAGTCACCATCATTTACTCGGCTTGATGTGTCGTATGATTTATGATACATTGTGCCACATTGATTATAAATGAGGAAGTTAACGATACTACGGTTATCGTCACTCTTCCAGCCATCCGACATAAGGGTTATTCCCGTATCCTCCCAGGAAGACTTAAAATTATTTACCCATTCTCGCATCCGCTGTATTTCACGGGGGATGAACGTGGTAGAAATCTCATACGGCGATGGGAAGTTGATATTAGGTCCAGCAGTTGCGGATGCAAAGCACACAGACTTAAAATATGGACTTAAGATTTCAGTCGGTGGCCGATGGCTGTCGGTGAAAAACTTAGTGACTGCCGTCCCAACTAATTGTTTTGCCGTCTCTTTGTCTACCTGATTTATTTTTCCTTGTTTCAAGGAAATTGGTCTGTCCCACATTGGATCACCAGCACCAACTGTATTCGGATTTACACCGTAGCGTTCAGGCCTTGCTTGTTCTCCTCCTCTGAATGCATTTTTGATGGAATTCCATCGGCCCATAAGTCCAGATTTTTTTCTGGATGATCCATGCACAGTCCCTGATCCACTCGCACCGCCTGTGTAGAGTATTAAAATTCAGTATTTGGCATTTTAATGTAATTGAGAAATAAATTGTTTTTGTTACATTAAACAATTAATTTAAAGAAATTAACCTGCACCACTCTGCTTTCTGATGTCATGTTCGCGGAGACTAATTCGCATTGCACGCCGCAAGTCTCTGTCCTCCTCAATCTCGTCTGGATCCTCTTCTGAAGACGACGGGACATTTTCCATGTATTGGCCCTCCCTTTCACTTTCTAAACAGTCGGCCATTATGTGACCGATAGCATGCTCTTCTGCTTCAGTCCTTATTTTCTTTTTTTTAGCATTCACTTCCAGTAGTTGCCTGCAAATAATTTGCGCTTGTGCTGGTGCGCGTTTGCAAGCGGCTACATCTCCCGTCTTTCCGCCTATATGTGCCTTCAAACGGGTTATTCCTCCAGATACCATCTTCTCACAGAAGTTGCATTTGACTTTGTTGTTACTATGTCGTTCACCGAACGACCATGCTGGATCTTCATTGTTCTTTGCCATGGGTGTTTAAGAATCTGATTTTTTTGATACGTTTACACATTTTTGGGCAATTTATCACATGAAAATGGGGAATTAAATTATAAAATTAAAAAAAAAACATCATCTGCTGTGAAACTGAAACTTATTACAGTAATAAGACACTACATAGTCAGAGGCTTCATTGAAAAAAAGAACCTGATTTTTTTGATACATTTACACATTTTTTCACAATTTATCACATGAAAATGGGGTATTAAATGATAAAATTAAAAAAAAAACATCATCTGCTGTGAAACTGAAACTTATTACAGTAATAAGACACTACATAGTCAGAGGCTTCATTGAAAAAAAGAACCTGATTTTTTTGATACATTTACACATTTTTTCACAATTTATCACATGAAAATGGGGGATTAAATGATAAAATTAAAAAAAAAACATAATCTGCTGTGAAACTGAAACTTATTACAGTAATAAGACACTACATAGTCAGAGGCTTCATTGAAAAAAAGAACCTGATTTTTTTGATACATTTACACATTTTTTCACAATTTATCACATGAAAATGGGGGATTAAATGATAAAATTAAAAAAAAAACATCATCTGCTGTGAAACTGAAACTTATTACAGTAATAAGACACTACATAGTTGAAAAAAAGAACCTGATTTTTTTGATACGTTTACACATTTTTGGGCAATTTATCACATGAAAATGGGGAATTAAATTATAAAATTAAAAAAAAAACATCATCTGCTGTGAAACTGAAACTTATTACAGTAATAAGACACTACATAGTCAGAGGCTTCATTGAAAAAAAGAACCTGATTTTTTTGATACATTTACACATTTTTTCACAATTTATCACATGAAAATGGGGTATTAAATGATAAAATTAAAAAAAAAACATCATCTGCTGTGAAACTGAAACTTATTACAGTAATAAGACACTACATAGTCAGAGGCTTCATTGAAAAAAAGAACCTGATTTTTTTGATACATTTACACATTTTTTCACAATTTATCACATGAAAATGGGGGATTAAATGATAAAATTAAAAAAAAAACATAATCTGCTGTGAAACTGAAACTTATTACAGTAATAAGACACTACATAGTCAGAGGCTTCATTGAAAAAAAGAACCTGATTTTTTTGATACATTTACACATTTTTTCACAATTTATCACATGAAAATGGGGGATTAAATGATAAAATTAAAAAAAAAACATCATCTGCTGTGAAACTGAAACTTATTACAGTAATAAGACACTACATAGTTGAAAAAAAGAACCTGATTTTTTTGATACGTTTACACATTTTTGGGCAATTTATCACATGAAAATGGGGAATTAAATTATAAAATTAAAAAAAAAACATCATCTGCTGTGAAACTGAAACTTATTACAGTAATAAGACACTACATAGTCAGAGGCTTCATTGAAAAAAAGAACCTGATTTTTTTGATACATTTACACATTTTTTCACAATTTATCACATGAAAATGGGGTATTAAATGATAAAATTAAAAAAAAAACATCATCTGCTGTGAAACTGAAACTTATTACAGTAATAAGACACTACATAGTCAGAGGCTTCATTGAAAAAAAGAACCTGATTTTTTTGATACATTTACACATTTTTTCACAATTTATCACATGAAAATGGGGGATTAAATGATAAAATTAAAAAAAAAACATAATCTGCTGTGAAACTGAAACTTATTACAGTAATAAGACACTACATAGTCAGAGGCTTCATTGAAAAAAAGAACCTGATTTTTTTGATACATTTACACATTTTTTTCACAATTTATCACATGAAAATGGGGGATTAAATGATAAAATTAAAAAAAAAACATAATCTGCCGTGAAACTGAAACTTAATACAGTAATAAGACACTACATAGTCAGAGGCTTCATTGAAAAAAAGAACCTGATTTTTCTGATACATTTACACATTTTTTCACAATTTATCACATGAAAATGGGGGATTAAATGATAAAATTAAAAAAAAAACCTCATGTACTGTAAAAAACTACTTTTTTTACAGTTCACAAACACTAATCACTGAGAGGGTTGGGTTAAAAAATATTCATACATTTTGCGTACATTTACATATTTTTTCGTAATTTATCACATGAAAATGGGGGATTTAATGATAAAATTAAAAAAAAATCCTCATGTACATTGAAACTGAAGTTTTTTACAGTATACAAATACTGCTCACTGAGAGGGTTGGTTTAAAAAATATTCATACATTTTCGGTATCTTTACATATTTTTTCATAATTTATCACATGAAATCGAGGTTTTTGTTTAAACATTTTAAATTAATAATTACGTTGCACGAAATTTATATTTTTTCACAGAACCTTCTTTCTAAAATGAGAGGGGTGTTTTATAAAAAAAAACAGCCACTTTTCCCAATAAATACTATTTCTTAATTCTTATGATGTTTTCTAGTACATTTTTACATTAGAAAATAAAAGAAAATGAAAAAAAAAAACTAATCTGCATGAAAAAAAATATCATACATTCATAATAAATTCTATGCTAAATGTTTTAGGCTTTAAGCATAAATAAATCACTATCAATAATTAATAATCCATATTTCTAAAACAACAACATATTACAAAAAATACATTAAATATTAAACTATACATTAAAACCATAAAATTTTTAGATCAGAAGGCTAAAAAATAAAAATGGAATAAAAACTTACATGAAAATGAAGATCAATATATTTCCAGTAGTTTGAACGGAATGATCTTCTAAGATAAGCTAATAATACACAAGGATTTCTAAGATAAGCCGGATGACCGTTTGTAAGATGGGGATAGGAGTTTGAAAATACCACTGCTGGATGAGTGTGTTTCGTAATGAATTTGTGGATGAATGAGGAGATGTATGGGGTACTAATATAGAGGAAAAGTTTGGTCGGTTCAAATCACGGGTTTAAAAAAAAATATTAAGAAATTCAGGCGTGGGAAACACAAAGAATCCCACAGCCTGTTGGATGGGATATCATGTAGGATTCCTGGGCGATATTTTGGACGAAATATCGCGCGATATATCGTCCGTGATATATCGCCCGATAATCGTTTAAAATATCGTCGATATTAATTTTTAAATAATAAAAACTCGACCGTTACGGGCCGATATTGGGACTTATCGGCCGATATTTTGGACCGATAAACGGTCCAAATATCGCCCGATATTTGTACTAAATATCGCCGATATTTGGTGGGTCCCACTACTGATATTTTTTTTTTTAAAAAAAAAAACCATACTTTCCAGCCCGATAAATAGTATATCGGGCGATATTGGGCCGATATTTGGACCGATATATCGCCCGTATCGGGCGATATTGTATTATTTTTTTAAAAAAAAAAAACAAAAAAAATCTAATATACCGATATTTTCGAATATCGGCCGATATTAGGGCCGATATTTGGGACCGTTTATCGCCCATATCGGCCGATATTCCAACGGTACGGCCGATACTTATCGTATCGGCCGATATTTCAAGGTTTCAAAAAACCGATATATATCGGCCGATACCGTATGTATCGGCCGATATTTAAACCTTAGGTCCAGCCCATTTCGAATGAAATGAAATTTGGAAGTAAAAACTTCAGTACTGGCATTTCATTCAGTATCCATTTGCATTCTTACATAATTGTTGCAGGAATAGCTGCCCCTTCAGTCTGCTAAAATGTTGTGAATCGTTATAAATACAATCACAAAATCTATATATGTGGCTTCTCCCTTAACAAGATGGGAATCGTATGGTACAATCAGAAAACCTGAACCCATGGTGGTCTTAAATGTTGTCATGATGTGAAGCTGAAACCAAAGCAAAGGCAGATTAATTAAGGATTTTTAGACCCATTCCTTCAAAATGAAGGACAGATGACTCGCAAGGCATGGCCATAGATGGATGAGTTTTAACAATCTCTATGTAATCAAACCAGTGCAGATCTCATGTGGATGTATCTCAGCACTTCTTTATCACGTCCTGCACGAGTAAGAAGATCAATAATGCATGAAAAATGTTCTTCAGATGCCTTAAGATTGTATTTTTGAACCATCAAGTTGAATATCTTAAGAGCCTCATCATCATATCCAGCTTTGTTGCACATTGATAGAACTACGCTGAATGTAAAATGGTTAGGATTGAAACCATCCCATTGCATCTGGTTGAAGTGTTTGAGAGCTTCTTTATATCGATCATTATATCCATAAGCTTCTATAATTGCAGTGCATGTCATCGATCCTTTGGAAGGGAGTGCATCGAATACCAATTTTGCTCTGTTCATCTCTCCACACCTTCCATACATGCCAATGATAGCGGCAGAAATGAAAGGGATCAGCTCCATTTCCTTCTTCAGGATCTGCCCATGTATCTCCTTTCCAAGCTTTAAAGCTGTTAGTTCACCACAAATTTCCAAAATCCTTGCAATTGTCACAGAGTCTGGTCTATGTTTTGAAAGTAGCATTGATCTAATGGCTTCCAACGCATCCAAAAGATGGCCATTCTTCAAGTAGGAATCGACCATGGCTGTCCAAGATATCACATTCCTCTTCTCCATGCTGTCAAACACCTTGCAAGAGTAGTTAATCCTTCCACATTTTGAGTACAAAACCATCAATGAAGTAGAAATGGACACATTGGGTAGAAAGCCATTTTTTAGTGCATATCCATGAATCTCCTTTCCCTGTTTTAAGGCTTGAAGTTCACCACAGACTGGAAGGACAGTAGCAAGTGATACAACATCCGGCTTTATCCCTTCCTGTTGCATCCACACTATTGACCTCAATGCCTGCTCAAGACTCCCATTTGATTTGTAACCAGACATGAGAGCAGTCCAAGAAACTGCATTCCTTTCCTTTGAGCCATAAAATACCCTCCTTCCCGACCCCATGTCTTTGCACTTGCAATACATATCTATCAGTCCAGATTGGATGAACAGCTGTTCCGAGTAATTTTCCTTCTTGATCACATACCCATGAACCTCCCGGCCCAACCTCCGTGCCGACAATTCTCCTATCACTGGAAGAATTATTGTCAGTATAACTGAATTGGGTTCTATTCCTTCTTCCGTCATCCATCTCAAATATTCCAATGCCTCCCTCTTCAGCCTATTGTGTGCAAAACCTGCAATCATCGCTCCCCAAACAACTACATCTCTATCTCTTTCAGGAATTTCACCAAATACCAGCCACGCATGCCTAATCTTGCCGCATTTGAAATACATGTCTATCAAACTAGTTTGGATGGCAACTGAGGAACCTGCAAACCCGCTCTTGACCGAAAGGGCATGGACTTTCATCCCTTGGGTGAGTGCAGCTGAGCCAGCGAAGCTCTTGATCAAGCAAGAGAAAGTGTACCGATTCATCTCCACACCCAATTCACGCATCCGCGAATATATAGAGAGCAATTCATGATGCTTCCTTCTTCCATTGACCACACTACCTCGGAGCAACGCATTCCATGGGTAGACGCTTCCATGTGGGAGTTCTGAGAAAACGCCCTTCGCATCTTCCATCGCCCCACATGAGGTGTACATCTGAACGAGTTTCGTACAGAGAAATTCGTTCTTGTCGAGCCCGTTGATGCGTATGTGGACATGAATTTGCTTTCCTTGGGTGAGAGATTTCAATCTAATGCAAGCAGAGAGAAGGGTAGAGAATGTTGTGGCGTTTACCGGGATGCCTTGCTTCTCCAAGTAGTCTAAGATGGTAAGAGCCTCTTGGAGCTTGCTTTGTCTGGCGAGCCTTTGGATATCTTTGCAGATGGCGTGTGGGTTTTTGGTGTGGAGGGGTAGGGAGAGGGGGAATGCATCTCTTTCTAAGAATCTTCGAGTTTTCGGGTGGAATTTGTAGGGTTTTCTGGGGTTTTTATGTGATTTGGTTGGTGCTGTTTTGGGGAAAGTGGTAAAAGCATTTCGTTGAAAATGGAGAGAGACAGAAAAAGAGGGTTTTGGGTGGGTTTTCGAGGGGAATTGAGTTGCGCTTGGAAGAGAAAGAGGTTTCACTTCCATAGCTACAAAGAGAGAGAGAGAGAGAGGAGCAGTGACCTCTCTGATCCGTCGGAGAGTGACGGTAATATTAGAGCATATCAAAAAATTAATTGTAAAATAAAAATAATAAAAGTAAAACTAATTTTTTCTCCCTCTTATGTAATAAAATTAGATAATTAAATGAATTATTATAGGTCTAATCAAATTTTCAAAAGTGAAATGCACTTAATCAATTCTAAATCTTTATTTTTTTTAAAAAACTATTATATATGATGTTCAATTTAATATCAAAGATGAATTAAAAATATAAATTGAAGCTGAATTTATAAAAAATAAATCTTTTAAGTAATCGAAATTTCTAATAAAATGGCCCTCCGTATTCTACACCGAACTAGCCTGACACGTCTAAGATTTTCTTAATTTTGCCCTAAGGACCATTAAATCAAGTGTAAACTAATATACCTGATGAAGTCTATTAGTTCATTTTGGTCAAAATATTAAATGATTAATAGATCAAAATGTATTTACTACACCATTTAATTCATATAAAAAATCTTTTTTTAAATTCATCCATGATATATAAATTTAAAGGGGTTGAAGGTGATGGTTGTAAACCTATTTCAAAAAATACGAATCTTCAATTCGATTTTAACTCCACTTTAAATGGTCAATTCATATAGAGTTACACATGTGTAAATAAAAAAACTTTGCCTATAAATTAGTCGGATGCTTTAGAGTGACACTTTTAGTCATACAAAGAGTGGAAATTAATTAGGAGCTTTTGACAAGTCAACATATTGTCTCACTCAGGGGAGAATTAGCATTCAATTTGAACAAAATCTTAAGATTTGTAAGTTAAAATATTGGTTGATATATATTGGGTTCATTGATAGAGCATCGACAAATATGAGAATGTATGGGTTGAAATTCCGTCCTTACATTGATTCATTTTGTAAGCCCAATTTTAGACTCAAAACTATGGTTTTAGAGTTTTTATTAAAAAAAAAACACAAATCTAATCCACATTCTCCATCTTTTTTCTTCTTATCTATCATTTTCAGTTGCTAACTCTTTTGAAAGTCTAAAAATATTTATTTAAACCTATATTTTATCTATTTTTTGTATTTTTGTTCTAAGATAATTTATATTTTAAAGTTTTTTTTGTTAAAAACAAATTAATGGAGCATGTCAGAGGGTTAAAAAGTTTAATGAAGATGTAATATTGTAATGTAGATAATTTGAATGATGTTTGTTTGATTTTTCTAATATGTTTTTTTAAGAATTTAATAAAATTGGAGGTTTTTTTTTAAGTAGTCCATCATTTGCATGGTTTTTAGCCTTCAAAACCATCAATCTAACCAAATAATTTCATGGGGTTCGGCCATCTAAGGTGGCTGAACCCAATGATCCATTTTATCATTTTTAAACCACCATTACCCAAGGTTTAAACCTTGATGCATTCGGCCATAACCATTACCCAAAACATGTTCCATTTGTCCCATCTTATTAAACAAAATTCAATGGAAATACTTACCAAATTCCTTTGTTTCTCTCTTGCCTTTGA
The DNA here is from genome assembly GCA_013350335.1 of Chimonanthus salicifolius. Lineage (NCBI taxonomy): Eukaryota > Viridiplantae > Streptophyta > Magnoliopsida > Laurales > Calycanthaceae > Chimonanthus > Chimonanthus salicifolius. Next base: position 14,535,843 of record CM023537.1, on the reverse strand, counting down.
TCTTTACTTCCTTCCCTTTTGTTTCCTTTCTTCTTCCTTAGTCCCTAGCCAGATGTATGCTTGATCAATTGGTGAAGACACCACTAGCTGGTTCGGCCAAGAGAATGAGTTTGGAGAGAGAGGGAGGGAGATGGATTTCTAAGACTTGCAATGACAAATTCGGCCAAATGAGGTGTTCATTCCTTTTGTTAGACAGCCCCAATTCTTCTCATTAATCCTCATCAATACTTGATCAAACCAATGGGATATTTGGTGCCATCCAAGGCACTCCTTGGCACCAACCAATGCATCCACTCAGCTCCCCATGAAATCTTATCTCATTCCCATCAATTCCATTTAAAACTTAGCATGGAAGCTCACACCACAAGTCCCCAACGTGTGGGACTTGTCTTGTGTGGCTTGAGACCCAAGTAACTCTTCATCTCCCCCTTTAACTCACTGAATTTACAACCCCTTTGGTTTCCATTTTGACTCACCCAATTCACAAGCCCAACTCACCACATTAAATGACACTCATTTAATGCACTTGAGTCAACTCATTTCTTAATTCAAAACCAACTCAATTCAGTCCCACTCAACCTGATTTAACTCACCATTGAGCTCATTTGAGGGCCCACACGGTCAGCCATGGTCAACATGGTCAACCCGACCCATTGGGTCCCCATTTAGCTTGTTGACCCGTTTTGACTCCATGACCCATTTATGGGTTGTTTTAGTCATTTGCATTTGGTTTTCACATGTGCATCAAGCCTACCCATTTATGCTCCACATAATTTCCAATCAATTCAGCTGAACCCCATTTAATTTGGGCTCAACCAATGGTCAAAAAAGTCCATTATGACTCATTGGTCCCAATTGGATCCTTTGACCCAATTAACCATATGGACCCAATTTGATGTTCATTACCCATTCATGATAAATTGGCCCTTATAATATGTTCATAGGGTCTTAATTTGAACAATGGGCCCCACCATTTCCTTATTTACAATCACATTTATTGAATTCACCAATCCAAGGCATTTTCGTAGATATTCATCTTATTTAGAAATTGAGGTGTTACAGACCCGACCCATTGCAAGGTCTAATTAAAGATTCGATTGAAAGCCTTCTAACATGTTTTTCATTTTCTATCATGTTGAAATATTGTTTATATGTTAATTTATCACCTATAAATATTTTAATGCTTTTGTAGATATTTAAATTCTTTAAATATTTCAATATATGAATATTTACTTATCGAACATTTGTTTAGAATTTTTAAAGATTTATGGGTATTTTATTGCTTAATCTTTTTTATTTTTTAAATGAAATAAAAGTCTAAATGGGTAACTCAAAATTCGATTGGAGTCTGAAATGACTTGAATCCACGAATTGTTTAACCCATTTAATAAACAAGTAAATAATATGTTGAGGTTGTTAACTCGAATCCAAATAAGATCCAACCCGAGCCGACCTAACTCTACTGTTGTTAGGTCTAACTTAATAATGAAATTGATCTTAATGGTCAAAACATCCACACATCTTGGTCTTAGTGATTTTTAAAAGACGCTTGATGATTTTAACCACTAAAATCAGGAGTCGAGATATCGGCCGTTATAAAACATATCGGCCGAACAGTAATCATATCGGTCGATATGGCCAATATATTGCTAAATCATATCGGTATGATATCGGCCGATATGATTAATATCAGTATTTAAAAAAAAAAACAAAACAGTGATGGGCCCAAGCCTAGATATCGGCCCAATATCGGCCGATATCAACTGATATTTACATTTTCAATTTTTTTTAAAAAAACAGTTTCTTTTTCAGGCTTTTATATTTTTTAATTCAGAAAAAATAAAATAATAAAATAATACCGATATTTACAAAAAAAAATAAAAAGAGGAGAGAAAATCATATCGGCCGATATATCGGCCTGGGCGTTATTCAAAACCCGACTAAAATCAAGTGAGTTAAAATTAAATTTTATATTACAAAATATTTTATATTTAACTCGCTACTTTCGATATAAACAGTTGAACTTTTAGTGTACTGTGTACCACGGAATGTGGGCAGACTTGTTGGGCTTGGGACTTATCCAAGCCGTCAAGCTTGGAATTTAACATTTGAAAGCCCAATCGGTTGCAGGTGGCTAAGCTTCCACCCACCCAAATTGAGTCAGGCTGAGACACAAAAAAAAAAAAAAAACCTCAACCCATGAACATGCCTAATTTCTCTTCCCAAGGGTATAAATCTCAGTCGATATACTCTAATTTTTTACAGTCGATACACACAGTATCAGTTGTACTGGTGAGATATCGGCCGATATATATTTATACAACTGATATTAGTCCAAAAAAATTATGAGACTGAAAGATATCCGCCGAGATCCGAAATAAAGGCGATAACTCTCCGCTCTTGGATGGGATTCACCCATTGATTGATCACTCACTTTATAGGCGTATTAATGGTATAGTATGACTTAAAAATTGGTCATGATCGAAATTATAAGTTTCTTTTTAAATTTTTTTTTATTAAATTACACTTACATATGCTTTTTAAACAAGAATTAGTGCCAAAAACTATTCATTAAATGAGGTTTTAAACCTTATATAGGTGGACATGTTTTATATAAACTTGTTAATAAGTCAAGCTGGTCACCCCAAGGCATTATTCTAGTTGTTTTGGGAGCAAGATTTCTAGAGAGGAGGTATTAGGTTCAAACTAGGAGCCCCAAGGTATTATTCCGTTGGCTTTCACACATCTTGTGAGACTAATCGGGTGCACGTCTGGACTAAAAAAAAAAAGAAGTTAAGCTGGTTATATTAGGTGTCCAATTATTTCATCTTATTACTTGCTCATTTATAAATAAATATGAGTTAATCTAATTCATTTAATGGTCAGGTAAAAAATCTTAAATCTAGTTATAAAAATTAAAAGTTCAGAATTAAAAAAAAAAAATTAACCTTTCATTTTAGATTTATCAATAACAACTACAGCGGTCAAAAAATTGGACCTCCGATCGCTTATACACATTCTGTTTCTTTCTTGATTTTTTGTTTTACAAAATATAGAAAATAAGGAAAAATAGGAATAAAAAAAATGAAAAACCTAGGGTATTTTTTTTTTTTAAATAATGGTAACGCTCATTTTCATGGATTTTTAGACTATTGAAAGTCATAATTTCGTTAATTGTTGATACATTTATATATCATTTCGTTCATTTTTTTCAACAAGAAATCTGAAAATGAGGAGTATCTAAGAATTCTTAATTTTATCAAATTTTCAAAAAAAATCTTGGAAAATCACATAGATACCCTATAAACTATGTGAATGATATTAATACATCTCTATTTAATTCAATAAGTATCGTATATTATTTCATTAAATTATTTTGTAAAAAAATCAAATTTTGAGATTACCTTAGAGTCGAAACTCATAAAAAATAAATGAAAATAACTCAAAACTTGTCAAAATTGATGAAAAATAACTCTAAAATTGAATAATTTGCTTGTAAACCTTTTTTAAAAAAATGGGTAAAAATAATTCAAAATTGATCAAAAAATATTAAAAATAAAAATAAGAATCAATATTAGCCGATACGTACCGGCAGATTAATTGCCCTCCAAAAAAACAGTCTTTGAAGCCACACATATGGATGAATTTTTTTTTTTTTTTAATATGAATATCCCCACTCTATATTAGAGATGATTTTTATCCCCGAATATGTGTAAACCTCTCCGTCTACACATTCTCATAAGTTAATGAGGAGTAACTTCACAGAGAATGATCTGAAGAAATTTGAACATAAATCAAATCCAAAACTTCCTTTTATAAGAGATGTTTCTTGATCATCGGACCAACCTCTCTAAATTTATCGAAGAATTCTTATAATTATAATGATCATAAGTTTTTAATATATTATATTCCACTATTATAATTTTAATTTAATGAGATCTGCCGGTGCATTACTCTTGAGGTGTCAAAGTACATGTTCGAGGTAACAAAATTTTACTAGTACATAGAAAAGTACCGTTGACGGTGGGAAGTCATGCGGCACGAGGATAAATGAGTTTGCTTCTCGATAAGATAGAACGAAAAGTTGAAAAGCTCAAAATGATGACCGAAGATGACAGTCACTTGCGAGTCGGTGTGTCGGTGAGTATAGCGATAGCCGAGATGGCAACTTGACAAGTGTCGGTCAAATAGGCTCTGGCCCTTGACTTGGCCCTTATTTTTACCCCCTTTCATTTCTCCTTATATGCTATCATGTAAATATTATCATCTTTATCATTATTATTATATAAAAAAACTTTATATATTTAATAATATTTTTCAAAATTTATTATAAATTATAAAGTTAATTATTTTATTATCTATAACGTCTCTTTTATATTTTTCTTCTGTTCATATTTTAATAATAACTTCTCTTTGTATTTATGATTTATAACTTTTCAATTCAAAATACTAGGATCTATGTTTAGTCTTCAATTTATATGTTTAAATTACCTTAGATAAGTTTTTTTTTTTTAAACTTTGCTATTTATTGAGACCATCTTTAAAATGATGCTAATGAGATTTTTTAACTTTATTTTTAAAAATCAAAATTTACGTTGTTAAATCTACTTTTAAAAAATTTTAAAGAAGAAATGTAGACACGTTCACTTGTAAATAGCCAATCGAAGAGGACCAATTGTCTTCCTGGTAAATATACAGGTTCTTTAGATAATAAAAATAATTTCATAGAAGGGTTCAAATTATTTAAATAAATTTATAAAAAATACATTAAAGTCAAATTTAGTGAACTATCTCTATCGTGAACTTTCAATTACAGTCTCTATCCAAGAATATTGACTGAATTCAAAATATAGAGATTAGTAATAAAAAATTAGTCAAACACTTTGATTGAAATTTTACACCAAATTTTACACACCAATTTAGAATGGATAATTCCGAGGATACCCAATTATAAGAAAAAAAGAGTATGAATTATTAGTGGTGAAACTTGGGTTGGGTTTTAACCCGACCTGCATGACTCGACCCTGAGAAATCAATGGGTTCAGGATTATATATTTGTATATTTCAGGTCGAGTTGAGTTGGAAAAATAAAAGTCCGCATGAAATTTGAGTCAGATTGAGTTCGGAAATTTAAAATCAACTCGACCTCGATCCAACGTAATCCGTCTCGATACGTATGCACCTAAGTTATAAAACAATACTTAGGTTGACTTGGGCGTGAAATTTGAATCAAGTCAGATTGAATAATTCGGATCAGTCAGGTTCAATAAATTTTAATATGTATTAGAATTAATTTACTAAAACCCCAACCTGACGCAATCGAGCTTGAGCCCTATATTATCAATGTTAGGATATGATTGCAAATGACGTACCGTTTGGAGTAGGGAAGACTTCGATCATGTGAATTTGGCTCCTAGAATAGGAAACGTGACACATTGACCCCAAATTGAAAAATGGATCAGCAACTTGGTAATTCTACCAATTATCTTTGCTTTTAACCTTTAATACATTTCTCACATTTATTTCTAATTGTATGTCAATGCACTGGCCAACCCCCTCAAAGACTTTCTAATTTAGTACTGCATTGACCCACAAAATCTTGACCAACTCTCATTCAAACTTCAAGAAAGGCCCAACGCGGACTTTTCCTTATTCAACTTATATATACCTCTCCTGCTTCATATTTTACTCAATCCTCACCCATTTGAACTTGCACTTGCTGGAACTCAGATTCGATGAGCAGAACTGGTGAAGGAAGCACCGGCAACAAGGAGGAGAAGTACAGAGGAGTGCGTCGCCGGAAATGGGGAAAGTGGGTGTCTGAAATCCGACAGCCTGGCAGTGGAACCCGTCTCTGGTTAGGATCTTATTCTCACCCGGAGGCCGCCGCGGTGGCCTATGACACTGCTGCATTCTACCTACGAGGCCCGTCTTCGATGGAGAATCTTAACTTCCCACTGCGTGTTCCGATGTTCTTTCGATCTGACATGTCGCCGAGGTCGATACAGAGCGTGGCCTCCGATGCGGGCATGGCCGTCGACGCAGAAATGACTGCTAGATTGCCACAGCAAGATGAGAAGCCAAGAGAAATTAGTGTTTTAGAAGGTCTAGAGACTCTGAATTGGGATGATAATAACTACGATGCAGATGTTTGTATAGGAAATGAACAGAAAAAAGAAGAATTGAGTATTTCCATTGACGACATGGAAATCTGCATCTAGCTTTCTATACCAGCGAGGGTATAGCAGACTTGCAGGTTTTAATACTTCTCAAGCACACATATGTTAGAAAGATTAGAGTAGGTTCATTTTCTATCTTTTTTTTTTTCAAAATATTTCATGCAATATAGCAAGAAAGATCAAGCAATTAAGAAGTCTTTTGAATTCATAGTTGCTCTATGTACTTCTTTTCATGGTTGGATAAGAAAATAGTCAGATACTTGGATGATCTCTCTCTCTCTCTCTCTCTCTCTCTCTCTCTCTCTCTAATGTAATCTGGCATATTACACGAATTGAATTAGCTTGATACCCTCGATCTGGACCTGTTCATTGGGTGGGTCCATTTTGAATCAGTCAAGAAGAAGAAGAGTTGTGGGCCACAGGTTTGGGATTGATAGGACAAGCATGATCGTTCAATTCTAATGCTGTGTGGTCAGCTTTGCTAGTTTTGAAATCACAGCCAAATTTTGGATAGGGTCGGACTTAGGTTTCCAACGCTAATAGAATTTATAATAAAAAAATCTTATGAAGAATAGCATTTATGTTTTATTATACTTATCATGCCTTAATAAATTTTATTTGAAAATGAATGATATATTATGAGGTAAAATCTTTATAAAAAGAAGAATATGATAGTTTGTGTAGTAATAGAAAATATGACTTTTGATAGAGTAAAATTATCAAAGTACTAAATTTTAGATTAAATTAAAATATTGAGCCTTTAGGGAAAAATTTCAGCTGAAATATAAGAGATTTTGAGCTATTTATGAGCTTTAAAAAGAAAAAAACCTTTATATGTAATCACAAAATGTCTTAAAAATGATGATAGCTGCATTTGGATAAGACCTAAATTTTATAGGGATTTCCCTTGAACATGAATTTTCCTTATTTTGTTTTGTTATTATAGTGAAAAATGTATCAAAGGAGAAAAACTTACTCTAACATAGAAGTAGTAAAAGGATTTTCAAATTTATGTTTGGGAAGAGAAAATTGAAATTTTCTTGTCCTTTTTCTTTATTACTAAACGGGACTAAATGAGAATTAATCTCGTTTTCACCCCTTTATCTCTCATCCAAACAAATTCGATGATTATGTATGCATTTGGATCAATGGATCTCTTCGAGTTGGATTAACTTTTAAAAAAATTGTCTGTTGAATTTTAAGGAGCCTAGTTTCTTCATTAAAATATCAAGATTGATCCTCGAAAGTTGCAAATCTATTGTCACCTCTGTGCATGATTAAATTAATGAATTTTATTTGTGACTTGTGATTTATAAATATCAGTCGCAATTTGACATCAAAGGGTCCGATATTAGTACTTTTACAAAATCTCAAAAGAGTAAACAATTTATCATTGCTTTCTTAACACATTAAAGTTAATTTGAGAATCCCTATAATACTATATAAACATGATCATTAAAGCTATTATTTTTATCTATTTGAACCTTTTTAATTTTGATTCTTATATTATAAGAGCTGAGTCTTTTATTTAAATTGAAAAAATAAATTATTGTATTATCAACTTTCATCCACGTGCAATGTATATGCCCATACTAATAAATATTCAAGTTTCACCCATAAAATCAATATATGTCCACATACCCCTCATTATTATTATTATTATTACCGAAATGGTAAAGTACTCATGATAGGGCAGTGTCTCAACCAACTAATAATAAGAAAATAATAAAACAAAGCTCACATGGTTATCTTTTTGCCAATCTTTCTACATTGTCCAAAGAGGACACATGATTTTGCCATAATATTGGAGGTACAACGTCCAAAGACTACTATTAATGTGATTTCCTAGCCCTCAGGTTGGTTCAGGAGGATCCAATTTTTATTTATTTTTCTTTTTAATTAATTTTTTCCCAATAATTTCAATTTCAGAAACTGAGTTCCACTGTTAAAAGTTGCTTATTTTGTGGTTTAGTAGTGAACTGAATGGCATTTTGCTCAATGCTCATCAACTGCTGATAAAAAAACCCATTAAGGATAGATACGATAGCTGAAGAATCTGACTCCAAAGACCGATGGTGTCGACAATCCATTATCCTATAGGAATTTTAGAAGTTCGGACCGAAACCCTAAATACATCCTATTCAACCACCCCCTCTCTTTTTGCAAAGGAGTGGAGGTGGGGTGGGGTAGAATCTTTTTGTTTTATGATGCTGCCGACTACGAGGGTATTGAGTAAAACTTTGAATGCACACAACTCCCTGTAAACCACAGGTATCAAATGACTACGGAACTCAAATTTAAGACCTCTGATTCTTGAGCCAAAGTGTCTACTAATTGAACTACAGACGTGAGGTTATTGACAGTTTTTTCTCAATTTCACCAAGAGGCATTCATTACACAAAAGGGTACTATAAAACCACTCACTTGACGACCAACACCCAAAGGCCATCAATATCACACAACAAAGCATCACTACTACCATGGAACCATTTTCTCTTACTATATGAGTTTGGCCTTGTAACTTTAACCTTCTCACCCAACCAGTAATCCACCAGTGTCTCATGTTCCTACCCATTCAATTTAATTTTTATTACTTCTCCTGCTGAGTAGTATTCCTAGTTCTTCAATGGGATGGAATCGATCGAAAAGAGAATAAAAATCTGGCCTTAGTTCAATTATCAATCTCAAGGCTCATCTACCTGGCCACATCAGCCTATCTTCCTTGGTTATCATCCCTGGACTGGGATTCGTGCTTTCCTTAAAAACATCAACATCCAGTAGTCATCGTTGCTGTCCTACAGCTTTGCTTGTTCCAGAGGGTCCCCAACCATGTTGATCAAAGGCAAGCCTTTATTCCTGCATATCCGACTCCAAGAAGAAAAGAACTGTAAGCATCAGAATATTTGCATTAAAACAATTGATAAAAGGGAACATGCAGCTACTACTCCACAGCAATAGCTTGAATTTCAGATGGCTTTGTAAAAGAGCAGGCTCTGAATTCAGCAAAAGCATTCCTCACTATCATACCAGCCCTTCAGGAAAGTGGGTGGGAGAGGAATCACCGTGCACCACCACATTTTAAATTTTATGGGCATATTATCAATCTTGCCGGTTTTTCTATTTGATCTGAACAGCTTACGCACTTTCAAGTATAATGTATCTGTAGTACTTCCACTTCTTGATTTAGGTTCACTGTTCATATTTACAAGGATAGTTTATACCTTCAGAGAAACTCAATTGAAATGACTCCAGAAATACCACTACTTGGGAAAATCTGCTTAAAGAATAAGGTATCAGCACCTTCCACAACATTTATGGCAATATATTATCATACAAGATTAATGCCACAACATTTGCAGAAGCAAGATTTTCCTTATGACTATTTTTAAGATTCTTTCAAAGCTTCAAATGACTCATGATTAGCTAATCATAATATAATAAAAGAACAGCAATGTTAATAATATTAAAAAAATAACAATGTACCTCAAACACTGATAAACACATAGTAGGGGAAAGCTGGTATGAATGGTGCGAGAGGGAAGGAATCGCTATCATGCAATAACAAAAAAAATCTTTTTAATGGTCAGATTAAGACCTACAAGGAAATTGTTGCAAAGCATGTGTACTCTGTAACACGGAATCCTAAGAATACCAAGAAACATCATTCATCTCTATCTCATTTATCAGTAAAAAAGAAATAAAAAAACGCTTCTATGATTTTCGGTGCAAAAGAAGTTTTCCATACTGGTATTCAAAAGTCGATTAACATTGGCAATACAAGAACTACTTTGAATTGAGCTCACCAACCTTATGTACATTTAAATTAACATGTCCCCAAAGCCTTCATGAGCTGTCTTGTTTGGGCTTCCTGCTTAGCTCAGAATAGTGACCACCCATTAGCTGCAAAATTTCATCCCACAAATCTGCTGAAGAATCTGATGACCCTCCACTAATCAGATTGGCACTACAAGCAGCAACATACCAGTAGTCTGATTCGATCTCCTCTCTCAACTGATCAAACTGCCACCCCGCATACCCAACAAAGAATATGAAATCTTCAGGTTTAAGGATACCTTTCTTCACCAGCCCTGCAGCTTCATCCAAACTATTTCTAGCACCAAAACAGAGGCCTGGGATCACCTGCTCAAAGCTCAGAATTGGGGATTTCTCATCATTCTTTAATAGGAACATGCTAGCATCAAGGGGCCCACCAAAGTGTAAAGAACACTCAGCAAAAGTGGTTGCTAGATCAATATTTGATGGCTTCATGTGTTTGATTTTCTTGTGAAGTGGGCGGTTGATGATCACACCAAAAGGGCCTTCCCTTGGGTCCTTGGTTCCAGATCTGAGTAAGAGAACAACAGTTCTTTCAAAGGTACGAACCCCATCAAGCTTTTCAGTGGCAACTAGAACACAGCCAGCCTCCGGCACAGGAATTGGGTGGGCCCACTTCAGACCAAGTGCTTTGGTTGGCTCATGGGAGACTGTGTCTTGGACGGTAGGTATCAACATTTACTAGTTGTACCTAGACAAAATTTCTAGTGTCAATTTTTGTCTTTAACCTTTATTTATTAATAGGAAGTCACACCAGCAATGCCATATAGAGTTGACTGTTTGGCAATGAAGAAGAGACAAGTAGATAAAATAATTGTGGTGGAGATGTATATGTTAAGATTAATGTGTGGTGTAACAGTAGAAGATAAAATTAGGAATTGATGCATTAGAGGAAGCCCAAAAGGTTAACCCGATAGTAAAAAAGATGAGTAGTGTTGTATAAGATTACTTGGCGCACACACAGAGGATCAAAAACAGGCCCACTATGAAGCGTCAAAGGATACAAGCAAGAGCTTGGATCCTCTGTTGCACAAATCAGATGGTGCCATGTCATGTATTTCACATTTTGAATCCTGTATTTAGCATTTTGCTCTGTATTCAGCATTTTATTCTATATCTAATCAACTTTAGTATTTGACATTTATAGATCTTTGACACTCAAATATTCAGCATTTTGCCCTATATTCTACATGAATGACATCCATTTATTCATATATGTCATGTATACCTCTCCTATACGTGGTCTCTCTCTCTTGTATCCTCTACATCATTTAATGAAACCATTTGTTACTGTTGCAAAAAATAATAGAATAAAATCCATTTATTTGCAGGTAGAATTTTACCATTCGACTTTTAGTATTCAATGTTCATTTATATGTAGCATTTAGCCATTTACAATCCTCTTCATAATTACCATTTGGCATTTAGATATTCAAACAATATTCAAGTATTATAAGTAATGGTTTTGATGGGACCCATGATGGCTATCTAATTAATACACTATTTCATCTCATCAAAACCATTAATCAGAATGCTTATGTACAACTTTGAAAATCTAATTTTCAAATAGTAAATATGAAAATCTGAATTTAGTACTTTAGAATTTTAAAATTTTGAATTTTGAATGTTGAATATGTAAACACCAAAGGACTGTAAAATGCTGAATATTTAAGTTGAATGCTAAAATTGCTAAATGGCAAAATGGTAAATGTAAAATTTTCAATTTTCAATTTAACATTTTGTAGTTTGAATATTTGAATGTTAAGAATGTTAAAGGGTTAAATAATGTTGAATATAAATGAATGCTGAATATTAAAAATTTGAAAGCTAAAACTTCTAAATGCCAACAATTGGATACTGTATGTGTTAAATATATGAAAAAATGCTAAATATTAGAGTACCAAAGATGAATTAATTGTTAAATACTAAAGTTGAATGTTGGAATAGGTGCACAATGCCCATTTCAAAAAAAAATAGAGCACAATGCTGAATGCAAAGCAAAATGTTAAAAAGGGAATTCAAAATGCAAAAAAATGACATGTCACCATATGATTGGTGCAACGAAAAGGAATCTATTGCACGTGCAAAAGAGATCTGAACCTTACTATTAAAGAGTACTAGAATAAGGGAAAGAACATTAAAGACTTCTACTGATGTAGCAAGGAAAGGGTATGATAAATTGTGTAATCACAGAGAACATTGTTTTCAATAGGGTTGAGTGTAAAAGTAGAATTCAGAAAGATGACACTGTATAATGGGGAAAAAAAACCTTAACTGGCTATTATTTAATTTATTTATTCAGGTAAATTTTGAAGGATAAGATACAATTCATGTAGACTACAACCATATGACAACTTGCATGCTTGCATCACATCAATATGGTGATTTCGCCATTCCAAGTTTAATATAGTATCTCCATCCTTAGTATATTTGCAAATCAGCTCTTCTATTTATCCCCTAAAGATAGGACGCCAATAAATTGAATGTGCAGTGTCTAGACATGGGAAATTTGAATAAATTGGATCATTATCAGTTCAATTTTTCTTGACATGGTCCGACCAAGGGGAGGCCCAAGATTTGAATGCGAATAATCAGATTATACATGGATGAGAGCCAGTTGCAGGCACATTCAGATGACTCAAGACCACTATACTGTTATTACCATTCTAAAATCCCCTTGGATATGGTTAACCAGTCTAAGACGAGCTTGTAAAGTCCTTAGTTATGCTGAAGGATTCTCTTGCCTAAGGCAATTTTGTCTTGAGTTTCTGGTTCTCATTGTAATTTTTCCATTGTTCAAGTCACCCAAACCTTTTGTTTTTTGGGATCCAATATTAAAGTCTTTGACAAAAAACTATGTTGCACGGACACTTCAATATTGGCAATGTATCCATGTTGGACACTTTATTTTTGTGTAAATCTTTGTCCCTGCCTTATCCATGCCATGTCCCCACTGTATCCATGCCATGTCTGGGCATCATAGATAAAAACTTTCATCTTTGAGTGCTTTAACCAATGGTGAGGATCAGTTGAATGGGGCTGTGGATGTGGGATTAATTTGAACTTCGTTTTAGGGTGGGGTACGGGTTGCATATGCCTCAATAGAAAATCCTCCTTTAGCAGAGGGGAGGGAGAGCATTGAGAGAATTTTCTGTCGTTTATTCTTTTTTCACCTTTGAATAAAATGTTATTGCTTATTAAGAAAATGCATGGAGTGTTCAGAAGAGAGAAGGGGAGGAGGACCTCATGTGACCGTGTCATTTTACCTTCTCTTGAGCCACAAGATTTGCTCTAAAAGTTCTCCAGTCAGAGCTTGCATGATGGGACTTGTGGGTGTTGGCGTCTTCAGATCTTGTGTTTTCAGAGGTCTTGCTGTTCTCAGGACCATCTCCCTCTGGACCTGGTTGATCACTATTTCCTGTGATGGATACCATGTCGAGGAGTAGATCAGAAGAAATGATGTTCCTCACACTATAATTTAAGCAGCCCAGTGCACGTCAAACCCAACAGTGATTTGCAACTGTTTTAGAACATGTCTGTATCACAGTGTTGGTTCAATTATTTGGACATTGAATGCCCATTTAAGGTTTCAATGACTTGATTCATGAAATTTTTAAATGAAAAAATGATGCCATGTAAGTGAGCTCGCAATATCACTTTATGAGTTTACAGATATACCGCAGTGGATGTTAAAACTTCATAGTCAATTCAGTAATCTTAAGGCAATGTGTGCAGACCTTCTGAGTTTAGCAAACATGAGGGTTGATATTTTGCACACTAAATAACCTTGTTGGGGTATGGGACCCAGCAATCCGGCGCTGGTTGGAGGGGACTCTGCCAGTGTTATCCTTAGGCCTGTAGGGTCTAACCACCCTAGTGGACTGACTGCCACAACCTCATTCAAAAGGCCCCTTGTGCTGCCATCGGGAGTGGGTGAAAAAGTCCCACATCGTCCAGGGAGTGTAAGGAGTGGGTGCTCATATGAGGGGTCACCTCCCTCACCTAGTGTGACGTGTTTTAAAGTTGTGAGCTCTGTGTGCCCAAAAGGCCCCACGAGGGTGAGGGGACTCTTGTGTTGGGCCAGCAAAGCAGTGAATATCACATGTGTGGAGGGGTGAGGGAAGGGCCATGGTCCCAACAAACCTTACCACAATGATAAGGTTTTTGCAACTGTTGTAATACATATACCTAACTAAGCACTCTTCTATCATGCAATTGTGATGAGGGGAAAGAGAGGATATGGGTTATGGAGCCTAATATCATTTTTTGTTTTTTTAAAAATAAAAAGCCAGTCAATGTTTTCCTTGATAATTTCGTTATTCCAAAACAAATGCCTAATGTGTTAGTATAGAAGGAAGCAATCAATCATGTCATTACTCTTACAAGGTCATTTTGTAAAGCCCATCTTGTCAGCTTTAGAACTTTTATCCATTTTTTGGGTCTTTCCAAAGCCATTTCTGTCCCTCATGGATGGCTGTGGACTTGCGGAATTGGCCCTCTCAATAGGGGATGCCAAACATTATGAAAAATGGAACCCCTTGCATTTAGTGGGTGTTTGGAAATAGAGAAATAGCAGGATTTTCCACGATGTCCAAGTGGGAACGACTCTTTGCAAGAATTAAATCATCCATCACCTATTGAGCATCAACAGCTAAGAAACTTCAAAAATTTCAGTTTCACCTGCCTATATAGAGATTGGTCACAGTGGTTGGTAGTTATAACCCCCAACAGATTAAATCCCACGCAATGCATTCCATTCCAAACAGAGTTTCAAACTTAATGTGGACTGGAAGTTCAAAAGAAATCTGGGGCCCACTGGAGTTGTGGAGACATGATGAAAGATGATATCAGCATAATTACTTGGTCTTTCTCACATTCTACTCATTTAGGGGATTTGTTTACTGTAAAGGTGCTAGCTATCAATGAAGACATGAAATTTGTTCTAGTTCTGCACTAGGGTGGAAGGTGACTCTAAAAATGCAGTTGCTCAGGGAAGTGGGATGATGAGGGAACCTGGAGATCGAGCTATGCATTGAGAGAGATCAAAGGTCTCAAAAGGAGCCTTCAGGTTTCATATGTCAGTCTCATGAAAGGTGGATGAAGAAGTTCTTGTTTTGGCTAAACACAAAAGGGAGTTTATTCATATATTGGAAAGTCTGCCAGTTCTGTAGTTACATGTTTTTGGTATACACTTTTTTTCTCGAAAGGTATCTTCTGGTATAATCTTGTTGGCTCATATTGTAAGAAAAGAGGTCATAGGATAAAAGCTTACGCACCTAAAAGAGAACTAAGAATAATAGAAATGAAAATCCTTTTCCTTGATTATATGTGTTTGGTATCCTTCAATAGCCATATTAGATCATTAAATATTCTACTCTCTTGGGATCTATAAGCATGGTTTGCTGACTGTTTCAGCTAGTGCAATAACATGCACCCAAAGCTAAGACCCTTCGCATATGCCACTGCCACTGTTCACACCCAAAGATTTTGTGACAGTAAATAGATTAAAAAACAGAAATGTCAGTTCAACTTCTGGTGGACCACATCCACAAATGGTTATACAAGGAATGAACGTTGAACCACAGTTCTGAAATTTTACCAAGTAAAAACAATATACTAATTAAATGATACAAATATTCTTATGCTTATCAAGGAGGTAGGAAGAACCAACAATCCTTTTTCACAAACAAAACTACAAACTCATCTCCAATGAGCCGAGTCTCTTTCACTATGCCTCAAACTACTCATTCATAAGCATCCTCTTTGTCCTATCTTACTCAGATGTCAACATTTTTTCTAAGTATAGCTCACTTTTTATAGACTAAAAAGACAAATCAGCTTCCAGAAGAATGGGCAATCAATACCAACCACAACATCATACAAAGTCATCATTGCTCTTCATTCAATAGTGAAGCACTTAGAGTAAAGTGCTCAAAATGCTCAAATATAAGAAACAATTGTATGATTCGCCCCTTCTCTCTCAAAATAAAAGCATCATTGGGCATTAACTGACAGGGGAAGACCATTTCAAGGAACCAAAACCCTGAGTATGAAAAATCATCCAGTCCTACTTAAATCTATACAAGTTCCAACTACTCTAAAACCAATTTATAGCATATCACAATTCCTATAAATTCTAAATCGAAGCTCTAAGGAGTAATGTTATAGAGTGCCTAGGAACACTTCTAAAAAAGTGTGTCCCCTTGTGGGGCAGCCTAGAAGGGGATTCAAAACATGTGATGGGGTGGGATGTATATAAAATCCTGAGGTTATACTAACAGCCAAAGGTCACCTTATTCCCAATCACCCTAATTCTTGATATCAGGGTCAAGGCCAATTTGGTAGAAAAATTCCAGCAGAATTAGCAAATTCTCTTACTCTTGAAATTTAGATAAAAAGGATTTACAAAATAGTTTTTTTGTGTTTGGTAGGTGGAATTGTTAGTTTTGCTAATGTCATAATCCAAGTAATCTGGGTTTTAAGAATACACTTTTAATGGAAATCTATAAACCCATTGGAATTGGAATTCTATGGAATTTCAAAATTTCCACCTAGAATTCCAGGTTCACCAAACAAGGAATTCTTTGATGCTTTTTTTTAAATTCCAAGGAATTTCAATTCAGACTAGAACTGTTGGGTTCCAAACAAAATGAATTATAACCCCATGGAGGATACCTGTAGAATGAGAACAAAAGGTTCGGACAGGTCATTATAAAGAACCTACTTCAAAAAATGGCAGTGGGACACTTTCTGGGGATGTTCTAGAAACTTCCATTTTGAAATAATTCAAATTTCACCAAACCAAAAACTATGTGTGAAAAAATAAAATGAAAAAGACAATCAAAATCAGAATGCCACAAAACCAATATCATTTCCAATAATCAAAGTTAGAAGTCTGAAGGCTCTCGCTCGAAACTGACCAAACCAAAATGAAAATCAAAACAATATTGACTGACAAAAATGCGCTTCAAGCAAAAACCAAGAGATTTAACCAAACAATGTTAAAAAAAAAAAAACATTAAGTTTCTACCTTTAACAACAAAACTAAGAAATCCTTAAACAAACAAAACGACCGGAGACAACCCAATATGCAAATGGCTTGGTTTGGAAAAGGGGGAAAAATACTTTTCCGGAAAATAACTATTTTTAACATAAAATGATTAAATCCGTTATTTACTGTTTTAATAAAGCAAGGTCATTCTTGGAGAAAGTACCTTTCCTCTCATGCATCAAAATCAAAGCCTAAAATACTCAAAGCCAAGCAGCAAATTCTAAGAAAGAAACCAAACAACCTACCCGAATTCGATGAATTCTCATGATTCTTCTTACCCATCGCTCTCACAGTCAGCGACCGGTGCGCATAGCTCTTGGATTTGACAGCCCTAATAGCCAAAACACCCGATCCGTCGTCAGTTCCAAGAAATCCCACTTTCCCGGAATTGCAAGAAATGGGTCTCTCAGCCAATGCGTTTTTATGCAGAAAAGGTGAAATATTTGCACAGAAAAGTCCTCGGTGGATGCTCTGGAGATGGAGAGTCCAAAGATCCATGGCGCTTGGGAGATGGGTATTCAAGGATTCCCCGTTTCAAGGTTCAATTTTTGCAATTCGAGTGCAAAAATTCTGGCTTTTCTGACTGTGTGGAATCTAGAAATTATGAGATGAGGAGGAAATCCAGAGCAGAACTGAGCTGATTCGAGAAGAGGAGATGAGCAAGTGGGATATAAATATGATATGAGAAGAGCAAGAGAGGAATATGCTTGTTTCTCTTAACAGAATTCTTGGACGTCTATGCATGTCGTCAAGGGCGCACGTTAGATTTTCATCATTAGATTCTGCTAACGTAAGCTGCAAGAGTTCATATTCTAATTTGTCAGATAAATTTAAAAAAATTAATAATATATTTCAATAGATAAATTATTAAAAAAATTATATATTTTAAAGTACAAAATCAAAAGACTAAAATGGTAAGGTGAAATTCAAATTTCTCACTTATTAGTTTTATCATTTTTTATATATCTTATATAAGAATGTGTAATTCGTTTAAAGTTGAATGACTTTTAACTCTTGTTTATTAAGATAAATAAAATAATTGGTTATGTACACTCCTCATCTTCAACCCAGGAGGTGAGATCAATTCGAAGGGCATGTATAAACCTCTCAATCCACACACTAAAAGTCTAAATATCGGCCAATACATATCGTATAGACTGATATGTATTGGAAAAATGAATGTCGATATATATCGTCCGATACAATATGTACCGGCATACCAGTAGATATCGACCTCAAACATTTAAAAAAAA
Source organism: Chimonanthus salicifolius (assembly GCA_013350335.1). Taxonomy (NCBI): domain Eukaryota; kingdom Viridiplantae; phylum Streptophyta; class Magnoliopsida; order Laurales; family Calycanthaceae; genus Chimonanthus; species Chimonanthus salicifolius. The sequence continues at coordinate 14,517,526 of CM023537.1, read as the reverse complement.
AATCAAAATATCGGGTTGAGGGCCCCACAACATATCGGTGATATATCACCGCAGTTCAGCTGATATATCGCCTAAATATCAGCTATATGTAATAAATGCGGTGATATTTTTATTTTTTCAAAATTTTAAAAATATACTCTGAATATGCAATTATGTTTTCAAAAGGGTTTTCTCTTTTTTTTTTTCAAAAATATTTAATCTTTTGCATGTGTTTATTTAATTTTTTGAATGTGTTTGACCGTTGGAATCAACCACATTTTTTTTTTTTCCAAACATAATCCTACTAAAACCCCCACGTGTGATTCCACTACTCTTAGGGCACACCAAGATTAGGCCATGGAGGTTCGAAGCAGCAACTGAGGTGGGAGACAACCACATTTTTGCGTATCTTGGAACTCAAAAATGTGATTGATTCCAACAATGAACCACATGAAAAAAGAAATTGTTATCATTTAAAAAAAATAGTTGATTGAATATTATCATTTAAAAGTTTATATTCATACATTTTATTCTTCACATTTATTGTTATCTTGTGAATTAAAATTATAATAAAGTTCAAAATCAGATGAAGGGATATCTAAAATTGATTAATTTTGTGTTATAGATATATTTTTTTTAAGATTTAACCATCTCAATCTAAAATATTTTAATATCATTTCTAAAAAGTGTGAAGCTATCACTGGACTCATGGCCTCACAACAATCTATTTCCTAATTCACAAGAATTAAATCTCCAATGCATAATCTCTAATAATAATAAAAAGTTACAAGAATAAATTTGATTGCATGAATAAATTAATAGTTGAAAGAATAAGAGTCCACTTTTATATGGTCACGTATTTATAAGTAATACATAAGGTTTGTGCTTTAATAAGTATTACATATTAAATTATTTTAGAGGTTTGTGAAAGTATAGAACCTATATTTTCATTTTAGGTGTTTGATAATAAATAAACTAAATTAAGCAATAGATAAATATTTTGTTCGATCATTTCATTAATTAATTTTGAAAATCTATATTTCGTAACTTAAAAATAATACTCATTAACTAAGTCAATAAGTTAGCAAAAATATTTGTATAATTTTTCCTGATTTTTCTAAAAAAAATTGTAATTTTTGAAATTCTCAACATCGTAACTTCAAAATTACATTTGAACATGTAAATAACTACTATTTAATGAAAAAATTACATATTCTTGAAGCCCATAATTTTCTTCATTTTCTGAAAAAAATTCTATTTTTTTTGAAAAAAAAGCCGGATGATAGAAATATATCAGCTGATATATCGGTGTAGCCGATATTGTATCGCTCGAGCGATTTTTAAATCCCTACCACACACATAAGTTAATTCTATGGGGAGTAGCCCACTGAGATTGAGCATGAATTAAACTCTAGACCCCACTTCATGAGGTGGGGATCTTGACTGTATATACTTTGGGTGATTTTGGGTGTAGCTCAACTGGTTGCCTCCCCCACTTAGGAAGTGGGAGGTTGCGGGTTTGAGCCCACATGACCTAACCTTGGTGTGCCATAGGGGTAGTAGGCTCACCCGTTGGGGTTTTACACTGGATATCTCGTAGTTTTCCACACGTAAATTCAAAAAAAATATACTAATTTTGGAAAAAAAATCTAATGAGATTCTCTCTAGTTGGATCTCAGACTTTTTTTAAAGAAAATCATATAAATAAAAATTCTACTAAGTTTCATCTCTATCTAATTATTTTATGTTTTGACAAACTTTGAAGAATTAATGATTTACCTTCCTCAAAATTTAAAGTGGCATGTGTGTGCACAACATTTTTTACAAAACTAGAAAAAAAAACACATTAAAATTATTTTCTATTATTTCGTACCAACCATTTAAAATAATGATTTCCAAAATTTAATTGATTTTTACAAGAAGTTTGAAAAATGAATTCTTATGTAGAAAAGTTGGATAACAATTTTCATGACTGATAAATTTCAAGATGTGTAATACCCTGACCTGAATTAAGCTTAATCAGTACGATAAATCATACTTTGACCGGTAAATCTTGAGGATTACGGTTAAGGCTTTATGAAAAGCCCAGGTGTGGCCCAATCAGAGCTTGAAAGCTCGATGATCCAGCTCGTTTAGTTAGAAGGGTAAAATGGTAATTTACCATTTATAAATATTATTTCTTCTATGTATGTAATTATTTGATTATTAATGGATGATATTGATTTCCTTAATCAAGGATTCTGATTTATAATTACAAAATTATATTATTTTCAAAAAATGGTATTTAAAACTACCCGAAAATACCTTGAAAGAGAAGAAATAAATGTTTTTAAATAATTTCAGGAATAAGAAAATTTTGAGAAAAATTATGTGATGTTAGGTTTTAATAATAACGGTTTAGTTTATTTCTCCAAATTTTGAAAATAAAGGTTTTAAACCCTTTTATTTATCACAAATTAAAATAAGTAAATAGTGTCAAAATGTGGATTTTGTCTAAATCTATGGTTTTTAATGAATTTTAAATCTCCAAAATTTTATGATGAGTAGAGTTTATAAAACCCAACATTTTTGTTAAGTTGGATTAAATTAATTAATTATTTAAATCATGTTTTAAGTAAAACTTAATTAAGACCAAAATTAGACTTATTTGCAAAACCTGCAGGAAAGACTTATTTGCAAAATATTTTTACTATTTTACTGTTGCTGCTGGTACATGGCTTTGGCAACCCATGCAGACGCCCGTGGGCTGCCGGTGATGTGTCCATCACTTGGCTTGGTTGGAGGGTTATAAATTTTACCCTCCTCCCAGCTAGTTTTACCTCAGTTAAGAATTCAACCCTCTAAAAACCATACCAAGCCACTCCCTCTGCTTTTCAAAATTTTCACCGTAAGTTTAAGGGGAAGATTTTTCAAATTTTGGATTTTCAACTCTAGAGATTAAGCGAAGGTAACCATTGTATTCGTTTTTAAATTCTAATCGGTTTAGAATCAAACCAAAGTAAAATTGGTTAAGAATTGAGTGTTAAAATTTAATTTGAAGTTTAAGAAAAACTTAGAAAATTTTGTGTGATACTGATTTTCATGTTAAAATCAGATGCTTAAATTCAAAGTTAAAGGTTTAATTTATTCCCTATGTTAAGTGGACTCACTGAGGAGTCCATCTGACCAGTTGGATGTTAAAAACGAACCCAGTAAACCCACTGTTTCTGGCTTCTCATTTTACTCACCCATTGTTGTTACTGTAAACTGTTGCAGACAAAGGAGGAAGACGACTATCGGAAAGTCCAAGAGTTGGGCTTCAGACGTTCTGAGCTTTGGTTCGGGACTTCGAAGTATCCAGAGGCTAACCATTTCCCTTGCCTCTGCTGCCGGGATGTTCCGAGTCTGTTTCAGATGGACCTAATAGTTCGGAAGTTCCGAGCTTTCCTCGGTAAGTTTCGAGACACATCGAGACCCACCGAAAGTTCTGTTTTCTATTTTTCCGCTTAGAAGCACCTTCGGACTTTCGGAGACATGAGCCTCGAACATTCCAAAGAACAGAACTATGTTCTAAAGTTCTGTGGACCAGTTTAGGCAGTGGCTCGGAAGGTCTGAAGCTACTATACCTGGTTCCGAGGTATGTGTCACGCCCCGACCCGAAGGGTGGGCCCGGAACGCGACTAAAATTTTTATTTTTTTTTGAAAGATAAACTAAAAAACAGGCATACGCAATCTAATTGGGATGGATCAACAGTTAGGCCCAGAAGTCACACATGACCCCGTTATGTAGATTCAAACATGTACCATATGCTTGCCCCATAAAAATAGACATAACAACACCAACACATAACATGCTCAAATCAAATCCAACATTGATTAATACAAACATAAGAAAGTCAACCATTGATTCAACATTCGAAACATTGTCAAAAAGGCAACATAGCCTAGTACATCAATTAACACAAATTAAGTATCGCATCCGGTACTTAATAAAAGTCAACGGTCCAAGAACCAACAGGGAAAGATCAGGGCATTCCCCTCCGGGGGAATCCCAAAACACTGCTTTAGCTTAATCACCCTAAGCCTGAAAGAGAGGGTCCTTCTCCTCGGGTTCATCGCCTGAAAGGTGACTGGTGTGAGCTAACTAGCCCAGTGAAGGAAATATAACAATGCACATTAAGTAAATAATAAAACATGTTAGCAACAGTTCAATATCACATGCTTGATAACAGTAAGCATAATCTCAAGTAATATATCAACATCATGAAACCACTGCCATTATCCACTGTAACGCCTGTCGACTACACTGAGACCAGTATTAAGTCCCGACACGGTCAAAATACATCCTTGAAAGTATATCTCCGGCTCTGACTTAGCCGATTCTGACACCCTCAAGTCAGCAACTGACGACAGCATGGTCCGCCCATGGTCCAGTAGACATAAACCATCTCTCATATGGCCGATATTGGTTCAATAGCCCAGGTACGTGGAAGTAGTCTTACATACTCATACGATCAACATCGTAATATCACAACCATCATCAGCACTCTTACCATAGTGCATCATGTATAGGCACATGAGTGGGTTTATCAAAACTGAAACTACTCATTGCTCAATACTCATCTCATCATAAGGCCTGTTTACAAAATCTGTAGAGTTAAGTTTCCTCACCGTTATGTGTGGTTTACGCGGTCTCTGTTCAAACAACACATAAGTGCACAATCAATATACATAATAAATACGTACACGTACGTAGTATTTGGAAATTATACATTTTCCCACAAAATATCCAGGGTTCATGGAAATGAGTCTCCTACTCGGTTTCTAGCCTTTTTAAATCATCCATAAGATAATAATATAATAAAAAGGGCTCAGTCCAAACTCATATTGTCTTCTGGGCATTGACGAGATTGACTTATTGAGTTAGGTCTAGATCCTCGGGTCACTTCTTGGTTGTCTACTGGATAGGACCAGAGCTGACATTTTGAGTAGGCCTCGAGGTCACTCAGTGCCCGACTATAGTGCCGGCCTGAAAGTGAATACAATAGTATTTACATTATAGATAATAAGAGAAAGGGGTTAGTACACTTTTAATTAACAAGGGGGTATAAATCATTACAAATAATCAAACACATTAAATAATCATCAAGATTAGACAAAAAACAGTAATCAAACAATATTTTATCATTTAAAAACGGGTCCCTCAGAACAATACCTCGGAACTGGGTACAGTGGCTTCGGATCATCCGAACCACACTAGACTAAGTTACTGGCCTCGGAACATGGGCCTGACTTCGGATCGTCCGAAGACTGGGTCTCGGACCTTCCGAAGTCCATCCGACTGATAAAACAGAAAACAGTAAGTCTCAGCGGGTCTGCAAGCTCGGAACGTCCGAGGTCTGGGCTCGGAACGTGCGAGAGGGTTCGGTCCTCCTTCCGAGCTCGGCTCGGTGCGTCCGAAGGGTCTGGCTCGCTTCGGGCGTAACTGGGCTTCGGGTGAAGCTCGGAACGTCCGAGGGTCACGGCTCGGACCGTCCGAAGGTTCGGACCATCCGAAGATCGGCTCTCGGGCCTTCCGAGAGTCGTCTTCCCCAATTGTCTGCACCAGCAGACAGTCACGGCGGAAAAATAGTGAAATGCGATTCCAGAAAGGGAGGGCTTCCCGGACTTCGTTTTCACATCCATCTGGTCTGATGGACTCATCTGGGAGTCTTCTTTCCATAGGGGTTGGTTTGGAGCTCAGAAGCTCACTGGGCCATCCGATCTTAAAGGTAAATAATCCTGCCGAGCAGCCAGTGCACGCCTGCATGGCTTGTGCATGAAATTTTCTGCCGTTGCAGATCAGCCCCTCAAGAGTTTCCAAATTGCAGATAAGTCCCGGTTTTATAAAAATTGATTTTTAAAACTAAAGGTAATAATTTAAAAACTCAAAAACTTGATCGAACCTTACAGATGGGTTGGGTTTTGAAAACCTTGGTCACCATAAAAATTTCAGAATTTATCTCTTAACTAAAATCGTTTATTTAAATAAAACTCACATTTTACCCATAATTATTTAATTAAAAAAATGTAAAAATAACTAATTTAGAAACCTCATTTTAAAGTGAAATGAAATAACTACACTATTCTTAAAAGAGTCTAATATCAAGTACCATTTTCAAAATTTATCTCTTTTCCGAAATTATTTAAAATAAGTAAAACTCCAGTTCGGGGTTTTGACGGGTGGGATTTAAATACCATTTTCTGAAAATAAATTCATTTTAAAATTAGGAATGCAAATCCTTCATTAAGGAGGATATTATCCATCAATAATAATCACATAACAATATAATTTATAAAAACATAATCTAAAGCGGTAAATTACCAAAATACCCCTCCAGCTTGACGGGCTGGATCTCTGAGCTCACGAGCTCGGATCGGGCCACACTTGGGCTTCCCTCGAAGCCTTAGCCAAAATCCTCGAGATTAACCGGCTAAACAGGAATTATCAAGCTAAAACACGTTTAATCTGGGGCAGGGTATTACATCTTACCCTCCTAAAAGAAAATTTCGTCCTGAAATTTAAAACAAATTCTACCTTCTTGACCTGTGAACAAGCCAGGGTACAGCTTCTGTATTGTCGATTTTGGTTCCCACGTCTCATGTTGCCCGTCGCGATGTTGCCACAACACTCGCACTAGAGGTATAGACTTCCTTCTGAGTTCTTGAGTCCGACGTTCTAGAATCTTGACTGATGCTTCTTCAAACGTTAAGTCCTCTGATACTTCGATGTCTTCAAAACTGATCATATACGACGGGTCAGGCTCGTGCTTCCTTAACATAGACACGTGGAACGTAATATGTACTCTCTCCAAAGCCTAAGGAAGATTCAACTGATAGGCCACTTCACCTATCCTCTTCAAGATCTCAAAGGGTCCAACATATCGGGGTGATAGTTTTCCCTTGCGTCCGAACCGCTGCACTCCATGACGTGGTGCCACACGTAAGAAAACTCAATTGCCAACTGCAAACTCCAAAGGTCGTCGCCTTTTGTCAGTATAACTCTTTTGTCTGCTCTGGGCTGTCTTGAGACGCTATCTGATCACTTCAACTTGCTCTGACGTCTCACGCACTAGATCAGGTCCTAGTAGCGCTTTATCTCCTACCTCCGTCCAACAAAGAGGTGACCTGCAATGTCTGCCATACAGAGCCTCGTAGGGTGCCATCTGCACACTAGAGTGATAACTGTTGTTGTAGACGAACTCGATCAAAGGTAAGTGATCTTCCCAACTTCCCTGCATATCCATCACACAAGCCCTTAGCATATCCTCTAAGGTTTGAATGGTTCTCTCTGACTGACCATCTGTCTGAGGGTGAAAAGCGGTGCTAAAGCACAGCTTAGTCCCCAACTCTTCTTGCAATCCTTGCCAAAACCTTGACACGAACCTCGGGTCTCTATCAGATACGATGGATACAGGTACTACATGCAATCTGACTATCTCCTTCAAGTACAGTCTACTTAGAGTAGCTAAATAATCCGTCTTCTTGATGGGCAGAAAGTGAGCTGACTTCGTCAATCGATCGACTATTACCCAAATAGCGTCGTTCTTCTTAGGAGACTTAGGAAAACTAGTTACAAAATCCATCGTGATATGCTCCCACTTCCATTCAGCTACTTCCAAAGGTTGCATCTTTCCGCCAGGTCGTTGATGTTCCGCCTTCACTTGTTGACAAGTTAAGCACTTGGACACAAAATCTACTACCTCGCGCTTCATACCTTTCCACCAGAAAAGTCGCCGCATGTCACGATACATCTTCGTTCCACCAGGATGCACCGCAAAGCGAGATCGATGAAAGTGATCAAGCACCTTTCTCCTACACTCGTCCGACTTTGGTACAAACAGTCTGTCCTTGAAAGTAAGACTTCCGTCCGCCTTGATCTTCCAGTCCTCTAGAGTCGCTCCTCTTGAAAGCTGAGTTACCAACTCCTTCGCTTCTGGGTCGCTCTGTTGTCTTTCCAACACCAATCCAACTATCTCAGGTTACAGAACCAAACTATGGATTCTTGCTGACCCGCTTCCTTCGATCAGCTCCAGATCGTACTCGGACAGAACTTCGAGCATCTTCCACTGCAAGGATGCCATCCTCGCCACGTTGCGATGAGACTTCCGGCTCAAAGGATCAGCCACTACGTTGGCTTTCCCTGGGTGATAAGAGAGACTGAAGTCATAATCTCCCAGGTACTCCATCCATCTACGCTGCCTCATATTCAAGTCTTTCTGAGTGAAGATATACTTGAGACTATAGTGATCAGAAAATACGTTGAAATTCTCACCATATAAGTAATGTCTCCACAACTTTAACGAGAATAGTACGGCTGTCAACTCCAAATCATGAGTCGGGTAGTTCTGCTCATGTCCCTTCAATTGCCTGGAACTATAAGCTACTACCTTCCCCTCTTGCATCAGCACACAACCCAAACCAAACTTGGACGTGTCGCAATAAACATCGTAACCTCGTCCTTGCTCGGGTATCACCAACACTGGAGACGTCGTCAACTTCTCCTTTAGCTCCTGGAATGCTTTCTCACAAGCTTCGCTCCATTCGAACTTGACGTTCTTCCTTGTTAGCCGAGTCATAGGTACCGCGATCTGAGAGAAGTGCGGGATAAACTTTCGGTAATATCCTGCTAATCCCAGAAAGCTCCGGATCTCGAACACGCTCTTGGGACTCTCCTAAGTCTTCACGGTCTCTACCTTTGCTGGATCTACCGAAATGCCTCCTGGAGACACCACATGTCCCAGAAACTGCACTTGAGTCAACCAAAACTCACACTTTCTCATCTTAGCAAACAGTTGATGCTCCTGAAGAGTCTGAAGAACAATTCGCAGATGACGCTCGTGCTCCTCATCTGATGACGAAAAGATCAAGATATCGTCGATGAAGACTATCACGAACTCTCGCAAATACGGTCGAAACACCGATTCATCAAATCCATGAACATGGCTGGCGCGTTCGTCAAACCGAAGGGCATCACAACAAACTCGTACAAGCCATACTGCGTCCGAAAAGCAGTCTTTGGAATTTCCTCCTCTCGAATCCGTAACTGATGGTAAGCCGACCTCAAATCGATTTTCGAAAAACACTTCGATCCCCCAAAAGATCAAAGAGGTCATCTATTCTAGGCAACGGATACTTATTCTTAATAGTTACCTGGTTAAGCCACCGGTAATCTATACACATCCTCATCGATCCATCCTTTTTTTCACAAAGAGAGCAGGTGCGCCCCACGGCGAGTTACTCTGACGGATAAAGCCAAGACTAAGAAGCTCTTTTACCTACGTAGCTAGCTCTCTCTGCTCTGCCGGCGCCATCCGATAAAGTGCCATGGAAATTGGAGATGTTCCTGGCTGTAGGTCTATAACAAACTCTATCTCTCGGCGTGGAGGTAGCCCAGCCAACTGGTCAGGAAAAACATCCATAAACTCATACACCACCCGAGGAGCAACAGACTCTACACCACCTACATCTTCCCAACCCATGCTTGCCACCACACTACCGGGATACGCCTTAAGGCCAGAGAAAGTGACTCTCATCGTTTCATAGGGTACCAACTTCTCTATAAACCTCTCACCGGTTGAAGAGACCCCACGAATTCTCCTCTGAGAGCAATCTATCAAGACTTCAAAAACAGACAACCAATCCATACCAAGGATGATGTCAAAGTCCGTCGTTTCCAGAACCAGAAAATCATAGGACAACTCCACTTCGTTAATCTTCAAAGCACAAGACCTACACTCTTGGTTTGCCAAAGCCTTCTTACCCAAAGGTGACACTACCATTAGCGAGTGAACTACTTCTACCGGTTTCAAACCCAATCTAACACAACAAGTTCTAGAGATAAAGGAATGCGAAGCACAGGTATCAAACAACACTCGAGCCAAAAGACTGAAAAGATTAAGGGTACCTTCCATCACCGTGTTCCCTACCGGTTCTTCCTTCTGAGTCCCTATAGAGTAGACTCTCCCTTGAGGACGCCCTTGTCCTCTCCCTTGACCGTTCAAAGGTGGTCCGTTCCTCGGTGTCACTGAACCTCTTGAAGCCTGCTGAGAACCTCTGCCGACAGACGGTTGCGCCACAGAGTAGGAAACTCCTGCGCCTTGCGAAGGTGCCGTCTTACACGAATAAGGGCAATCCTTGAACAAGTGCCCAGTCTGCTGGCAGTGAAAGCACGCTCTCTCTCCTCTGGATTGGCAGAACTTAGAAGTATGCTCAGGCTGATTGCAGGTGTAGCATACGATTGGCCGAGAGTCAGACCGACTTGACTGGCCCACACTAGGTTGACTCTTCTTAAAGAAAGGCCTCTTCGGCTGGTTGAACCTCGCCTTCTTGTTGGAAGAAGGTTTCTGAGAGCTGTCGGTGCTCCGGTTGATGGAGTCCACCGCTCCGACCTTTGAAGCGCGCTCGATAATCTCCTCCAGAGTATTGAACACTAAGCCGGCCACTTGCCGCTGCAGGAAGGGTCTAAGTCTGTTCTCGAAATGCTAGATCTTCTCCTCCTCATTGGCGGCAATCCATGGCACAAACTACATTAAGTCGATGTAGCGCATGGCATACTATGCCACGGTGTCTGAACCTTGCTGGATATTGAGGAACTCTCTCTTCCTCGCTTCCTTCACCGTCTTCGAAAAGTAACGGGCTAAAAAAGCTGCAGAGAACTCCTCCCAAGTCATCGGCTCGTGATTACGAACCAAGCTCTTCGCCTCCCACCATTCGTAGGCGTTCCCTTCAAGCTGGTAAGTTGCCAAGGTTACTCGCAAATCGTCAGCGATCGCTAGGGTGTTGAGTTAGCCAGTTCCTCGCAGCACTGGGGTCCTCTGTTCCCGAAAAGCTAGTCGGGTTCAGACGTTTGAACTCTTTGAGAGCCGAGGTGGCTCTCTCCTCTGGCGTTCAGATTGGCGGACGTTGCATGTTTTCAGCTATCCGCTGAAATGCTTCAACCGCCGCTCGTATCGCCTCGTTAGGTAGGTTACGGGGTGGAAGACCACTCCTCCTCCCACGGAAATTGGCTCGGTTTGTGTTGGGTCTTGACATCTGTTATTTACACTTATAAATATCATTAACCAATTTTAAGATCTGTATGAAAGCAAAACATATAAATTGCATTAATTTCATTAGAATTCATTTCAAATTTTTAAATACAAGTATAAGGGTTAGTAGGATACGAAACCCTTCAAAACAGCAAAACTCAACCCTTACAAAAACAAACTCTCCTAAGTTCCAACAACACTAATCTAATTCCCTGAAAAAGATCCCGCCTCACCACCAAAGTAATAGAAATTGTCCGGACAGGTCTCAGACTTGTGTCCGAACACTCTGCAAGTTAAACAGGGTATAATCCTTGGTCGTCCTACATAAGGACAATTTGTCCTTGCACTCCCATGTCCGCGGAGTCCTCAAACTGGGCAAATGACACTGGGTGGATAGGGGCAAAAGGTAAAATTGTGCCCTGCCTAATTGCAGAGTTCACACATATACTTCAGATACTCATCCAAGGGCGGAGTAGCCGGAACATACTCAGGTGAGCTGTTCTCCCCTACTGACTCCTCAGGGATCGGGATATCTCCCTCTTCCTCTACCGGCTCAGCACCAACATGGTACTCTGGGGATGCTACTTCTATCTCATCTCTAGGTGCAACCTCATCAAAGTTGGGCACACCGGAATCATCTGAAGAATCTATGATGATATGGTTGCTAGGGGTCCCCTGGAAGTACTCTGTATTGCCTGACATATCTGTATCACCAAACAAGAAGATGTCAAAACAAAAGCAATACTAAGGCAAAAGCAAGTCTAACTAGGTAGTAACCCATCACAGTCCTAGAGTTGAGCCTACGCTCTGATACCAAGTTGTCACGCCCCGACCCAAAGGGTGGGCCTGGAACGCGAATAAATTTTTTTTATTTTTTTTTTGAAAAATAAACTAAACAACAGGCATACGCAATCTAATTGGGCCGGATCAACAGTTGGGCCCAGAAGTCACACATGACCCCGTTATGTGGACTCAAACATGTACTATATGCCTATCCCATAAAAATAGACATAACAACACCAACACATAACATGCTCAAATCAAATCCAACATTGATTAATACAAGCATAAGAAAGTCAACCATTGATTCAACATTCGAAACATTATTAAAAAGACAACATAGCCTAGTACATCAATTAACACAAATTAAGTACCGCATCCGGTACTTAATAAAAGTCAACGGTTCCAAGAACCAACAGGGAAAGATCAGGGCATTCCCCTCCGAGGGAATTCCAAAACACTGCTTTAGCTTAATCACCCTAAGCCTGAAAGAGAGGGTCCTCCTCCTCGGGTTCATCGCCTGAAAGGTGAGTGGTGTGAGCTAAGTAGCCCAGTGAAGGAAATATAACAATGCACATTAAGTAAATAATAAAACAGGTGAGCAACAGTTCAATATCACATGCTTGATAACAGTAACCATAATCTCAAGTAATATATCAACATCATGAAACCACTGCCATTATCCACCGTAACGCCTGCCAACTATACTGAAACCAGTATTAAGTCCCGACACGGTCAAATTACATCCTTGAAAGTATATCTCTGGCTCTGACTTAGCCGATACTGACACCCTCAAGTCAGCAACTGACGACAGCATGGTCCACCCATGGTCCAGTAGACATAAACCATCTCTCATATGGCCGATATTGGTTCAATAGCCCAGGTACGCGGAAGCAGTCTTACATACTCATATGATCAACATCGTGATATCACAATCATCATCAGCACTCTTACCATAGTGCATCATGTATGGGCACATGAGTGGGTTCATCAAAACTGAAACCACTTATTGCTCAATACTCATCTCATCATAAGGCCTGTTTAAAAAATCTGCAGTGTTAACTTCCTTCACCGTTTTCTGTGGTTTACGCAGTCTCTGTTCAAACAACACACAAGTGCACAATCAGTATACATAATAAATACGTACACGTATGTAGTATTTGAAAATCATACATTTTCCCACAAAATATCCAGGGTTCATGGAAATGAGTCTCCTACTCGATTTCTAGCCTTTTTAAATCATCCACAAGATAATAATATAATAAAAATGGCTCAGTCCAAACTCATATTGTCTTCTGGGCATTGACGAGATTGACTTATTGAGTTAGTTCTAGATCCTCGGGTCACTTCTCAGTTGTCTTCTGGATAGGACCAGAGCTGACATTTTGAGTAGGCCTCGAGGTCACTCAGTGCCCGACTATAGTGCCGGCCTGAAAGTGAATACAATAGTATTTACATTATAGATAATAAGAGAAAGGGGTTAGTACACTTTTAATTAACAAGGGGGTATAAATCATCACAAATAATCAAACACATTAAATAATCATCAAGATTAGACAAAAAACAGTAATCAAACAATATTTTATCATTTAAAAAAGGGTCCCTCGGAACAATACCTCGGAACTGGGTACAGTGGCTTCGGATCATCCGAACCACACTAGACTAAGTTACTGGCCTCGGAACATGGGCCTGACTTCGGATCATCCGAAGACTGGGTCTCGGACCTTCCGAAGTCCATCCGACCGATAAAACAGAAAACAGTAAGTCTCGGCGAGTCTGCAAGCTCGGAACGTCCAAGGTCTGGGCTCGGAACGTCCGAGAGGGCTCGGTCCTTCCGAGCTCGGCTCGGTGCTTCCGAGCTCGGCTCGGTGCGTCCGAAGGGTCTGGCTCGCCTCGGGCGTAACTGGGCTTGGGGTGAAGCTCGGAACGTCCGAGGGTCACGGCTCGGACCTTCCGAAGGTTCGGACCGTCCGAAGATCGGCTCTCGGACCTTCCAAGAGTCGTCTTCCCCAACTGTCTGCACATGCAGACAGTCACGGCGGAAAAATAGTGAAATGCGATTCCAGAAAGGGAGGGCTTCCCGGACTCGGTTTTCACATCTATCTGGTCTGATGGACTCATCTGGGAGTCTTCTTTCCATAAGGATTGGTTTGGAGCTCAGAAGCTCACTGGGCCATCCGATCTTAAAGGTAAATAATCCGGCCGAGCAGCCAGTGCACGCGTGCATGGCGTGTGCAGGAAATTTTCTACCGTTGCAGATCAGCCCCTCAAGAGTTTCCAAATTGCAGATAAGTCCCGGTTTTATAAAAATTGATTTTTAAAACTAAAAGTAATAATCTAAAAACTCAAAAACTTGATCCAACCTTACAGATAAGTTGGGTTTTGAAAATCTTAGTCACCATAAAAATTTCAGAATTATCTCTTACTAAAAATCATTTATTTAAATAAAACTTACATTTTACCCATAATTACTTAATTAAACAAATGTAAAAATAACTAATTTAGAAACCTCATTTTGAAGTGAAATGAAATAATTAGACTATTCTTAAAAGGGTCTAACATCAAGTACCATTTTCAAAATTTATCTCTTTTCCGAAATTATTTAAAATAATTAAAACTCTCTTTCGGGGTTTTGACGGGCGGAATTTAAATACTATTTTCTGAAAATAAATTCATTTTAAAATTAAAAATGCAAATCCTTCATTAAAGAGGATATTATCCATCAATAATAATCACATAACAATATAATTTATAAAAACATAACCAAAAGCGGTAAATTACCAAAATACCCCTCCAGCTTGACGGGCTGGATCTCTGAGCTCATGAGCTCGGATCGAGCCACACTTGGGCTTCCTTCGAAGCCTTAGCCGAAATCCTCGAGATTAACCGGCTAAACAGGAATTATCAAGTTAAAACACACTTAATCTGGGGCAGGGTATTACAGTATGTTTCGAGGAACCCAATTTTGATTTGTAAATCTTAGTTTGATTTAAGATGCATATGCTAGACCCTAGGTTTTAATGTGATGTTTATACCCATTTTTTATAATTAAAAATAATACTAACCTCTTTGTCTTAATACTATAGTGTATTATTTATTGTATTCACTTACAGGCCGATACTCTCTATCTGTGGCTAATTCAGCCCGATAGCTATCTGTGGCTGTGCAATTTCTTTTGCTGCTCGGTAGAAAAGAAGGGTTGGGGCACTGACTGATCTTTAGGCCTAACTCGCTATAAGAGTAGTGGCCTGAACACCTTATACCTCTAGGCCTAACTCAATACGTCAATCTGGTCATGCCCAGAAGACAATATGAGAAGTGGCCTGAGCACCTATTATATTTATTGTTGATTATTGTAGCTTAAAATGATTAGTAACCAAATAGGAGACTCAGTTCCATTTCCCCTAGAGATTTCCAAAAAATAAGATTTGAAATACTATGAGTATGTATTGCTTCTTATGCTATATATATTGACTCATCATTATTTGTATATCTGTTTGTATGCTTGCCAGATACTTCGATACCACACAATTTTGGTGAGAAGACTTAACACTTCAGTAAGAGTAATCAAAGATGAAAACATAGATGACATAGATAAAGAAGAATTTAAAATTGATGAAGCCTATTTAAAATCAGAAATGATGTTAGATCCTAAAATAGACGATCTTTTAGAAAAATTTGAGATAGAAAAAATAAAAAAATTCCAAGATGCTTATACAAACAATTACCTACAATCCATAGCTGAACAAACAACTAGAATAGAACAAAATCTAAATGATAAAAAAGAAATAATCAAAGAAAAATCTGTTCCACACTTAGAAAAGTTTTTTATAAAAACCACAAAAATAGAGCCTAATACAGAAATCAAGAAAGAATCTATTAAAATTGAAGAAAGCTCTGAAAACAAATTAATACAAATATTAAAAGAAAAGCTAAAAATTTTACAAGAACCAGGAATTTCTATGTTGACTATAAATGAAATACAAGAAGAAAATAATAACGAAACAACCTTAAACAAATTAAGATTTAGTAAAACCCCTAGAAGACCAAATTTAATAAGCATTGAAGAACCTCAAACCATAAATTCTCACTCTTTTGACTCTCAAAGTATTTATGAATGGAACATAGATGGCCTTTTGCAGGACAAAAATTTCAAATGATACTAAAAATGCAAATGTATGCTAATGCTTTAAGACAAGTAGGAAATACCGAATTAGCCATAACAAAATTAATATCATCTGGTTTTACTGGACAATTAGGAGATTGGTGGGGAACCTATTTAACTTCAGAACAAACAAGATTAATAGAACAAAATGTTAAAAAAGACTCTGAAGGATATGATGATATAGATAATTTAGAAGACTCAGATGGTCCCTCTATAAATGTTTTAAGTAAAAAAGATCAACTACTCCTAGATACCATAATGGAAATAAAAGACCCTGAAAAACAAAGACATGTTAGAAAAAACCATAGAAATGCAAGAAGAAAAGAATTTAAAACCTCAACTGAAATAAAACCCTTTAGAATGGATAACATTTATAAAATGCTAAGCTCTTTTGAAGAAATAGAAGATCCAAAACCATTAACTATAAAAGACTTACAGAAAGAAGTAAAAATATTAAACAATGAGATAAAAGAATTAACAAAGACTAATGATATACATAAAATGAGATTAGAAATATTAGAATTAAATGCCAAAATACCATTTAATGATAGAGCTGAAAGCTCATCAAAAATAGAAGAAATTAAAAATGAGTTACTTAATGAATTAACCATAATCACATATAGAAAATGGCATGTAAAACTGAATCTAAAATTAGAAGATGGATATAATAAAAAATTAATTGCACTACTAGACACTGGTGCAGATATAAATTGCATAAACTAAGGAATTTTACCCTTAAAATATTTTGAAGAAACTAAATATAGTGTAAATTCTGCTAATGGTAAAGAAATAAAATTAACATATAAAATTAATAATGTAACAATCTGTAAAAAAGATAAATGTGTTCCTAATATAACTTTATTTCAAATGAAAGGAATGACAGAAGACTTAATTTTAGGAAATAAATTCTTAAGTGATATATCTCCTTATTTAACAACAAATGATGGTCTATTAACAACGTCTCCTGATGGAACAGAAATAATATTTAAATTTGTCTCACAACCAAAAACAAAAGCAATAAATACTATTAATCGAATAATTGTACAAAAAGAAAGATTTAAACAAGATCTTCAATCCTCAATAAAAAACATTCATATCGATAATCAATTACAAGATTCTTCCTTTCTATTTAAAAAATCCCAATTCGAAAAAGAACTCACAATAAAATGCTGTTCGGATCTCCCTCATGCATTTTGGGGACGTAAAGAACATATTGTTTCCCTCCCTTACATCAAAGACTTTCAAGAAACAAAAATCCCAACGAAAGATAGAGCTGCTCAAATGTCAATAGAACAACAAGAAATGTGTAAAACAGAAATAATAGATTTAAAAAAGAAAAATTTAATACATGAAAGTAGCTCTCCTTGGAGTTGTACTGCTTTTTATGTTAATAATGCTGCTGAGCAAGAAAAAGGAGTTCCTCGTCTAGTAATTAACTTTAAACCTTTAAATAAAGTCTTACAAGCAATAAGATTTCCAATTCCAAATATTCAAGATATCTTGCATAGAATTTATAATGCTAGAATATTTTCTAAATTTGATTTAAAATCTGGATTTTGGCAAATTCAAATAAAAGAAGAAAATAAATATAAAATAGGTTTTGTTGTACCTTCTGGTCATTATGAATGGAATGTAATGCCTTTTGGTTTAAAAAATGCTCCCTCTGAATTTCAAAAAATAATGACAGAAATATTCAGTCCTTATAGTCAATTTATGATAGTTTATATTGATGATATTTTACTCTATTCAGAATCAATATCTCAACATTGGAAACATTTAGAAATCTTTAAGAAGACCGTTATAAAAAATGGACTAGTCCTTAGTCAAAGAAAATTAAAATTATTCCAAACAGAAGTAACTTTTGTAGGTTTTAAATTAAAAAATAATACAGTAGAACCTGTCAATAGAGTAATCGAATTTGGAAATAAATTTCCAGATGAAATAAAAGACGTAAAACAATTACAAAGATTTTTAGGATGCTTAAATTATATTTCAAATTTCTATAAAAATTTAGCTAATGATAGGAAAATTCTACAACAAAGGTTGAAGAAAAACCCTCCTCCTTGGAATAACTCTCATACTGAAGCCGTAAAAAGAATTAAACAAAAAGTAAAAAATCTTCCTTGTCTAAATTTAGCAAATCCTGAAGCTTTTAAAATTGTTCGAACAGATGCCTCTGAAATAGGATATGGTGGAATTCTACTTCAAAAAGAAGATGAACAAGAAAAAATTGTTAGATTTATTTCTGGAACATGGAATCCAACACAAGCTAATTATTCTACAATAAAAAAGGAACTTTTAGCTATAGTCTTAAGCATACAAAAATTTCAATTAGATCTTCTCAATAAAAAAATTCTTGTTAAAAATTGACTGCAAATTTGCTAAAGAAATTATAGAAAAAGACGTTAAAAATCTTACTAACAAGCAGATATTCGCTAGATGGCAAGCCATCCTTAGCGTTTTTTATTTTGACATTGAATATATTAATGGAAAGAATAATTCTCTTGCTGACTTTTTATCTAGAG
Source organism: Chimonanthus salicifolius (assembly GCA_013350335.1). Taxonomy (NCBI): domain Eukaryota; kingdom Viridiplantae; phylum Streptophyta; class Magnoliopsida; order Laurales; family Calycanthaceae; genus Chimonanthus; species Chimonanthus salicifolius. The sequence continues at coordinate 14,499,029 of CM023537.1, read as the reverse complement.
AATTTTTGCAGAAAACATCAAAGAAGCCTACCGAGAAGCAGACAATATTGCTAGAATATATCTCTACTTCGTAGGGATTGTTCTCTTCCTTCTTTCTCTCAATTTTATTCTGCTTCATTTTATAAAGATTATTCTGATTATTCTCCTCATAAAGCCTTCTTATAATGCATCCTCATCAACGTCCGTTGAGGCCTGCCTCTCCATTCCAAAAAGCTCAACAATTGCAACAAATTATGAACACTCCTTTTTCTCCAAGACCATCTCGTCCTAATGTTTATGAAAAACATGTTGGGGAAGTCCTTCTTCTCCTCAATTTCACCCTTCTCAATCTGTCCCTATTGCTAGACCTCCAGCTCCAACTTCAGAATTCCAAAATACTTTTAATCGTTATAATCAACTCATTTATACTCTCCCTGATGCTTGTCATCCTGAATCTGCTACTCTTCAAGAAATTGTTCCTTTCTGTTTTCCCCCTAGTAACTTCTGCAGAACATCGCATCCTTATCATTTTCATCTTGCAATCTTATTCGAAACTGGCAGCTGTACCCTTGATCATTTTACTAAAGACCAATCTCGTTATGAAGGTTTTTTCCCAACAAATTGTGAGGTGGCTTATTCAAAATTAAAAATTTTAAAAATCATTTCTGAAGAACAATGGGATGCCCCTCTCTTTCAACACAAGACAATTTCAAAACTTGGTTTTCATGATCTTGTTTTTAATTATTGGGATTAAATGACAGCCTGGGAAAATGTTTTATTTTATCAAAATTCAGCTTTTCTTCATTCTTGGTTTATTAGAATAAAGATTGAAAAAATTGATGAAATACCGCTTTGGTGGTTTTCAAAATTCTGGACTCCTTTTGGAGCCCAAAAACATGTTCTTCCTTCATCTGTTCAATTTACATTTCAGAAATATGTTTTTCTTTTAAAAACTGAAAATAAATGACTTTTTGATACAATTAATCTTGCTTTTGATGACTGGTCTACTATGATGTTTTTTGCTTATTTTAGTATTCCCTGGATTTGCAAATGGAAATTTGAAAAGAAAATGGATATTGCTCCTCCTGTTTTATCAAGAAAAATTGAAGTTAGAAATTGGGAAAAATTTTGCTTTGATGAGATCATCGCCTTCGGGCTTGAACTCAGTGAGTCAACAAATGCTGAGTCAACATCTGCTCCAACAAATGGTATTAGATCAGGAAGTAATTTCTTAGAAGCACTTAATGCTTCTACAACAAATGCTCCAACAAATGTAACACCTGCTAGATTAGCTTCCCCATTTTCAAAAAAGTCTCAAACATCTCCCTCTGCCCCTTCTACTATTTCAAAAGAAGCTCTTCTCACTGCTGCTGATATGCTCAAATTGAAAGAAGACTGGATGAAAGAAGTACTGCCTCAAATTTGAAAATCTGATCCGGCTGAAAAATCTGAAGAATCCTTCGCAACAAAAGCTCAAGTTTATCTCGTTGAAAATCAATTTGCTGCTCTCCAATGGCTACCTGATGATGACATTGATGACGAAGAAAAGACTACTCCAACTAAAGCTAATCCCTTCATTACTGTGCATAAAGGAAAGAAAAAGAAGTCCTGGAGATTAGTTTTCAAAAAAAAAACTAATAGCGTTCCGGGCCCACCTCCGGGTCGAGGCGTTACAAGATGTATAACTCAACTCGTGGACTAGACATGGCACAACTCAATTCATGACCCAATTTCCAATCTAACTTATGATCTGATTTGTGATTTGTGACCTGTGACCCTTGACCCAATCCATGATCCAATTGACCTAATCATTACCCCATCTACGACTTAATCAATCTAACTTATGTCCGATGATCAATCTAACCCAACCTATAAAATTATAAAAATAAAAAAATCATTTTTTACGAAAAATAATTGCCTACAAATATATTCAAATATCAAAATTATAGAGCTTAGATAATCAATTAGCAATGACACTTTATACACCTTGTACTCATATAGTTTTTTTATAAATTTATAATCTAATTGATCGAAAATTTGTCGGAGACTAGAGAGTTTCACAAGTCACAATAGTACTAAACTCTTTTTGTAAAGCGGACATTCAACCGTCAAGGCAGCACTTATGAACTTTTTAATCAAATCAAGGCTTACAAGAAAATGTCTTAAGGCTTACTATTTTTTTTTTAATCAAATCAATCAAAGGCTTTGAGGCTCTTCAAAAATTAGATCTGATTGTTTCTTTTTATTTTTAAACTTTTGTATCGTATTTAATTATTCATTGGAAAATGAGTTACCTTAGTAATGGATCGGATTGATTTATTTAGAATTATTTGGATTGAGCCTACTTACTTTATAACTGAGTTATTTTAATTGGGTCAAACCATTTAATGAATGGTTTAGTTTTGATGCAAGTTGGGTTGGATTAGCCATTAAATGAATGGGAGAAAGGTTGGAGAAACCCATTTAGAGTTGGTTGGATATTGAAGTCAAATTAATTTGTTTAATAAATAATTTTGGTCATGTGTGGGTTGAATAAATCAATTTAATATTGTTTTGATTAAGTTAACTTATTTAATAAGTGAGCTTAAGTGAGTCAAGTTTAGTATAAGTTGGATTGAGTGAAGCTTGTAATATATGGGCCAAGTTGGATCCACACACTTAAGCTTGATCGCCTACTTAGGTCATGCCAACTTATTTAATAAATAGATTTGAACCATTGGGTCAAATCATTTAACAAGTGGGACTTAGATTGGGTAAGTTTTCAAGAAATGAACTAAGTTGTATCAACCTATTTAAGCTTGGCCGTTTACTCCGATCAAGTCAACTTGTTTAGTAGATGTGTAGGACATGTTGATCAACTCATTTTGTAAATGGCCTAGGTTGGGTTAGTCTATTTAATCTTAGTTGAGTCAAATTAATTAATTTATTAAATAGGTTAAGTTGGGTCGAATTTATTTAAGTTTAGTCAAGTCATGTCAATACATTTAATAAATTGCTCATGTCAAATAAGCATATAAACAAGGTTGTATAGGCCAATATTTTCCTTTCTCCTCTTGTTTTTTTATTTTTTTATCTCAAAAGATTCTGAATTTTTTTATAGAAAATCAAGAAAATTCCAAGCTTAAGTTACGAAATTGAAAATTTGAAATGTTATAAAAAATAAATTCGTGAAATAAATTGTTACTACTAGTAGATCTAGCAAGGAACTCGAGCTTCAATGGCACGGATTGTCAGAAAAGAGCTTAAAATCATGTTTTTTAGGTTAAAATTCAAAGAAATGAAGTTGAGAAGAAAATATGTAGGAGAGATTGAGAAGTAAAGATCAAATGACTAATGGACTTTATAGGATACGATACAGTTTGTGTAGAGTGTCCTTGTATAAAAAATAGTTTTTGACAGTTGTGGATCCCAAAAGAGTCTAAAAAAATTAAAAGAAGAAGAAGAACCCAAGAGATCCAGCGTTTGCGCGCGCCGCACCCACAGAATGTATCGATCCTCAAAAAACCATTACGTAGACGCCCATAGGCTCGTTCTTGGCCACACTAAGAGCTTTATAAATTTTTCTATGAGAGTATTTCTTCTTGAGTCTTTATGGGTAAATTTTTTAGTTATTTTATCAAGAAAAATTGGCTTTCACAATCTAAATTAAAAAAAAAAAAATGTGTTATTTTGTAAAAAAATAAAATTTTCTTTAAAAAATCTATGCAAACAAAGTATCCTTAGATTTTAATTTAAATGCTCTCAATTTTGATACAAGCACTCCGTGTCCTTTCTATCACTTCAATATGGGCATTTATGCCAGGAGATTGAGAATGCTTTCAGGTTTCAGTATCGGATGTTGGACACTTAATGACACTTTTAGGATAAAATCAAATGTTCGGTCTATGGAGGAAAAACATCAATTTATATTTCGGTTATATCGGGTATTTTGAGCCAAAATTTGAAAATGGGTAAAATCAACAAAATTTCTGAAATTTAACTGACATTTTTAAAATTGTTAGAAATTTTTGAAATATGACCCAAAATTCCAAAATCTGATTGAAATTTTGGTCCAATATGACAAATCTCGACGGACATAGTTTTCTAAAAAATTATCAATATTTCTGATATTTAGCTTAAGGCCTAAATTTTTAACTGTGGTTGGGCCCCATGATGGGCCTGCTTGCCTTTTTTATGCAGAATTTGTTCTTCTCATTCCATTTATTTATCATTGTTTACTAATCTTGCCGGTCCAGCGATCCAGCCCATGGATCTGAAAAATAAGTCAGGTCTAGCCCATTACTAAATACTAAACGATACAATATTTAAGTTACTAACCACCATTCACCATCAAAGTAAACACAAAAGATACTTTGTTAGATCCATGGCTTATAATTATTAAAATTTAAAAGTTAAAATTATATGATTTAAATTGTTAATTGATAGTGAAATTTTATAAACTTCGTATCGTAATAGACACCCAATTCTATAGTACCTACGATCCTAATGGGCTTTTCAATATCACTGATTCACTGCCATTGCAGTTCCCATAACTGAGGAAGAATCTAGGGTGCATGGTTATGGCTTGACCAAAGATGATTTTCTTGCCCATTTAGACCTTGGTTTCATGTTCTGTTCTCTGTCCAACAATGTTCATGGTGTATTGGGCCAGACAAACAGGAATGACTACGTGAAGATGTCTGCAAAGATGCCAGTCATGGGTGGTGGCCGTAGCTTCGCCTCATCAGGTCTCTTTGCGGCGGATTGACATTGCAGCGGTGACATCAGTGGCCGTGGAATTGTGTTCAACAAGTAAAGAGATTGCTTGCTCGAGAGTAGGACTGAAATTCCACCTTGTTGAGCTGGATTTTGATATATCCAATGTAAAAGTAGCTGAGCCCGTTCCGACCCAATCCCATTTGGTAACCTAAATAACCTAAATTGAACAATCCAACTGGATCTGACCTAGAGTCCGAATTTAGTCCCAATAATAAAAAAAAAACAACTTAGAATAAAATAAGAAAAAAATTAAAAACAAATTACTTGGACCATTGAAGCTTCGGGAGAAAGGGAAGGGACCGAGTTTTGATGAAGGCTGGTGACAGAGAGCTCTCTCTAGTCTTGATCTCTAAGTTGAATTATTGGGCACAATCAGTGACATGAAAGGAGGCTGGAGAGGAACGAGAGGATCGAGAGCCGGAAAGGATTGAAAGGGAGAGAAGATTGAGATTGCTATCGCCAGCTACAGGGAGTGAAGGAAAAATGGATGGTTGTCGCCATGAAGGGAGAAAAACTCAAGGATAGAGAGGGGAAGGGATTAGGGCATCTCTCTCTCTCTTTCTCGCTCCAAAGAAAGGTTCGAACGAAAAGAGTAAGGGATTAGGGCATCGAGCAATCGAGCGTCCACTTTTATATAAGTTTTTTTTTTTTCGTGGGTCAAGTCAGATTAATTTGGGTCAAATCAAGTCAATTTAAAAAAAAAAAAAAAACTTGGCCCAACCTGACTCAAATTTAAATTGAACCTTTTTTCTTTAACTCAGCCTAAGTGATCAAAGCTCAACCCAAATTTCACTCTAATTTGTGATCAAAATTTGAACTTTGTTGGCTCTTTCAAGTCTAAGACTCCCTAGAATAAATGACTTGTTACCACTATCATTTCCATTTTCTTTTAACAATACTTGTTTCCACTGCTAATGTAAGAGTGTGGACTCCTGATCATATTTCCTGTGTTGTGCCTTTTAAGTAAAAACATTTTTTTGAACTGTAAAGATGAAATTTCATTAAATATAAGATTAAAAGCAAAAAAGAAAAAGACAAGTCAGATGGGCCTAAGAGGATTAGGTCCAAAGGCGAGCAACAAAAGTAAAAGAGAAAAACTACAACAAAGCAATCATTCTCCAAAGACCTCCAAAAACAACCCTTCAACACCATTTTTAGCAAAGAAGTCCGCAACGCCATTTGCCATCCGGCTGATAAGATTGAAGGAGACCTCCAAGCCTATGGAAAAACCCTTAATTTCCCTTCCTAAGGTGATAAGTCTCCAGGGAGGACGCCTCACACCCTAGCTCATTTGATAGCATTGGAATAATCGCTTTCAATAACTAATTTAACTCTCTCAAGGCTCACCCTAGAGTTAAGGCTCTCTGAATACTAAGAAGTTCCGCCTCTTGAGTAAAAACTGAAAGGCCTGATCTCAATATAATTAAGTTGAGTAATTTAATGAATTTTTAGATTATTCAAAAAATATTTTTCTATACTTGTTCTTAATAATTCCATGCTACAAAAGATTTTTCAAGTTGAAGTAACAAAAGATTATTTGGGTCCTTTCACATTTTTCAATGAGTTTTAGTTATGAGTGTTAGATTGGGATTATCTTATTTGTATAGGGGTATATAGGGGTAACTTAGTCTTTTGCTTATATTTCACTTAGGGTATTCTCTGTATATATTAATCTCTTAATGATATGACAAATCTATGTTTTGTGGATTCTATCATGGTATTAAGAGCAAGGTTCTTGAATATGATCTTTAGGGTTCCGTTTTGAATTTTTCGATCAGGTTCTGATCGACGTTTGATCTAGATTTGACGACAGCATTTTTTTTTTCCCGTTTTCATTTTTTTGTCTGGTCTTCATCCCGCCGCGCCCTTCCGCGCCTCTGCACGGTCGACTCCTCTCCGGCGTACTCCCTTCGCTTGCCATTTGGGGGTTCCGTTGATCGTCTCCCACCGCCGATCTGTTGCTCCGTCAGTCTCCCGCGTCTGTCGCGTTGCTTCCGTCTTCCCCTGTTCCAGATCGCTGTGCCGCCAGTTTGCGCAGCCCAGATCAGCCACTCTGTTTTCTCAGTTTGCCAGTCTCGTCGCCGGCTCTGATTTGCACAGCTCCGATCTGTCTTCATCTCCGTCTCCCTGCACCCGGCATCCATTCGCTGCCAGATCTGCGTGTCTAGGTGGATTCGCCGCCAGTCGAGTTCGTCGTCTCTCCTGGCCTTGCAGATCTGCGTTCCCCATAGCCTCTCTTTGCTCGTCGGCCAGAAGGTTGTTTCCAGCAACCGTGTAACCAGATGCTGCTTGTCTGCGGCCCGTTCTTACAGCCCCCGCCATCCGTCCGTCGCTGTTTGGGGCGCCTAACCTGTGACTGTCATTTTTCCCAACGAGATTGACGAAAAGTGATTTCCGGCTGCCTACAGCACCTGTGGATCCGGCCGGGGAGTGGTTTCCAGCAGCCATGTAACCCGCCACTGTAATGTCTGCCGCTCCGCCTATTCTGATTTCGGTCTCTGCTTGAACTGCTTGGGGCCTTGCATATTCTGAGTCCGTAGCTGTTTGGGGCCGCCTGAATTGCAACTTCGCCCAGCACCAGGGTGTTTTGCGGAAACGTCGGATTTTCGGACTTCTTGTTTTGGTGGTGAGGGATTTGCCATGGCCGGTGAACGTGATGATTCCTTCCAGGCTATTAGTGTGAAGCTCACTGATAGCACATATACTTATTGGGCATATGTTATGCAAAATTTTTTGACTGGAAAGAACATGTAGGGTTATGTCTCTGGAGATATTGTTATGCCTACGGACACCAAGGCTGCTGACTATGCTGCTTCACTGGTTACTTAGACCATCCGTAATTCTAAAATCATCACTTGGATCAATAATTCAGTTGAGCTCTCCATAGGGATGCAACTTGCGAAGTTCTCTACAGCGAAAGCGATTTGGGATCACTTAGAGAGACTGTATACGCAGCCCAACTTCGCTAAGTGATATCAACTTGAGAATGATATTCGCTCAGTTCAACAGGGGGATATGAGCATTCAACAGTTTTATTTTGTCCTGACTGGATTTTGGGATCAATTTGCCTTAACTGAGCCCGCAGGCCTTAGTTCCGTCGCACTTTATTGCACTTATAGAGAAGAAGGGCGCCTTGTTCAGTTTTTGACTGCTCTTCGAGATGACTTTGAAGCACTTCGGGGCTCTATTCTTCATTGTCACCCCCTTCCCTCTGTTGATGCAGTGGTTCACGAACTCCTAGCTGAAGAAGTTCATTTGAAGTCACATGGCGACAATCATCTGCTTTCTCTGACAAGTCAGACTGTTTTAGCCGTGTCATTCCGGTCTCCATCTAGTTCACAGAATCGACAGCGCCACGGTGGGAGGATTGCATCTACTGATTGTCGTCACTGTAAACAGAAAGGTCATTGGAAGGTCAATGTCCTTTGTTATTGAGAAATCAGCAACAACAAGTGCTGCTACCTAAGCCACATCACACCGCTACTGTTGTTTCGTCTGGGGATACAGCATCACCTTTGCCTTATTCTTTTTCTACACCTGCGCCTGCGGCATCACCTTCAGCTTCCATATCCACCCTTGCAGAACAGTTGCAGCACTTCCTCTCTTCTCACCAGCCTAGCGCCTTGTCTTCTCTAGGTTTGCCTCATTCAACGTCTTTAGGTATTTCTCCTTCTACCTAGGTCTTTGACTCAGGAGCTACTCATCACATGACTCATGATGTTTCTTTATTTACATCTTTATCTCCTTCTTCATCCCATGTTTGTGTCTTAACTGCCAATGGTGCTTCCTTGCCCTTGGCAGGGGTTGGTTCCATTATGTCCTCTTCTTTATATCTTTCTGATGTTTATTGCATCCTTCATCTTACTCTGAATTTGATTTCTATCAGTCAACTATGTGATTCTGGCTATATTGTTAATTTTTCTCCTACTTCGTGTTCTGTGTAGGATCCTCATTCCACGAGACTGATTGGGACCCGTCGTAGAGAAGGGGGATTATATGTCTTAGAGTGGCTCCGTGTTCCTGCTGTCGCTGCCTCTTAAGTTGATTTATCATCTTTTTGTTTGAGTCCCACTTCATCTAGTTTTTATTTGTGGCATTCTCGACTTGGTCATGTTTCTAGTTCTCATTTAAAGTATTTAACCTCTACAGGAGCTTTAGGAAATTTAACTAGTAGTGATATTTCTAATTGCAGTGGATGTAAACTTGCAAAGTTTTCTGCATTGCCTTTTAATAAAAGTACATCTATTTCTCTTGCTCCTTTTGAGCTAATTCATTCTGATGTGTGGGGACCAGCCCCTCTTCCCACAAAAGGGGGGTCTCGATATTATGTCTCTGTTATTGATGAATATTCTCGTTTTTGTTGGATTTATTTGATGAAACGTCGCTCTGAATTTCTTACTATCTTTCAAACGTTTCGTGCACTCATTCGCACACAATTCTCTGCTAATATTAAATGCTTTAGAGGTGATCTAGGTGGAGAGTATATCTCTGGTGCTTTCTCTGATTTGTTTGCCTCAGATGGGACTGTTCATCAGTCCTCTTGTACTGACACTCCCCAGCAGAATGGGGTTGCAGAGAGAAAACATTGACACATCCTTGAAACTGCTCGCTCTTTTTTACTCTCTGCTAGTGTTCCTTGCCTCTTTTGGGGAGAAGCGGTTCTCACCGCCACTCATGTGATTAACAGAATCCCTTCTGCTATCACTTCTGGTAAATCTCCATTTGAACGTTTATATGGCAAAATTCCAAACTATTTTTCCTTGAAAGTTTTTGGTTGTGCATGTTTTATCCTTCGTTCGCACAATGAACGCACAAAATTATTTGCCCGGTCTGCGCTGTGTATCTTTCTTGGTTATGGTGAGGGTCAAAAGGGATATCGTTGTTATGATCCTTCTACACAGAAATTGTATGTCTCACGTCATGTTGATTTTATTGAACATATTCCTTTCTATTCTATTCCTTCTCATTCTAGCACTCTTGGTATGTCTGAGCTTTTATATATTGACCCTTTCTCTAATATTGATGATTTGTTTGTGTCTGATCATGTCCCTGCTTTACCTAACTCTGTTTCTTGTACTCCTGTTGAAGTTATGCCTTCTACAGATAATTCTCCTCCCTCGCCTATAGCTGCCTCTCCTTCGACCTCTGCCGATGAGGATCTTGCTACTTCTCATTACTCTCCACGACTCCATAAGCCTCCTACTCGTTTTGGTTATCTTTTGATGACTTTGCTTATTCATGTGATTCATCTTCATTTTCTTCGTTTCTCACATCCATTCATACTCTCTCTGAACCAACCTCCTATAAAGAGGCTATTTGTGATCCTTTATGGCAACAGGCAATAGATGAGGAACTTTCTGCATTGCACAAGACTGGTACGTGGGAATTGGTAGCTCTTCCTCCAAACAAACGTGCAATTGATTGCAAATGGGTGTATAAAATTAAGACCAGGTCTGATGGTTCTGTGGAGCAATATAAGGCTCGATTAGTTGCTAAGGGTTTTAGTCAGGAATATGGTATTGATTACAAGGAGACTTTTGCCCCTGTTGCGAAAATGACCTCTGTTCGCACTTTACTTGCCGTTTCTTCAGTTCGTCAATGGCCTTTGTCGCAGATGGATGTTAAAAATGCATTTTTGAATGGTGATCTTTTTGAAGAAGTTTATATGCTTCCTTTTCCAGGTGTTGGTCATCGTCCTGGGGACGTATGCAGACTTCAAAAGGCCTTATATGGTCTCAAACAAGCACCGCGTGCATGGTTTGACAAGTTCTCCACAGTGATTGAGTCTCTTGGCTTTCACTCCAGTGCTCATGACTCGGCCTTATTTGTTCGCTCCACCTCTGCTGGTCGTATCCTTCTCCTTTTAAATGTTGATGACATGATCTTGACAGGTGATGATCTTGATGGTATTGCCCTGCTAAAGTTACAGTTGCACAACCAGTTTGACATGAAAGACTTGGGGCCCTTGTGATATTTTTTCGGGATAGAAGTTGCCTCTTCACCGAAGGGTTATATTCTCTCTCAATCTAAGTATGCTGCATATGTTCTTCGAAGAGCTCGTATTACTGATACCAGACCGGTTGCTACGCCTTTAGAGCTCAATGTTCATTACACTTCCTCCGATGGTGTGCCTTTGTCAGATCCAACACTATAACGCACTACAGTCGAAAGTTTAGTTTATCTCACCATTACGAGGCCTGGTATTGCCTATACCGTTCATATCGTGACTTAGTTTATCTCTTCCCCAACCTCTTTTCATTGGGCAGCCGTTCTTCGTATTTTACGATATATTCGGGGCACTTTATCTCAGAGTTTGTTCTTTCCTTCGTCATCTACTTTGGAGCTCCATGCTTTATCTGATGCTGGCTGGGCAGGTGATCCTTCTGATCGCAAATCTACTACTGACTTCTGTGTTTTCTTGGGTGACTCTCTCATTTCATGGAAAAGCAAGAAGCAGGATGTTGTTGCTCGTTCATGTGCTGAAGCTGAGTATATGGTTATGGTTTCTACTACAGCTGAGATCGTTTGGCTTCGATGGTTACTTGCAGATATGGGTGTCTCTCTCTCTTAACCCACCCCTATGTATTGTGATAATAAGAGTGTTATTCAAATAGCACATAACTCCGTTTTTCATGAGCGCACCAAGCACATTGAGTTGGATTGTCACTTTGTGCGTCATCATCTTCAGCTTGGCACTGTTTCTCTTCCCTTTGTCCCTTCTGCATTGCAACTGGCTGACTTCTTCACGAAGTCTCATACCATTTCACACTTTGCTTTTCTTCTTAGCAAACTCTCGATGCTTACCACTGTAACATCATGAGTTTGACAGCGGGTGTTAGATTGGGATTATCTTATTTGTATAGGGGTACATAGGGGTAACTTAGTCTTTTGCTTATATTTCACTTAGGGTATTCTCTGTATATATTAATCTCTTAATGATATGACAAATCTATGTTTTGTGGATTCTATCAATGAGATGTATGGACCAAAACATCTAAATGCTCAGAAAGCATGACTCTGAAAGTAGGTATCACTATATAATAAACAAATTCTAGGAGTTTTAATGTTGCATGATGACAACAAAATCTCTCCTTTTGATCTCAAAATGATTTCAATTGTGCAAACTTAAGATGTTACGATCAAATAATAAATATAACTCGAATGGAATGGATTTATTTGCATAACTGTATCAGTTCATTGGTAATCCAAAAATCATTCCTAGAGATGAAGAGAGAAGAATTTTGACTCTTCAGTTTTTTTTTTCTCCAAAAATTTATATTTAAAGAGACCTCCTGACGGTTCTCCAACTGCAGAAAACCGACCACTACATGTCATTTTCTATTTCGGATCCATGACCCGCTATTTAGGACCTATTTACTATTTATAGTAAGTCCAAAAATAGTAAATGTTATTTATTACATATAAACATTTAGAGTTTCAGACTATTTAAGTAATATCAAAAGTCTTTTTTGAGTCATCTCCTAAATCTCTATGGATCATCAGACAATCACGGTCAAAGTTTTGAAAAATTGAAAGTAGAACTTTGACCATGATTTTGGAGGGACAAACGACAGTGAAAGACTTCTAAAGATTATTCTCATTCACTAGAATGTGCCCCTACCTCTCGGAGTCTTCTTTTCAACGCCTCTGAAATTGATTCAATCAGAGTCTGTATGAAAAGTTATGATGCCCATTTTACTATAGACACCTGATTTTTGAATACTTTAATGTTGAGTTAGTCGAATGTGATCATGACTATGCATATAGATCCTCTCGGATCAATTGAATTCACCCTAATAAAAAAATGCCACAAAAATTTGTTGTCTTTTACTCTATTATACTACAAAATTAGTATGAAGCAACAATCAAATGCAATAAACTAAAATCTAATGAACTAAATGGATAATAAAATATATTTTTTTCATTAAGACAACATATTTTTAAAATATCAAAAGCATCTCAATTCAAATGACATTTATAAGACAAAATTGTATTGATTAGTAAGGAAAAGGATAATTTTGGCATTGTAAAAATATAGTATCTCAAAAGCAAAACAACAGTTCTTCAATTGATGGCCTTGATTTGATGGGCTCTATCTATTTATTTAACACGCAAAATAGTCTATCAAAACTTGATTTTTATGAGTTGTATAGGAGATTGAGGTTAAGTCCATCAATGGGACTCTGTTTATAATATGGAGAAACAAATTTACTAAAGTTTAGTTTGAATTGATTGAATTCAAAGTTAACAAAAATATTTTCTTTTTTTCTTCATATATTTTCTTTTTTAATAATGAAGAAACTCAATAACTCATATCTCGCTCACTACAAAGACATTAGATAAAACTCCAGATGCACACAATTCCTACAAGCCACGTGCATCAAGTGATTACGGAATTTGAACTCGAACCTCTGATTCTTAAACCAAAGTGACTACTAGTTGAACTACTCTATACGAGGTAAGAGAAAAAAAATATTCTTCTTTCGGTAGCTTTCCTAACTACAATATTAAAATGTTATCAACTAGGTGACTTGATCATTATATTCTTAAATCCAAATTAAGAAACACGATTAGGCAGGAGGCCTCAATCAGCTCACCTGCCTCCAACTACTGCTTAATCTCTTCGGAATGTAATATTTCCTAGCTCCTTTCTTTTCCATGATAAGAAGATTCTACACTAAAAAATGTGTCGTTCTTATTATTGATCCAAGTTGACTTAAATTCTATCAACATTTAATCACACCCGTATGTAAAGCGGCAAGCTAAGTTGAATTTAGTGTTCCTTTAGTTGTGTAATTTGCTACAAAATATAGATTATAATGCTGCATTATGATATAATTGAATGTTTTTTTTTTTTTAATTTTAGTATTCTATTATTATATGTTGCATAAATATCTCAGTCCAAATTTTTCAAATTCTATAACCAAGATAAAAACATAGAATGAGAAAGGAAGCAAGAAATCTCGGTCAATAATATTATATTGATGGACGTTTCTTTGTTCAAGTGAGTCACATAATAAATGGGATTATAGATTTTTTGGTCAAATTTGGAGTCAATAACTCAAACTCCGAAATCTTCCTCCTTTGAGCTTCGGCGAGATTTGATCCCTGCCCTTGCATTTTTTCTCTTTCTGAGGGATATTGCGTTTGTTTTCTTTTTCTTTTTCTCTTTCTTTAATGCTTGGTATAGTTCTTTTAAATCTCTCTTTTTATACTTCATTTTCTTATTTAATGAATTTCTTTTTATTACTGTTAAAAAAATAAATAAAATAAAACCAACTATGCTTCTTTTTCTTGGGATGTGATTTGAATCCCTTTATCACTATCAAAGAATCTTCAATTCTTATGAACCTACGAATGGTTTTATTCCTTTAATACTACGGCCTTCCCTTTCTCCAACAGCCAAGTACCAAAGTCGTTTAATAGAAAAATGATAGAACATTTCACCTAATTTACTTTAGTTATTCTTCATCTTTTTGAAATCCAATTTTAAATTAAAGTATCCAATCTACTCTTTCCACCATTCTAGAAATTATATTTTCTATTATTTTACAATTTAATCTAACTTCCTATTATTTCAGCTGCAGAATCTAAAGTTCTAAATATGTTATGCTGTGGTATCATTATCACTCATCACATTAAGAATATTTTATTGAAAATTCTATACAGAGAATGGGTTAAACTTTAAAGAGATCAAGACAAGGAGAATGTCAAAAAAAAAAAAGAAGTGATAAGGTCACATAAATAGGAATTACGTAAAATTATGCCCCTATGTAATCATTTTCACATGATGATCTTGATCCTTGAAAATTACAGTGTCGTAAGCCTAATTATATGCTCAATGATATTTTTAAAAATTATTATCCTTATTCATTCTCCTTAAACTCATTTTCTCAGAGTGGCCATCCTAGTACGAGAGGAGTCTTTTATCAGGCACAGGTTTTAGTGAACTTCCTATTTTACTCCATTCCGTCTGAACAGATTTTAGTGAATTTTCATAAATTGGTTCACTTTCCAGTGAATCGGTGCACTGGATCGGTGCACCGGACCGGTGTACCAACTAGATTACTTGGAAACGAAAATTTGAGAAAAGTGATCGGGTCGGTGCACCGATTTCTTAGACGTGAAAGAGTACAAATTGGTGCACCAATTCAGTGGAAAGTAATTCGGTCGATACACCGATTTCTGAATGTCTGATTTTAAAAAAAAAATCGTACAGACGGATAGGAGATAAAGTGAGAAGTCTAAAAAATCCGTGTCTCCTAGAAGAGTTTTCATGTATAAGATTGGGCACCCATTTTCTCATGATCTCAGTTATTAAAGACTAATAATATAACCAAATCTCCACCAAATCTATTCAAATACATTAAATTAAATAAAGGGTGAGTCATCAAAACACAGATCCACCAACCTACTTTCCTTCACCAAGAATTTTAGCAGCTCTCATGTCTCCATCAATCATCTCTTATGCATTCTTCCTTCCTTTGCTTCGTGTTCAAGAATGAATAAAAACAGACCAGCCATAGCTTACTGTTACTTCCTTCTTAATCCTCAAGTCACCCAACTCTTTCCTTTCTATCCAATTTCAGACTGAAATAAATCTCACATTGTCACCAAGGAAGGAGAAAGCCCATGAACTCAATCCATTGATGGGTTTGCCACAGATAAATATGAGGTCAAAACCACAGTCAAGCCTCAAGCTCAAGCTCCTCTTCGTTGCCATTTTCCTTGCATTCCTCCTGCTCTTTGTTCTAAGATCTAATCTCTCATCCTCCCAACAAAACCAGCTATCAGAAGCTTCAACTGAAGAAATCCAAATCAGTCCGACATCGACGACATGCCCACCATCGTCGGCGACGACGACATGCTCCAAGATCCCACCCTCATTGGCCCAAACCCTCATCCACTACACCACTTCCAACATCACCCCACAGCAGACATTCAAGGAGATTTCAGTAACATCTCAAGTCCTTGAAAAGAAGTCTCCTTGCAACTTTCTTGTCTTCGGCCTCGGCCACGACAGCCCGATGTGGAGCGCCCTCAACTACTGGAGGCCGAACCGTCTTCTTGGAAGAAGACAAGTCATGGATAGAGCAGGTGACATCCAAGTTCCCTTATCTCGAGTCTTACCACGTGGTGTACGACAGCAAGGTTCGGCATGCAGATGATCTGATGAAGATCGGCCGGAAAAAGGAGTGTACGGTCGTCGGCGACACCAGGTTCTCGAAGTGCCAGCTGGCTCTGAAGGGTGTACCCAGTGAGATATTTGAGGTGGAGTGGGACCTGATCATGGTTGATGCGCCGACGGGGTACTTCTCCGATGCGCCGGGGAGGATGGGTGCCATTTATACGGCGGGGATGATGAGTAGGAACAGGAAGGAAGGAGAGACTGATGTGTTTGTCCACGATGTTGATCGGACGGTGGAGGATAAGTTTTCCATGGCATTTTTGTGTGAAGGATATATGAGAGTTCAGGAAGGAAGGATCAGGCGCTTCACCATTCCTAGCCATAGAGCTACTTCTGGCAAGCCATTTTGCCCAGAATAAAGATATATATATTTTTTAAAAAAAATTGTTGGTTTCTCTTTTTCTTTTTTCTTTTTTATTATCTGAGGCAATATGGGCAATTTGGACCTTGGGGTACTGAGATTGGAGATGCTGTTTTTTATAGTTTCCTTTCATTTTGGGAAATAAAAGAGTTGACTTACATTGAATGAAGTTTCATACACTAATTCGAAATTTGAATTTGACAAAATAAAAAATTTTAAAAATTTATCGAATTTTTAGAAAAATTTATTGACTTGCTTCACTTGAAAATCTATCGAATCGAGTAAAATTTGACAAATTTTATTAAAAATCTATTATTTAGTTCATTTAAAATTGTTGATGCAATTTTTCAAATTTACCAAAATTTTGGAATTTTAAATTCTCTTGAAATGCTATTAATGATAATTTTAAGACTTTTGGAAGCATGGCTCTGGGCTTTCTAATACACCTCTGTCTAGGGCCTATCAATAATGTTGGATATGAGTCTATTTTAATTAATTATTTTTTAAATGTAGTGTTCACTTAAAGTAAACTTTGATGAAAACAATCAAAATATGTATTTAAGTATAATAAAAGTTTATGATTAAAAACAATTTAAAGTTATGCAAATATGGAGAGTTATTATAAAAATGAAATCTTGCAAGCTGAAGAAGAGCCTTTGGCTTCTACAATTTTGCACTTTAGCCACGTGTATGAGTTTAACTTGTGTCGGGCTTAATGTGAATTTGTGCGAGAAAAATTTGAAATTTAGAGTTTGGATTGGTTAAGACTTTAGTTGATTCATTGAGTTAATCAGAACGTGAGAATTAAGAGATTTACACATGTTTGTGAAAAATAAGACAAACCAACTCATTATCACCGGTGACAAAAGGTATCACCGATGTGTGCATATCTGTCGATACATATTGAGAGACATTTTTTTAACCCATGAACAGAAATAGTAATCAGTTAAATGTTGATTGCCTGATTATCTTTTGCAAATTTGTTTCTAGAATTATTACTTTACCTTAATAATGTAATTAATATAATTATATTAAAAATCAAGGAAAGTCAAGCGGGACTCAATTCCGATTGGTGACTGCAGAAAGATTTTAGAGTTCACATTTGCGGATCCTGATACTGGGCTGGGCCAGATCGGAACCTTTTTTAGAAGATTCAAACTCAAAGTCATGCTGGGGCGGGCCGAATCCAGGTTCATTCACAGGCCTAAATTGTCATTATACATGCCTCTGTCCATGCAAAGTTCTCGAAGTTTCAGAAAAATGAGAGCCCACAAGGCCACAATGGATTTTTTAAATCAAAGCAAAAAAAAATATGGTTTTAACTTATCAGATTTTACATATAAATTCGTATCTAATCTAATTCTTGAAGCAAAATAATTTGTATAAATGTTCACCTTGTTTTAATTTTTGATGATTAAAATAGTAGTGATAGAGGTGGAAGGACGATCAACCTATGAGTCATTAGGAGGTTTAGTTAATGATTTAATGGGCTTGGTTCAATGGTTTATGGGTTTGTTCAATAGGCGATGATTTAAGACTTGGTCACATTTGAATTTGGTACTTCGATACAATTTGTTGTTAGGACAAAAAGACATTATTTTATAAACATCAATTCACTTCTTATTTTGAATTTTGAATGTCACATTTGTTTTTATTTAAGTCATTTTTGTTAATAATATTTTTTATAGAAACAGAAAATAATTTTCACATTGAAATGATTTTCAAACCCTTTCTATAGAAAAGAATTTTCATGATTTGGTCAATTTTCACAAAGAAAAATGTAGAAAATGAATTTTTAAAGGGAAGGATCGGAAAGCAATTTTCAAAACTCATTGATTATAAGGTCAACAGCTTAACGCTTGCACTAACCATGGCTGAACCCAACTCATTATCTATCCAATTAATGACTCATGACTAGTGACCCACTGCATGATTCAATTGACCTGATCCATTACCCAATATATAATTCAATGAACCAACTCATGTCCAATAGTCAACGTAATCCGACTTTTGATTTGATCCACAACTCAACATATGATTCATGGTTCAACCTAACATGATTTCTATAATTTATTACGTGACCCATGACCCAATTCAATCCTGATCCTATGCTTTGCATGAATCAACCCAATATAACCTAACTTCTAAGTTTTTGGTTTCAAGGGAGGCAAATGAGGCGAAGATCAATGAATCAATTGTATCCCTTATTATATAATATTGTCAATTTTATATAAAACATGAGTTGAATTAACTATTTAACGTGAATACTTGTTGTTGTTGTTATTTTGATTATTATTATTATTATTATTATTATAAGGAATTTTTTTTGCTAAAAATACCTTGAAAATTGTGATTTTGAGTGTCAATGCCTCTAAAAAATTATTTGGATCAGAGTGTCTCGTACGCCTAATTAGACTTTTTATAGACAAAAATGCCCCTCATAAGCTGAAGTACCGCATTCGATTCCACACGATTGGGTACCGTATGTTTTCTTTCTTTTATATATATTATTTTATACTCTAAATAGGACATAGAAGTCATTGGTGTCTAGCGATAAAGAAACTTGTTTCTTGTATGAATAATTTGGGTTCAATTCTTGTTAATAGTGACTTTTTCTCTTATTCTATGATGTGCAATTTTTTTATTTGTTTGAAAAAAACTGAGGACATTAAGATGTTCATTTGTTTGAGCCCAACCTAAATAAAGGGCTTGGACAAAGCCCAAGCTCGGCCCTTCATACCCAAACTTAATTAGGCTCAGGCTTAAGAAAATAAACGGGTTTTAAGTAAAAGGTCGAGTTCAGTTCGTCAGACTCGAGCTTAAAAATAAATGTGCTTTAAGTAAAAGTCTAAGTTAGGTCCGTCAAACAAAAATCTTTGTCCAAGTCGGATTATTTAGGTTGGTGCTGGGCTTGGGCTTTTAATTAAAACCCATCGTGGCTTGTCGGGTTCATACTTAACTATGCTTGGGCTTAAAATCTCGAGTCATCGCGTCGAATGAAAATCTTTATCCAAGTTTGTTTATTAAAGCCCATTGAGGCCCGTTGGGCTAGAGCTTAATTGTGCTTGGGCTTAAAAAATAAACGAGCTTTGTCCAACCCCATTTATTTAGGTGGGGCTTGAACATATGAACACCCCTTAATTTATCTATTTTTCAAAAAAAATGAAAAAAGGGTATCTGTTGCCCAGAAATTGACCCGAGAGGGGGGTGAATTGGGTCAATGCAAACTTTTTGAATTTTCTTTAATTACACAATTTAGAAAAATAAGATGCAAATAAGTAATACATAAATGCCAAAATGTAAAAGAAGAGATGAGAAGAGATGGAGAGATTGAACTTGAGATTTTTACGAGGTTCGGTGTTCTTGCCTACGTCCTCGCCTCAAGTACACCACTTGAGGATTGAATACTCTAAACTTCTCCTTCAAGGGTGGAGAAGAAACTTTTTACAATGCTTGTAGAGAACACTCTGTGATTTGAAGGTGAAGACACCCTTCTCCTTCACAAGGGTTACACCAACCCTTTACAAATTTTATTTGTCAAGGAAATGTAGAAGAATACAATGTAAAGCTTAAGAATAACTCTCAAATGTTTACAAATCAAGTTTACTAAGAGTTACTCAAATATTTGAACTGGAATGGTTCAAGGTAATATTGCAAGAGATGGATTTTTGAGCTAGAGTATGCTTAGGATTTGACTTCAATAAATTCCTTGTGATTCCAAGTAAGTCAACACTCCTTATGCCCATTGCCAAGCATTAAATGAAGGAAATGGCCGTTGGGGAGGGCATTTAATAATTCAAAAAATGTGACCGTTCGCGATTTAGTCGACTGAAAGTGAAGATTAAGTCAACTGAAAACGTCTTGGATTTCAGATAGTTTATCAGCTAAGAATTCAATCGGCTGAACCTGAGAATTCAGTCGACTGAAATCGCATCCCATGAAAATCTAGAATTTCAGTTGGCTGAAAATGTAATTTAGTTGACTGAAATCACACATCCGGTAAATCTAGTATTTCAGTCAGCTGAAAATGTAATTCAGTCGACTGAAAGCACATCCCCAATTAATCCATTATTTCAGTCAACTGAATTATCTAATTCAATCGACTGAAATCTCTAATTCAGTCGACTAAAATGACCCTTAGATTGTATTGTGCAATTTTTTGCTTTATTTTGGTCATTTCAAACACACTTGATAGGTCTTGGGGACTAAATCATATCTTAGGATTCCACTTGGATGCATAAGATTAAGCTTGATATCCTAGGGCCCGCTAGAGGGTGACTTGAGTCATGGTGTTCAAATGTTTAAGCACCTTTATAACACAATTTCCTAAACACTCATGATTAGACTCTATACATGACTTTGATGGTTTAATGGTTTGTGGTCATAAAAAATACCCATATATGTTTGGGTTGAAACCTTGGGGCTAACAATATCAATCATAAAATAAGAAGAAATTCATAATTAACGAATTGGACTCAAGTCACCCATACAAAACACAAGCATCTTTATCACTAAATTAAAATAACTTCTTTATTTTATTTAAAGTAGGGGTCGAGATATCGGCTGATATCCGATATATATCGACGATATCGGCCGATATTGATACGTTTTTCACCCCTGATTTAAAGTATAAAATTATATATATAAGAAAGAAAATCTGCGCTAGCTTGCATACTTATGCGCTAGTGTGGGTTCATGCACTAGCGCACAGACTTATGTATTGGTATTAGGGGTCGAAAATTCAGCTGGATCTCGGCCGAGATTTTTCTCTCTCCTTATTTTTATTTTTGAAAATTTCAGTGGTTTTTTTTTTGAAAAAATTCATTTAAAAAATAAAAAAGGCTGTTTTAAAAAAAATATATATATATATAAAGATCGACCGATATTTGAAATATCGGCCGAGATATCGACTGGGCACCACGCCGATATTTGTTTTTTTTAAATAAAAAATAAAAATCGTCAGAAATTTTCTCTCTCTAATCGATACCTAAGGTTTAAATATCGGCCGATACATATCGTATCGGCCGATATATATCGGTTTTTTCAAACCTTGAAATATCGGCCGATACGATAAGTATCGGCCGTACAGTTGGAATATCGGCCGATATGGGCGATAAACGGTCCCCAATATCGGCCCCAATATCGGCCGATATTTGAAAATATCGGTATATTAGATTTTTTTTCATTTTTTTTTTTTTAAAAAAGAATACAATATCGGCCGATACGGGCGATATATCGGTTCGTATATCGGCCGCAATATCGCCCGATATACTATTTATCGGGCTGGAAAGAATGGTTTTTAAAAAAAAAAAAAAAATTATCGGTAGTGGGACCCACTGGATATGGCGATATTTGGTACAAATATCGGGCGATATTTGGACCGTTTATTGGTCCAAAATATCGGCCGATATTGTCCCAATATCGGCCCGTAACGGTCCAGGTTATATTATTTAAAAATTAATATCGACGATATTTTAAACGATTATCGGGCGATATTATCTTAGACTTATAAAATTTTATTATTATGATTGAATAAAGAACAACTATGATTAATCATAGACACTCTGCTCATTCTCATATAACATATTAACATTAGCATAAGTGGACTCTTATCATAGTTAATATTTTATTATTCCTAAAAATTATTCACACATTAGAATACATACAGAGACTCATTTATACATGACTTTCAAATGTTAGGAATGAAATTGAAATTATTGAAAACGTAAGTATGTATTTATAATTACCCAATAACATAGGCATTAATTCAAATTTTTAATATGTGTGGAGCTATGAGATAAGAAGTTTTATTTTTATTTTTATTATTAATTTTCCTATATTGATTAATTATATAATAGGATCTACTTGTTGATGAGACTTGAGAGGATTGATGTGACATTTTCATGTTTTTATAAGTTAAAATCATCTATTGTTAATTTTAATATTAAAAATAGATGAAACTTAAATAAATAATTTGAGTATGTATATGACCGATATTTAATGAAAAAATTATATTTTCAAGAAGCCCAAAATTTCCCGACATTACCCAAAAAAAATCGGACAAAAAAAAAAAAAAAAAAAAAACCCGGAAGAGAGAGAAATTTACCGGCCGGTATATCGGCCAATATGCATATCGGCCGATATTTGCATATCGGCCGATATACCGGTGATCCCAGTATTTAAATCCCTGATCGATACTATGCATATCAGCCGAGATTTCGACTCCTGATTGGTACACGTATCCAAGCACTAGCACATACAATCATATTACTTC
Organism: Chimonanthus salicifolius; assembly: GCA_013350335.1. NCBI lineage: Eukaryota > Viridiplantae > Streptophyta > Magnoliopsida > Laurales > Calycanthaceae > Chimonanthus > Chimonanthus salicifolius. Next base: position 14,476,469 of record CM023537.1, on the reverse strand, counting down.
AACTTGATGGGTATTTTTGTCCAAAAAAAATTGATGAAGTGTTCGAGACACTCTGAACTAAATATTTTTTTTTGGAAATAATACTCCAAAAAATAACAAATTTCGATATATTTTCGCCAAAAAATGGCCTGACCATTACCATCACGGAAGATCCCAAGTTCTCTATAATAGGAATGCCTACATGAGGGTAAGTAAGTTCTTTAATAAAGGGATTTAAATCATTTCAAAACAAATAAAGGGATTTAAATAGTTAGTAATTTGTTATTCTTAAACATCCCAATAAATAAGTTCAAATATCTAAATCAGAAAGTGATTTCATTGCCTTCGCCGTTAAGGTTCTTAACTGTAGAAATTGATTAATCAACTACCCTACAAATTACTCAATGAGGACGCTACAACCAACCCTCTATTATTGAATGGCTAGATAAGCAGCACCACTGGATCTCTGCATCTTGACCCTAGATTCTTATCTCCTTAACCCCTGCTGACATATATCTCCTACCAAGCTTAATAAATGAAAATAAAATAAGATAAAAGAAATGAGAATGATATGATCCAGTAAAATATATAGAAGCCACATACATAGCATGTATTATAAATTCTATCTCTAATTAATTTTTAGCCTTATGATCTTGATTTTTAAAAATTAAGGTCTCACCGTTGATTTATATGACTCATTTAATAAATTGAGATAATTTAGAAAGAATTTTACTCCCACTACCTATATGTTTCTTTAGAAATTTCATCTAATTACACATGTCGATGGTCATTTTTTTTAATTATTTTTCTTAGTGGAGTTATTTGATGTGAGTGATCTGACTGCAAGGACTGCCGGTAGAACTGGTTGACTCCCGCGTTAGAAATCAAGAGGTTGCGGGTTCGAGCTCTTATGACCTAACTTTAGTGTACTCTGAAGGTAGAGTGAGCCTACTTGTGGAGGTTTTACATTGGGTATCCCATAATTTTCCACATGCAAATTCAAAAAAATCATACTTAATCTATATCATTGATCTCAACCATCTGTTCTCGCTTGAATGGGAGAAGATTCTGACCGTCCAAATGTTTGCTAAGGGTTCCTTAGATCGCTGGATTGAAGTTCGCAAAGTGCAACATTACCAATAATGCGATTCTGATGGTCAAATTTTGGAGGGTAGGGTATCCATTTTAAGAACTATTAGATATTTATTATATTTTATGAGTAATATGTGTATGATTATTTTTATAAAATTTCTGTAGAAATTTTTTGATAAATGAAAACAATAACAATAGTGGAGATGATGACAGATAAAGTTTCATTTTAATTAATATTTCATGTGTGTTTATAAAATAAAATTATTGAGTAAATTTCTAATTTAAATTGTTTGAATATGATCACCCATGACATAAACATAATTTATTAATTTGTTAGAACATTGACCCCACAATGGGGAAACAACCCTCTTGATATTATATCTAGACTATAGTTGTCTAGTTTCAGCTAATTACTGTTGAGCTACAAAATAATTCTGTTTAATCAATAAACAAAATATTCAATTATTTTTATTCTATAATTTAACATTTCATGTTTCTTTTATTGGAGAAATGAATTTATCCAGAAAAAAAATATAATATCTTTTGAAAAATTATCAGCATAATTTGTGTCATTAACGAGTAACTTCTTTATCATTATATCAATAAATGAAGTTTAACGAGTCATTTAATATTTAATAATATAGTGGAAAAACCTATGACTCCAATAAACTGGTTGATCTAAGCCCATGGGCCATGAAAAATAAAACAAACTAAATTTAATTGAAATTTTAAATTAAGTTATGTTAGTCAACAAAGTTAAATTACAAATTTGACAAACTAAGAAATAATCTGAATTACTAACCATAAACTTAAATACGAATTAGTGCCACTGCAAACAAATAAATATCCCCATTCTCTAAATGAAAATGGATGGTTATCAACTTAGATGAGGTGAAAATGTTTTTTTTTTTTAATAAATAATCTCAATACTATTTTGGAAAGTCATTGATTAGATGGATAAATATAAATGTAACAATAGTTGCCTTTTGGGTAGGAATTTTGGTCATTTGTTAACAATAACATATATTCATGTGGGCTTCTTTCATGGATTATATACTCTATTTTTTTACTTTTTTGTTAATTAAATAGTTCTTTTTGACATTAATGATTAAAAATACATATTAAGTTATGCGATTTTAGATATGCACAAAAAATTCTCTTTATATTCATTCGACAATTCTAGTTGTCAATCTAAATAAATAGATGGTTTTAACTTTAAGGGATTGATATGTTAATCGTGAATCGTTATAGAAAATAGGAAGTAGAAATTCTAAGTTCAAATCTTATTTCACCCTAAAAAGCCATTTCCTGACTTTTTTAATCCAATGGGTGGAATTTCAAAGGTTCGGTTCCGATTGCCCAAAGTGGATTAGAATCAATTTTTGAAGTGTGGAATCAAAATTGGTCCTAATATTATTAAATTATACAACTATTTTTAATTTATAGGACAATGTACATGTGAAGTATGTGTGATAAAAATGACGAATATACTAATCAATGAGCTGTTGTCATGTTTTGTTCTTCAATTGTGGCATTATGTGGATGATCCCAAATCATGTGTCTTTTGGGACTTCTGGTTTTGATGTATTTATTGATATTATAGACCACAATCTATTTTGAAAAATACAACTTTTATTATATATTATTTAATTAATAAATAAATTGGTTCAATTGAAATTCTTAAATAAACTTTAGATTCATTAATATTATAAAATGAATTCATTTAAATCTAATTTGATAAAGAAAGTATTTAATCTACTACCAATTTTGTTTAAAGTAACAAAAGATTAAACGAGAGTGTAATCCAATTTGTCATTGATTGAAAACAAATGGGTTAGTATTGAAATCAAAATCGATAAATGAGAGTAAATATTCTTGGTTGCATTAACAGTAAAAAGATTTTTATTGTACCAATTAGAGATTGATACTTCAATAATTTTATATTTATAAATTTGTATTTTATATTTTATTCTATATACAATATTTAACTTTAATATTTAACATTTTAAATTTGCATTGCAAACAATTAGACTTTTTTAACAATTACCTTACTATTCAAAATTTTATTTTAGTTTTCAATAATCAACCGCATGGGATCAACTCAAGCATTCAACATTTTATCTCTACATTTAGCACTTTATTAAATATTAAATATTTCTTTAATATTCGACATTTTACCTTGACATTAACATTTAAGTACTTTATAGTAAACTACACATTTTAGTAGCCAATTTTAGTATTCAGCATTTTATCTTAATATTTAACATTTAAATTTAATATTAAATAGTTAATATTGTTATATAAATGGTGAATATTATAATAAAATGTTGAATGTAATGATAAAATATTTGATATCAAAATTGACTGTTAAAAAGTATATTTCATTTCTAAATGCATAATAAAATATTGAATATTGGAATTAAATAGTGTATACATATACAAAGCAAAATATAAAATACAAAATTAATTATATATCAATTTTAATTATTGTATTAGAAACCTCTCTACCGCTAATGCCCGGAGGATCTCGCCCGTACAAATGTCTACCACAAAGCGGCCACGCGTGTCACACTTGGTACGTGCCATATTTCTGTAAATTCGTTCTGGCGCTTGTCAAAGGGAAAGACTCCCACCATTTATTTCTTTCCAAAACCTCAGCAAACCCTACCCTCCTAAAAACTGCAAATCTCTCACCCTAAAAGAGAGAGAGTGAGTGATATATTCAAATCTTTGGAAATGAGCAACGAATTGTAAGATTGCACAGTCTCTTCTTCATCTTTTGCAATTTTTTTCCTTTTCTTTATGTTTTACCGTACCTTTTCTGGTGTTTCTTTTCTTCAGCGACTATCTTTTCAAGCTTCTGCTGATCGGAGACTCTTCTGTCGGAAAATCATGCCTTCTTCTCCGATTCGCAGTATGTTTGATCTTTTTTTTTTCTTTTTTGTTTTTTCTCTTCTTTGATTCTGTCGAATGCGTGGAAAGAAAGCTACTTATCTGAAAAATAACAAGCTTTCAGTCAGAAATGATTTAGTATCACATTGTGATGAATTTAGACAGTTAGGCAAACTGTAAAGCCAAAATGTATGTTAAATAAAATTAGCTAAAGACATTTTTACTATTTGTTACACAAATGGTTATTTTCGAAGAAAGCACATTCCTTTCCATGCATTCACTCGAGCACTTATGATTTATTTGGAAACAAGGTCCTCTGTTTTAATGTCATTGAAGAGAGAAAGAATAAACTCCTCATTTTTCCCTTTTTAGGATGATTCATATGTTGATAGCTACATCAGTACAATCGGCGTCGATTTTGTAAGCATTTTGCTATTTTGTTGAATTTAATAATCTTTCTTTTATTGAAATGTTGTTTTTATTCCTGTGATCTGAGTTGAATTTTTTTTAGAAAATTAGAACTGTGGAGCTGGATGGAAAGACAATCAAGTTGCAGATTGTAAGTAATTTTACATTTCTATTTTATTCTTTTTGAATTTGAAATATTATTATTATTATTACTATTATTTTGTTGAAATGTTGACTTGAGTGGAAGTCGTAGCCGTTATGCTTGCAAGCAACCTACTTGCCAATTTTAGTACAAGCTCATCTCCTTTCATTTTACTTTTGGATCAAAGTTGTGAATTTCTTTTCTAGGGAGGTTGTTTGATCAAAGCACTCCATGTAAGGGTGTCCGCTATGTCTGGCCTTGATATAGATCAGAGTGTTATTCATCATTAGATTGTAGTGATCCTAACCACAAGATAAAATGTCAAATCACCCTGTACAGAAATGACTTAAAATTAGCTGTCAAAATTAGTAAGATCTGGGACTTCAAAAAAAAAAAAATTGGTAAGATCTGACTGATACTTAGTTTTTGATTGATTCCTGAGTGACAGATTGTGTGTCAGTTGCTTGCTTATTTTTCTCTTCATTGTGAGCTAGGAGTTAGGGGTGGTGCTTGGATATCATTTAAGAAAGAGGTGGTACCTAATGAATTCACCATAAAGGAGTCCACATTACCATTGAGCCATTTTTAGTGTAATAGATTAGTTTAGTGCCAACCATTGCTTTAAAAAATTGAGTGAGCAAGTTAACTGCTGACAGATTGGCCTCATGTTTCTATCTCCTATTCTACTTGTACTAAGTAATAGTTGGAAATGGTGACTTGATATTTTTCTAATATTCGTATTGGTGGTTGGAGTCACACAAACATCTGACTTCAGAAGCTTCAGTGACGATGAGTAATACATGAAATGCAACTAAAGGAACAGGCATAAGACAAACATAAAAATGTCAACTGTGCTAGGGAGGTTTGGTTGGGAACCATCTTCTCTATAAAGGTGAGTTTTGGTTTGACTGTTTGAGTCCATTTGGGATTTCACCAGAATGAATAGATCAATGTATAGAAATAAGTTCCATACATAATATGAAGTTCTTTCTATATGGTTTTTCCTTTTTACCTTCTTTCTTGATTCCTTGAAAAGTACATGAGGAAAGAATCAACAAGTGAATATCTACTTGAAAAATACAATTAATAGGAAGCCATGCTATGACTTTTCGTTATCCACAGCAGCTCCAATGATTCCATGATTTTTTTTACCCTCTCTTATGGATATTCATCTTTATAAGGCTGTCATGACTTGTGACCTTAAGGACATATTTGTGTAAAAAGAATTCTTCAGATTGTGAAAAACCAATGTGAGGCAAACACACTCCTTTATTGACAAAGTTCATAACATACAATAACCTGGGGGACTTTTCCTATGCTTTTGAGGGAAAGGGATCTCCAAGGGGAGGGTGAAGTGAACCTAAGTAAACCCACTTCCAGCCGTATTAACCACGAACTTTTTAGGATAATTCATGAGTCATTTCTGAGCTTTCGAGGGAAAATGGGTGTCAAAGGGGAAGGTGAAGTGAGTTTTGGTAAGCCTGTAGCCTGTTGTAGGAAAAATGAAGAAGTTACTTATTTTGAACACAGTTTACTTTCCAGCAACATAAATTAATAGTTAATAAGCAAATAAAATAACTACTCTGACTTATGCTGGTCTGACTGGGCCGGCCATGGTCCCATTCTTAAAATACTGTTGTCTTCACTTTGACTATTTGTTTTTTGACAACTTAAATTCTTTTTGTCATATGTTTCTGTAGTACTGTTTCTTGTCTTACATGTTTCACTTCTCCTTGCACATTTCAGACCTTGCTTACTATCATTATTGTTAAAGTCTCTGTAAATTACAAGGCACAATCTGCACATGATAGGAATCTTGTGCACGTGAAAGTGCCTATAGTCAAGTGCTAGAGCCGGCACTACTGCCTTCTTTCAATTTTCTTAGGCCATTTCATCATCATTGCCATTTCCCTTTTTTCTGATTTTGGCTTTTTGAATTCTACTTTTCTAATCTACTCCATCATTTAACCATATCCTCCAGTCTTTTATGTCCTTCATCCCCTTTTCCCCCAGTTTTCATTGGCTTCCCTCTCCCATTTGTACTTTTTGGACTTTACGTACATGGGTTGTTTTTGGTCTTCTACATGTGTCCAACCACTCAATCTCATTCATTTGTTTTATAACTTTTGATCTGCTTTTAGGGTCTTCCTAATGTGGTCATTTCTAATCCTATATTCCTATCTGTTAATGTTACACTACTCATTCTTCTCACTATATAGATCTTTGTCCCATTACTCTCTACTTGTCTTTTCATCGTCTAACACTTTGCTCTAGAAAGCATTATCACTCTAATAGTCATTTTTTAAATCATCTTCTTGTATGGCATGGGACTCTTTGCTCCACTAGTTCATTTACATTTCCCCACCCTGTTCCTATCCTACTGATTATTTCTAAATCTAAGCGCCCATTTGATTCTAGAATTGTATCTGAAATTATTGGAGTGTTATAGTAGGTCATTTCGAACTTTAGTCAGATTATCCTTCCCATTCTTGTTTCATTTAAGGTACAACGCAAATATTTTTTGGTTTGACTAGCTTTTAATCCACATCTCCAAAACTTTTCAACTATTTCAACTTATTAGTTAATTTATTTTCTCTTACAAATTTTTTTTGAACTTTACGAGTGGGAAACCCAGCGTAAAACCCCCACGGGTGGACCCCTACCCCTAAGGCACACCTATATGTGTAAGAGTAACATATGCCACAACAATTGTTCAAGGTATCATTTAAACAATATTTACAAATCTCAAATTGTTGGGCAATGAGGCTTTGTATTCAAGCTTGCCATGTGTGTCCTTTCCAAGAATGTGACATATAACCTTAACTTCTGTTTTTTCTTTATTTATACAGTGGGATACTGCAGGACAGGAACGGTTTAGGACCATAACCAGCAGTTATTACCGTGGAGCACATGGAATAATTGTAAGCTTTTCCATGGTTGTTTCCATTGTCGATTTACAAACATAATGAGCAAAGTTCATTCAAATATTATTTTCAATGTATGCTATACTTATATTTATTGGACACTGAGAATGAATTGATGAATATTTAAGAGCTTGTTGAGCATCTTTTTATAGCATTAACCTGTTTTCTCATCTGGACATTGTTCATGTTCATTAAATAGAGACGAATTATCATGGTTTCCCTGTGATTCTTTCAGATTGTGTATGATGTCACCGAGATGGAAAGTTTTAACAATGTCAAACAATGGCTTAGTGAAATTGACAGATATGCTAGTGATAGTGTATGCAAGCTTCTCGTTGGGAACAAGTGTGATTTGGTTGATGACAAGGTGGTAGACACGGAAACAGCAAAGGTAATTGGTTGTCCTAATGAAGGTTGAATCAAACAATCTCTTGCTATTGACAGACTCCAAAGAAGTTCCCACTTTGCTTTTTGTAAACTTACACTTATATGAATAATTTGTTAATGAACTTCCATTTGGATGGTCTGGATTATTAGCTGATTATTTTAGGTAATAGCAATTGATGCCAAACATTCCAAGAATGCTACTTCTGAGGGTTAATACTTAATGACAAGGTTTTTTTTTATCAATTACTTGGAAATTAACTGCACCTTATTGGCCTACTGTGCTCATCCTGGACTGACAATCAGTTTATAATTCCAGGCATTTGCAGATGAACTTGGGATCCCTTTCCTTGAGACAAGTGCAAAAGATTCGATCAATGTGGAACAAGCGTTCTTAACCATGGCTGGTGAAATAAAGAAAAGGTAAAACTGATAATAATTATTCCTTTTATTTCTGGTTTTATCATTTTTAGGTTTTTATACTCCTCAAGCTCTCAAATTTAACATTCTGAAATGCAAGTTGGCATAACTAAAGAGACTTTTTCTAGCAAGACTCATTAACAAGAGATGCCATTGAATGAATCTTGAATCATATAAAAAAAATTATATGAGTAGGTTATGCATAACGTCTCACCTCTATCTGATCATTTTATCTTTTGATTTTAAAATTTTAAAATTCATAGTTTATACTCATCAAAATTTAAAGATTGAGATTATCGATTGATAGTGAAATTTTATATACTTCATATTCATGTGATCATTCATATTCATGTAATCATGTATTAAGTATATAAAATCTATAAGAAAATAGAAATATAACTGTATTAATGATGGACACATCATCTTTCTAGATGACGGTGGATCACAACAGTAATAAATGATATGCATGGATTACCATTTAAAGACGGCATCCCAGTTGGACCTTCAACTTTCAATTTTTGGCCTAAGAGAGGTTCTGGTGGGAAAGAATAAACGTTGACCATTGAATTTTTACTGGACAAGTTGGTAATAGCGAGTTAGCGACATCCACTCAGTGTGGATTTTGAATCATGGCCTTTTATGTCAGTTCTTCCACGTGGGCTGTGGAAAGATATGGCCATGTATATTATGAGTCTTGTCTCTCTATCATAGCGCTTACCAAAAGAATCGGTGTAGGAACTTTCAATAAGGCTTAGTGACATAACATATCATCTGATATCTTTCAAAAAGAAATCATTTGATGCCCCTCCCATGCAGACAACCTATAAAGTTATCTTTGGAGTGGGCTTGGATGGAGTGCTTCGTCACTTTTTAACAGCCACATACTCGGGCTGGGCTTAAGTTTGAGTCCGTTTGAAGGTCGTTCAGTTTTTAAAGTTCAAGTATGAGGCTGGTCCATTTATTCTGTATTTGACATCATTTTTTTTTTTTTTAGCTTGAAAATTTAACCATACATATTGAAAGTATTTTTAAATACCTACCATCAGTTAAAGTTTTAGTCTAAACATCAAATTTTAGCCACTCAATCTTGATAGTCAAAATTGACGGACATCCTTCAATGATGATGTGTGATTATTTTAGCCGTTAAAATCAAGTGGGTAAAAATTGATTTTTGAGATAAAATTTTAACATATGGTCGATTTTTTTAAGTTTTCTTTCAATATTTGCAGTTATATTTGCAATTTATAATATATATAATAAACGAGTCTAAAAGTTCGAGCCTAGCCTATGAGACAAAAATCCTGTGGAAGCTTATTTATTTAAGTTTGGATTTGAGCTGGATTGAGACAACTGAACCTCCCCTACTCACACAAGGCATTCTAGTACTTGCCAACAGAGTATTTGTTTGTTTAACTAGTGTGCTTTGAGAAATGATCTGATGTGAACTCGTTCATCTAATCCTTTCTATGAGGATGAAGATGTCAGATTTTACTTCTTCAATTCAGCTGAAATCTCAATCCAAATATCATCCTTAAAGTTCATAATGGATCATTTCTGTGTGCTTCTTCGGTATTTCCCAAAAACAATAGGTCTTATCTGTATTTGTCAAAGAACTAATTATGCCACTCAAATTCCAGGTATAGGAGCTGTCTGAAGATTTTTTTATTTTTGAGTTGACATGAGCTCTAGTCACCCCACAACAAATTTGTAGTGGATTAAAAGTTGATCTGGATAGAGTGAGATTTACCGTTAGACCAAATAATTGTTCATGATCATCCAGGTGCAGTAATTTTAGTCCACTTCTAATGAATTTGCAACCTACGTTTGGATGGGGGTAAATTTTGTTACCCCGCACAACAAATTTGTAGTGGATTAAAAATTGATATGGATAGAGTGAGATTTACCGTTAGACCAAACAATTGTTCATGATCATCCAGGTGCAGTAATTTTAGTCCCCTTCTAATGAATTTGCAACCCTACGTTTGGATGGGGGTTAAAGGGTAAATTTTGTTACCTGAGCTCTAGTCACCCCACAACAAATTTGTAGTGGATTAAAAATTGATCTGGATAGAGTGAGATTTACCGTTAGACCAAATAATTGTTCATGATCATCCAAGTGCAGGTAATTTTAGTCCACTTCTAATGAATTTGCAACCTACGTTTGGATGGGGGTAAATTTTGTTATCCTCAAGTAATATGAAAACCTCTCTCTTGAAAAGGGTTTTCAAAAGTCGAGGGAGAGGGAATCCAGCTATGCTCCAGAACATGAATCTCAAACTTTATATGCATCCCTCTTGTTTATCTGAAATTGTGTTACCCATGTCTAATGGTACTTTCGATTTGCTGATTGTCCTGTGCAGAATGGGAAACCAACCCAGCGTAAACAAGAATCCACAAAATACAGTTCAGATGAAGGGGCAGCCTATTCAGCAGAAAAACAACTGTTGTAGTTAGCTATTTTTCCCGTATTTACTACAACAATCCAATCGACCAGAGAGCTTGTATTGTAGTTAGATGATTTATTTTTCTTTACATTACTTTAACCTACTAAAGCCTTTTCGTTCTCAAAACGTCAAGATTGGACAAAAGATCTTCAACACACTGCAGTTTGTCAAATTCAATTACGAATCCATATTCTAATAATAAATAGTATAATGGCTTTAGTGAAGGGGATGGCAATCATTCTGAGCACATCGGATGGCGAGAATCTTATTGAGAGAGAAATATCGGTTGACATGCCTGGCCGGAGACAGTATAAAAGTTGATATTTTAGTAACCATGGCTTAAATTTCAGTCTCTCACAACGCGTGGAGATTCATTTTGTGGAGTTTTTGTAGAGTTTTTCAGTTTGTGTTGGTAAGGAGGTTTGTACATGTTTCAAGAATTAGTCGGGTGTTTTAAGAACTCTAGACACTTTAGTCATAAAAAAAAACTGAATTTTTTGCTTCGTGTTTTCCTATACTTTAGATTTGGGTAGTGAAGAAGTCTAATAAACATTGCTGCAAAGAAAGTATTTTTCCCTCTATTTCATCAAACAAGCCTATGATGAGTTGAGTTCCAAATTTGATGACGTTCGCAATGTAAAGTTGGAGAGACAATGTGGAATTATTTTTTATGGGACCAGATAAAATTTATTGTACTGCTTTTAGTTTTAAGAGCATATTTGATTCATCTAGAGTTTTTTAAAATTATTTGCTTGCATCAATTAATTATTATTTTAAAGGTTATTAAATTAAATAAATTAAATAATAATTGAAGTAATAAAAAGTAAAGACTTAAACATGAATTCATTGATGCAAGGTTATTCTCAGTGAACACTGTATTTTAAAATAATTTTTAGTGTGAAATCATTTTTATTAAAATATTACCATTGTATTCTACAGATTTATTTTTTCTTTTTGAGATAAAACACCATCAAGTGTTGTGACAAAATTTCTATCAACTGAAAAGAAGAATGTTGCAATATTATTTTGATACATTGTTATTTTAGATGGATGAAAATAGGGTTGATGAACATGAAATCACCTATAGTAAAAATCTCTGCAGCTTAAATTTATACTTTAAGAATTTTAAATGCATTAGTCTTTTTTTCAAAAAAAAGAAAACCTCAAAAACCTTAAGTCCTCCATTTTGCATTGATGAACTCTTAAGAGCGAAATTTGAAACAATGTTGAATCATAATTGTCAATTTCTTTTTTGCTGATTGATGTGTTTGCTTTTTCAGTAGAACATTTTCCATTTTCCTATTTCGTTTATTTCAAAAAAAAAAAAAAAAAACACATTTTTTGAAGGAAACATATGCATTTGTAATTTTTTTACTTTAGAATATTTTACATTGTTTTTAGTCTATAAATAAAATAGTAGAGCTTTTATAACTTTTTAGTCTATAAATAAAATAGTAGAGCTTTTATAACTCAAATTTTCATAAATATGTTAAAGTTCAAATTGATACTGTGGACTGGAGAGATTTTTTATATCAAAAGAAAAACTAAAAAGCTACACATATCATGAATAGTGGATGGAATATGGTCAAGGAAGAAAATGAGTAAGGTCAAAATAGTTAAAATGGTTGAAAAGGAGATTGAGTTGGGCCCAGCTCAATTGTATTGGTTTCTTTGCCGAAGGGTACATTTATTTATTTTCTCATGAGAAATGGTTTGTTTAAAATAGTGATGAATTTTTTTTCCTATTTAACATTATTTATTTATATTTGTTTGCATAGTTAAATATGGTGATGAGAAATCCCGAGCAAAAGGCAAAGAAATCAATACCATCCTTTCAATCTAGTTCAACATCAAAATATAAAGTTGATGGGCCTTTACTATTGCTGTAAAAGGCGCATGAAGCACTTAACTATGATTCAAAATATGAACCTGTAATCTATTTAAATGATCAGTAAAGATGCAAAGTACCAACGTCCACTAAAATACAACTCATCTTAGTGCTTAGATTTAGAGATAGGAGATTTCGTCAAACTCCTGTAAAATTATAGTCACATCAAGTTTGGATTAAGTCGAGTGACTCAGATATTTTCATCTCTATCGGTTTAAGTGTAGATAGATAAGTTTAACTCATGTATTGACTTGACATCTATTTATTTAAAGTGAGTTTGGGTCAAGTTGAGTTGTGGGTTGGGTCATGTTACAAGGCATGTTTGAATTAGGTCAAAAGTGGATCAAATTTGGATAAAATTGATTATAGAATCAGATTCAATTCGGGTTAGATTGGATCGAATTTAGAATGAGTTAGGTCACATTTGATTTCGGGTCAGATAGGTTGGAACTGGTCAGAATGAAAGGTGGAGTAAAGTCGTACTTCACATTCACCCACTTAACACTTTTTTTGGTGAGAGAATAATTTGAAAGGAATTCGTTGACAAATTTTTAAGTAGTTTGTCTCAATCTCATAAAATGAAGTCTTGAATTCCATTCACGTTCAATCTCATAAGTCACTCTCTATAGACTTAATTGTTGTGTGTGGATTGAAAGTTTTATATAAACTCGTGTGAGTAGGCTCACTTCCAATATAGAAGAAGGATACCATGTTATCTAATTTTTTTTAAGTAAAAAGACCTGAACTAAGTAAAATCGTTTGAATCGGTAGTGATAGAGAATATGGTAAAAAGAATGCAATGAATCATGAGAAAGCACCCCATCATTAAAAAATAGTAATTATTTTTAAATCTCATGACAAGAACGGCTAATGATTGGCTATGTTCCATTGTGAATTTATGATTCCCGTTCCATGTTAAAAAGAATTTAAATGGCGTAAAGTGACAAGATATTAAAGACATGCTCAAGTAAAACCTGATTGACATGCTTTAAGAACCTTATTTGAGTCAAGAACTCATTATCTTGGCCCATTTTTTTTTTTTTTCAAATTAAATTTTATCTTAAAATTCAATCCCAAGTTGAATATCTTAGCACATTTTTTTTCCATTTTTCAAAAGGAAAGGATAATGATGGGAGAAAACATTAGTAAGACAACTACAAGAGAGACCACCAAATTATACAACTACAAGAGAGAGCACCAAATTCCTTTCTCCACTTTCCTATAGAGTTCTGCTCTCTCACGAGTCAAAAAAAAAAAAAAGAACCCAGAAGGGTACTGAGTCATTGCTTGTTTGGTGGTTCAATTAGCCAGATTTGCAAGCTGCTGAATGTTGATGGGGTGCACGACATCAGGACCTCCATTGAAAGCCCTTCTTGCCAATATGAGATTCACTGCCTCTGTTGGGTGGTAAGCATCCCAGAACACATACTGATTTCTGTTCAAACATGGAGTCTGGAATGGAAGACAAGTGATCTGCCCTCTGTTGCGCCCAATGCCACAACATCCTCGGTCGATGACACTAAATCCTTTAACCAGAAAACAGAGAAAGTGTAAATGGAATAGAACACAAAGCAAAAAAAGAGCGACGATAAATAACATGGATGGAATAAAAACTCAGACTCAACTCGAAATCTCATTAAATCAAAAACCTCAGCTGAATTTTCAAAATATTTGAGAAAATTTGGAAAAACCCATCAATTTGCTCGACACAAAATCCTGTTGAGTTGAATAAACTCCTACCTACTCAGTTGAGTTGAGATTTTAAATAATGGATAACATCAATTTATTTGATGGGCCAAGTGCTAGGGTACTGATGAAAACATCAGTGCTTTTTATATCATTTTCTACATTTATTATTGTTGAAGTGGTAGAAAAACTTTCCTTGTTATTAAAAAATACAACATTCTTTTAAATTTTGTAATAATATTGGTATTTGGGTAAATGGGCCATCCTTGTTATGTGTGCCAACTGACAATTGTAACGTAACTTGATGCATCTTAATGGTGAGACGAGAAATGGTCACCACAGACTCATTTGGGCCTGATAAGAATAAACATTTTTTATACAAATTTAGATTATTATGATGCAGATAAAATATGATCGATTCTCTTAAAACTTCTCTTGTGCAGATACACCCACAAGATCCAGATTCTTTCGATGAAATCCAACGGTGGATTCTCACTAAAACGGCAACTTAAAATAGTATTCGGGTTTAATTTTTCATGTCAACAGGTGGAGGTTTTATGGAAAATTCAGTTCAGATCATACTTTGAAACCTCAAGACCTCAGGACTCAATTGAGATCTGTTTAGTCCAGTTTTCAGTAGGTCTTTTTCTTGATCTGAAATTGTGTCGAGTTGAGTTTGACAGAGTTTTTAGATGGTGGAGGACGGGTTACTAGGCTTTGTGGAGCCGATCATCAAAGATGTATTATTGATTCGGTCAAAGGTCAAGATCCATGCTGAACTCGTGCGGGTCAAAGGGTGCAGTATTCCCTGAATTTTTTTTTTTTGAGACAATTTTGTATTTTTCACATGGCATCTTATGTAAAACCTAATTAGATTAGTATATATATTAGTTTTGTATGTGTGAGAGAGAGAGAGAGCAGAACATCTATAATTAGAGCCGTCTCTTCATTTTTTTTTTGTCTTTGTGCAAAGTGGATTGGTGTTTAATCGATGGACGTATTGAAATAGAACCACGTTAATCTCTGTGTTGTCGTTTGAAATGGTGACTTTCTCCCAACATGGATGACTTACCATACTGGGTTTCTTCTCTTTGTTGGTTTCTTTTTTTCTATTTTTTTCCAATATTTTTGTTTCTAGTTTGAGACAGTGATTTTCTCCAACATGAGTGACTTACCATACTGCGTGGGGTTGTTGAGGATGTCCATAAACATGTGGAATATATCCATGTGTACGAATTTGGCCCCAGGAAGATTGGCATTGAGGTTGTCCACCATTGATCTCACATTGGTGTTGAAGGGAAGAATCAGTCTATCCACAGCCACCGAACACTGGCTGTTTAGGCTCTCCGCCAGCACGCTTGGAATACACCCCAACGATCCAACCCCTGAAATTACGAACTTCCGGCCTCCCAGATTGTAAAGCCTCTGTAACCAGAAAAGAAACAATCAGTGTGCTGACTAAAACCCATCATTTCATGCTGCAGACAATTGCCCAACTACCCAAATATACTTAGGCATCCACATTAGCAAGCTAAAGATCCAAAATCTAAAATTCAAAAACCAACTAAAATTTAAACTTCTAAATATGTTAGAAAATCACGACTTGATACATTCTTTGAGTTAGAATTCACTCTCCAAAGCTAACTATCGAGAGAAGAAAACCTCAATTGTTATACAAAGTCATTGGTTTCACATATTAATAGAAGTGAAATTTTTTTCCACATACCCACCCTCACACGCAGCTGCAACATACGCTATACGTGGATATTTCACAAACGTGCAGCTGCATGTCAAACTTAGTCTGATAACATGTTAGAAAACCATGACTTGGTGACATTTTTTGAAGTAAAACTCACTTTCAAATGCTAGTCATTGAGAGAATAATACCTTAAGTGTTATACAGAGTCTTGGTTTCACTTCATAAAATAGATCAGATGGCGTCGCATGAGAGACATTTTTAAAACATTTACACTAGAAGCTCTGAGCAAAAAATTAATCGCTTTAAACCCATCCTATCTTAGGTTGTCTCAGAGTCGAAGCCGGGCCTCGTTAGACATGTAAAAAGTCATGAATAAATCTCAAGATTGTACCCATGTAAAAAGCCTACTCACTGTTAGCTGACGAGTGTACTCTTGAACCAAGAGGCTGGCATACTGGGTCGAATCATATTGATTGCGAGTGTTGTAGTTGGGCAACAAGTAATTGTTGAGGTAGTCATTGCTGCCCATGCCGATGAAGAAGATGCATTTGTTGATTGCCTGTGCAACACCATCTGCGCCGAGGTGGTCAGTGATCTGATCCAGAGTGGTCTCAAAGTTCTTGATCTGTTGGTTGAAGGGTATGCGACTAACCTGCATGCGATCACAGCTGTTTATATCAACTCATATAAAAATGGGTTATTTACAAATAAATAATTTTATCAATATGTAGTGATAAAAAGAAAATTTTAGACTGAACTCGTTAGGGTTGATTTGACGGTCAAGAACTCATTTGAGATGCAGGAGGTCTTGAGTTCAAGTCACTCCCAACACAATATTGTTATCTAATGTGTGTAGATAAGGAGGTTTGCAGAAGCCCCAAAGATCAGTCTGGTGCTCTAAAAGGTCTGAACACCTTGATCTTAAAAAAAATGAAAATTTTAAAGTGTGGGATAGTGAAGGAAATCTGGAAATGATTTATGTTAGAATTGAGAGGAGAAAAAAGCTCAGGATAGATGTGATAATGATTCTACTATGATTATCAGTCATTATATATATATATATATATATATTAAATCTTCATTCATGCAACAATGCTGAAATGGAGTGTATATAATGGTCATGAGAGTGAAGGCGAGCTTTACAAAGTTTCTGCCAGTAATGTCGAGGATTCCTGCAGCTGCAGATGCATAGTTGACACCATGAAGAACATCGTCTCCTGAAACTTGTGAGTAGGCAGGAATCAAAGGAAGCCCCAGAAGCTCGGCTGTAACAATAGAGAAAAGTATTTTCATTATTATCATCTTTCTCGACTCTCAGTTGAGAAGACTAGTTTGATAGATAGAATGATCCAGTTCCTTATAAATCTTTAAATATCTCCTTCATATCTCAACATATTTTTAATATAAATACAAAATATTCTCTTATATATATTATTAGATAAATAGAATATTAAGTGCATGAGCAACAACTGTTATATGTTTAAGATAACATGGCGGCCTATGGTTATTCTTGCTCTCAAGCCCAGTTTCAGAAAATGATTTATTTTGGGTAAAGCTGCGAGACCAAAATAATCTCCCTAAGCAGTTCACAGCTTGATATCATTAAATTTCTCTATGGAATTCTCTTTTTCTTGTATATTACATATTTTAATCTTTTCATTTTTTAACCAAAATAGTATTAATATAATGTTTTTACATATATACAATAATTTTTTTTCTCCTACTTACCAGACACAAGCATCTGACCTCAGCCTAGGTTTTTCTTTTTTTTAACCAGTTTGGTTCAGGTTTAAAGGTCCCAGTCTTGAAGTGAATAAAGCAGAGCGAACAATAAATGATAAGGAAAACAGGAAAAGTACAATTCAATTTCCGATGACTTGATTTATGAAGTACAAGAAATAACTCAGACTGCTGAAGTACATAAGTACCTATGACATATATGAAAGAGAATATCTGTATCACCTCTAATTAAAAACAAAATAAATAAAAAATAGTGGGATGAGAGGATTAATCGGATGAGACGTATGAACACTTTGAATAATAAGAAAAATTAAAACAAAATAATTAGAAAGAAGTTATCTAACGGCTGTGGATATCACTCGTGGAGGTTTTATGTGCAATTTCAATGATTTTCCACACATAAATTTAAAAAGAAAATCATTAGTAAGAAGGCTTCACCTATTTCATCAACAATGGTGTAACCATTAGAAAACCTTCCAGTAGGCCCACCAGAGAAATCAATCCCATATGGGTAGTAATTTGCTTTAGCAAACGATGGAAGATTGTTGTTGTTGCCACTGTCAATGAGTGAGTCTCCAAATATAAACATGGCAGGCACCATCTCCCCTTTGCTTCCTCCTTCCTCTTGACCTAAAACCCTAGACCCCATCAACATGAACAAGAAAAACCAGCAGCAAAACCGAGCCATTAGAGAGAGAGGAGAGAGTTGACGAAATGGAGTGGAAAAGAGGGGGATTAATAGCTCTGAAGGGGGAGGAAGTTGGTGGGTAGAAAGAAAGTAATTAATGTGTACAGTGTTTTACAGAGCAGTAAATAGGGGAAGAAGAGAGTTTTAAAAATGCCATTAATGTCTATGGTAAATTGCTCTTATCAAAACTCAAAAGCACATAATAATACTTACCTAGTTACCTGTAAATGGAAATTCTCAGAGTGATTATGCTGATTAGTGATTAGTACTATGGCAAAATTTTGGTGTCAGCATATTAAATTTAAACAAGCACCAATCAGCATTATGATTGTTCATTTGCTTTTACTCTAATCTACTCTCTTTGTATGATATATATGGGAATGAATATATATATTTATTTTTCTTGGGAAGGGATTTCCAGTTTCGGGGGTCTAGTGCATGTCATGCATGTGTTGGGATTCATGTGCTTTAAATGCACCGTTATTTATAGAGAACCAACATAAGTTGCCCCACCAAGAGCATTTCTAATATGATTTAAGGGGAAAATTTAAATATGTCTACTTCCATCTCTTTTGGGTAGCGATCCTTCCATGGGAATTTTGTATAATTAGACATAGGCTTTAGTGTATTACTAATTTTACCCTTTGCATTAACAATAAAATCAGTTCATCGAAATTCGCATGAACAGTAAAATTGACTCGTCGAAATTTTACCTTTCGTATGAACAGTAAAATCGGCTCACCGAAATTTTACTCTTCGTGTGAACAGTAAAATCGACTCACCGAAATTTATTGTTCATGTAAAGGGTAAAATTGACAATACACTAAAACTCGTTTATAGTTACACAAACCTCCCGTGGGAGGATCGTTACCCCTCTTTTGATCTAAAGTTCTGGCCCTTGTGGTCCAACACTATCAAATTTTTTAAAAAAATTATATCATTTTTTTTATATTTTATAAAAATTTAAATAAAGTTGAACAAAAAATGTCTGATAACCTCTTATCACCAACTCAACACAAGCCAACACAATCGAGTAGATAGACAGTGCAGATGGGAGAGACTGTGAAGTCACCTTTGCTTTCTTCTCTAACCGAGGTCATTTTTTTATGCGACCGAAAGGTATTTAGACGTTTTATCCGACTAACTCTTTGGAGTACGTGAAAACTTTTCTCTTAAAAATTATTTTTTCCTCAGATTTTTTTTATCATGAATCCAATCATCAGTTGTATATTCGTAATTTTGTACCATAAAATTGCATTAATTCCATGATCACATCCTACCCAATAAATATGATATTCTCATAATATCAAAATTTACATTGTATTATTATAAACTCGTCGTTGTCATTGTCATCAAATGTTAAATTTTCATCTATTTGAATCAATTTTTTGAATTCTACTTCTCAACTTGATCCATCAAAGACTATAAGGTCTGTTACTCTACTATTTATCTTATTTTTCTTTATATCTTTCCTCCATATTTTAGTGGTCCACTTCATCTCTTCCCTATTTCTATCCTCTCAACTCAATGCACAGGGGTTGTCTTTGTTCTTTACTTTCATGCTCAAACTATGTTTCTCTCATTTTGTCATCAATTGATGTTATTTTTAAACTGTTCCAAATTAAATTATTAAAAGATTATACACTAATATCTAAAATATCACTGGATGTTTGTTGAATTACTTAATTACTAAATAAATATTATTAACCAATTGCAAGTATAGTTCTTTTAAGAATTTTGGGACCTAGTTTATGTGATGGATGTGGTGAAATTAGTGTTGATGATAGATTTCTGTCTTAGAAAATAATTACCATTCGAATATTAAATTTTATTAAAACCTTGAACAATAAGCAACTTTAACTTGATGTCATTGAACTATAGTAAAAATTGATCTCTGGACTAAATTGCGTAAGGGCCTGAAGACTCGAAGCCCCTCAAGGGCCCTTAGTTATTTTTATGACCTGAGCTTGTCTTCAAATAATTTTTGTTCATATGACCTAATTTGAGCATAGAGTCTACAATTGCAATTCAAGCCCTAGCCCAAATTAACTTAAGGTCCAACCCAACAAGTATGAGTTGCATTCCTACATATAATACCAATGTTTTATAAAGTAGATTAGACATTTGAATCGAGCCACTTCAACTGGCAGATATATAGGCCCAATCCAGTGACCTTCCTGGCTCTTGGCCCATTCTATCTGGTCAGATTACCCATTCGACTAGTGAGGAATGTGGTTCGACTTTAAAGACATTATGGCTATCAAAGTCCACGACCAGGATAAAACTGTAGTCCTCAAGTGTCACTATAAAGCAGGGGTTTAAAATTCGGTATCGCTCGAAATTTCTCTCTTTAATTTTTTTTAATTAAAACAATCGATATCGGACGATATCAGCGATATATATTGGATATCGCCTGATATCGGCCAAATATGGCCTGATACATATCGTATCAGCCGATATATATAGGTTTTGAAAGCCGATATATATAGGTTTTAAAAACCGATATATATCGACCGATACAAATATTTGTTTCCCTGCTTTAAAATGGTCAGGACTTGAGTTTGACTGACCTGACTCCAACCTCTATAATTGGAAGTTGTTGTCTAATTTTCAAGAAAACAATTTTATTAAAAAAGTATATTTAAGTTCGGCTGGAATTAGAAATTTGACATTTTATTGTTTACAATGTAATCTTTTTTTTTTTTTTATTAAGAATAAAGGAAGTATTTCCTTGCTGACTAAGAAAACCTTTCTTTTTCTCATTAAATTTTCCTATCCACTCCTATTGGAAATAGATTTCATTAAATCTTTTTTTTTTTTAATTTACGTGGGACACTGTGGGATACCCATCGATTTTTTTTTTTTTTGTGTGTTCTTGAAAAAACACCTTATATCATAGAAGAAGAGAGAAAGATCTTTTCCATGCTCCCCATTTCCATATTTGGAAAATGACAAATAGCCCTTAAATCTATACATGGGACACAAAGTTGGTGAGCTAAGACCATAGATATCATCAATGTTTTTGAAAATAAGGCAGTGTATGAGTCTATTAAAATAACTTTTTATTATTTTTTAAATAAATGACTAAAAATAGAGCCAATTGTAACAAAGTTCTAAGATAGTAATGAAAACTTGGAAAGGCAACCCTGCATTAAAATTGAAACTTTAAAGAAAACTACATTCAAAACAATTCGTCAATTCACAAGCATAGTTGCGGAGAAATCTAGTGCATGATAAAACCCATCATTCTATCACTATTTGATTTGAAATTGGATGGCCTTAGCCTGCATAGTAAATCATAAAATACATCCAGAAAATGCTTCACAAGGAAGCACTGGTAAAAATAGTTAATCTGTATCCTGAACTGACATCCCTAATCTTCTTTCCGACATTAATCGATCTAATAGATATAGCTATAGGGAACACATTATATTATTCCAGATAACAAAGAGTGAAGATGATGCATAGCTTCTCCTGATTTCAATATTCAATGGAAATATCTAAGCAGTTGATCCTAAAAATGGGTAGTCAGTGTAACCAGTAACTGGATCGTGTGTGTAGAAAGTATTTCTGTCGTACTTGTTGAGTGGCGCATCGAGTTTCAATCTCCTAGGCAGATCTGGATTAGCCAAAAACAAGCGTCCATATGCAACCAAATCGGCATGATTATCGGTGATAGCTTTGCTCCCTAGTTCTCTGTCATAGCCTCCAGCAGCCATGAAAGTCCCATTGAAAGCCTTCCTCATAGCCTCAAGGCTGTGGGGAGTCTCAACTACTGTCTCCCACTTTAGCCATCCTTGGCTCGACCATGTGGCAGTAGAGAATTCCATACTTGTTCAGCGATCTAGCCATGTAAAGGCCGAGAGCTTCTGGATTTGAATCCCCTGACTCCATTAAATTTGCAAAGGGAGACAGCCTTATCCCAACTTCTGTCAGCTCCAATCTCATTGGCAATAGCCTCGACTACTTCTAAAGGGAAGCGGCAACGATTTTCCAAGCTTCCACCATATTCGTCAGTTCTGTCATTAACTTGGTCTTTCATGAACTGATCGAGTAGGTAACCATGAGCACCATGAATCTCAATTCCATCAAAACCTGTAAACATTGAGGAAATTCTAATGTAAATGACATAGGTTTTATTTTCATATAGACAGTTTTTACTATTTAATGGAAATGTTAAACATCCAACATTTGGCACTGTTAAAATTGATGGCAACCTGACACCTTTGAAGTGTCAAAGGTTAATTTTAAAAATCATGAAAGTGTAGAGGAACTACAACATATCATCAATCTAGAACAGTTTCGTTTTGATACTGGTCATCAGATGGCACCGCTGCTTATTAGCCAAAACAAAAATATTACACTAATTAATGATTGCGACCATCCTACAAGTGGAGTTTCTTCCTCTGAACTTGAAACTGCTTCAAGCATCATCACTAAAAGAGTTCTCAATTACCAATGATTGGTAAGAATCTTTAGTGCAGTTTTGAGAACTGAGAAGCGACAGCAGGATGAACGGTTTCAAATACTCACAGTAATTTTTTTTCTTTTTTTTTTTTATGACCGAAGGTGTCCAGTTGTCTCGCTCGACTAGTCCTTCGGGGCATGTGCATGCCTCCCTACACACACATGCCGGGTTCAAGCGGAGAGACCTTACTCTGTACATATCCCACAGAGAGTGGCCCTTCATTGGAATTACTACGGATTGAACCCAATAGCTCCATCCTGGAGTCTTGTATCTCAACCACTAGGCCAGCCCCTTGGGGTAAATACTCGTAGTAAATATTGTCAGCTCATTAATGACTATTCAACTCTTAAGATCCCTACATAATATAATTACAGTACTCCCCATAAAAATAAAACTTCAAATAGAACCATTGCTTTATTTATTTGATGAGTGATGGATTTTGCTAAAATAAGTGTCGGAAAAAAGATGCGTGCAACTGTGCAAGAGCGTCAAATTTTCCGTGCAGTACAAGAAAGATATACTTTAGAGGTAAATTACCAGAGCCCAACTTAAAACCATACAAACAGAACTTCAATATAATCCTCTTCCAATCCAAAAGCCCAGCAACTATCCCTAGAACCTGCCTACACCCAATTACACAAGTGCTAAGAAGATCTCTAGACTCTAGTCCCTTGGCCTCTCTTGGAACAATCATATAAGGCCGTGTATCTCATATATGAACTTTTAGTTTCATCAAACAAAATTCCCCATAACCACAAGTCTTTTCTTTACCAGATGGCGAAACATTCCACTTCATTGGGTTCTCAATTCCCACCATACAGAAAGAAGTGTAGTACTTGGCCCTAGGCATCTTGAAGAATGCCTCTAATTCCAACCAGAATCAATCACCCCAAGCTACTCCCATTGACATTGAACTTCAAGATCCCATGAGGAGGATTCCTCCTTGCTGCTTTCCCTTCTTTCATGTTGCAGTTCATCCAATGTAATTTTCCAATCTAAAAAGAATTATCCATATAGAAATGAATGATTAACTCATCTCACACTAAACACCCATTAGCCATTCTTGCATTAGTAGTTACTATTATCTGGTCCTCGATTTTAATATTCTTGACTCACATTCTTTTCATACAAAGGACCATAGGATGGTAATGGAAGGAGTTAGTCTCCATAACTCCTATGTGATAATCACTGTTACCCCAAACAGAAGCTATATCATTTGGACCTTTCAGAGAATACCCACGTCATACCAGATATTGATAATGTACAATACCTTATTTGTGAAGCAACATTTGAAGTGTGAAAAAAAATACAATGATGACAATTTAATCTCTCATAAAAAAGCAAGCACGTAGTTAAAAGCTTAGAATATCGCTATATTTAGCACTAAGTGTCTAGTACTCTAGTCATAATGGAGCAAGGAGCAAGAAAATTCCACACCAAAGAGTAAGGCTCACCCACATCCCAACAGAAAATATGAAATTCTCTAGCAAACTAAAGCTTCCTTGAACACGAAACCCTATAATTTTTTTTGAATGAATAGGTTAGTATAAGCATTCAAGAGAGCCCAAAGAATAAATACAGTAAACCCACAGCCCAAACCAGGCCAAAATAACAAAAAGATATAGATTCCTTGGCCCAAAAAAATGAAGACCAAGAGAGATAGCTCACAGAGCAAGCAGAGACAAATGCAGTCTCAAAGGAGCAGAGCCAAAAGTCCACTCATCTGACGAGATCCCAAAGAGGATAAGAGGCCTTAGAGAAAATGCCCGTACATCGCCCCAGAGGGACGAGGTTGCGAAGAGATGCAGTCATGGAGTCAATACATCAAGAAAATTCCACACCAAAGAGTAAGGCTCACCCATATCCCAACAGAGAATATGAACTTCTCTAGCAAACTAAAGCTTCCTTGGACACAAAACCCTATAATGCTTAGGATACATAGATTTTTTTTTTTTTTTTGAAAAGACTTACGATATACAGATTTCAATAAAGATTAGGCAAGCACATAGTTAAAAGCTTAGAATATCACTATATTTAGCAGTGCCTGTCTAGTCATAGTGGAGCAAGGAGCAAGAAAATTCCACACCAAAGAGTAAGGCTCACCCACATCCAACAGAGAATATGAACTTCTCCAGCAAACTAAAGCTTCCTTGGACACAAAACACTATAATCCTTAGGATATACAGATTTCAATAAAGATAAGCGCCCAACACAACATCCTCCCCATCATCCCCAAGGTAATCAGAGAACATCACCTTTTCCCCCAACAGATCCTATACCTAAAACCTTTCCCAAAGAACTGAATCTTCCCATCTCAACACATCCCCTATTGATTTTTTTTTAATTTTTTTAACGGTGAAAATTTCATTAAAAGAACAAGGGTACAAAAGAGAAGAAAAGGAAAAGTACAAAGAAGAGGCCCACAAGATATAGGCCACAAAGACTACCAAATTTCTTACACCCAAAGAACCCAGAACAAAAATAAAGCACAAGCCAATGAAAACTATCCACTCGATGAGTGAAAAGTTCCCCTAATAGTTCCATTAACACCATTTTTCGCAAAAAAATCCGCCACCTCATTAGCTGAGCGGCAAACGAGCGAGAATAAAACCTCCATTCTTCCCACCAACCCCTTAATCTCCCTCATCAAAGTAGAAAGCCTTCACGGAGGACGCTTCTCCCCTTTAGCCCATTTAATAGCATTGTAACACATCCCCTATTGATAAATCGACTTTAACACCCTTGACACTCAAAGACTCCACCCACACCTACTCACTTTCACCAATGCCATTTTTTTTTAAATAACTTTCTCCATTTATTCTTCTCTTCCTCTCCAAATCTCCACCACCATAACTGGTTAATCAGCAGTCTCATTTTTTATCCAATACCCTCCCTATCCCTTCGGCTCCCTCTTCTTGGGTTTTGCAGTCCCCTCTTAGCCTGATCAAATAAGATGTCTTTTTTTCCTTTTTTGAATGGTGCTGTGTTTTTTTCTTTTTTCTTTTGCTTTTCTTACTTCAACTCCATAGATCTCTTTAAGTCTTCTCTAACCTTTGAGCCATCAACATTGAAATTTCGTGCAGGAGAAAATAGCATTATATAAAATACACTGATAAAACACATTAACCAACATAGAAAATATAGATGGTAGTAAATTTCATACACTTCCCCCACTCTATATGCATGATGAAAACAATATAATCATTGATACTGACTTGTGTTCCTGCAAGTCTAAAAAGGTCTGACAAAATTATTACAGAATAAAATTAATGGCCCCACAAGTAGGGAGCATGGAGTAAAAGCTCCAACGTAGTAATTAAATTAAGCTTTAAACTATTCATCCTCCAATATTGATTCACAGTAGAACAAAAGGAAATGCAACATATGAAACAAAGTAAATAAATGAATAACATAATTAGCTTTATCTAATTATTAAATTTCTTACACTCCACAGATGAAATGAGAATCTCACCTGCTTCTATGGCATTTCTTGCAGCAACTCTAAAATCGTTCACTATTTTAGGGATTTCATCCACACTTAATCGTCGTGGTGGTGAGAACTTAGCTACATCAATGCCATTGGCTAGAAACTGAGGTGTCACTGGCTTGTCAGTAGAGGAGATTGGAGCTTGCCCATTCGGCTGAAATCCTGAAGAAAGGAATTTGAGATAAATTATTTAAATGAAATAATGCAAATTAGGGCTCATCTAGCACATTAACTCTGTTGGTTAGAATGATATGATAACAACATGAAGATCACAGATTCAAGACCAACATGGGCCAGTTAAATCAGGCCTTAAATTTTTGTTCTTTTCTTCTTCTTATTATTTTTTTTTTTTTTAAGAAAGGTCCTTCAAACCTAACCTCTTGTAATATGAAAATAGGGAAAATATCAGAAAGAAGATGGGAACAAGGACAGACATTTTTATAAAAAAATACTAAAAAAAAAAAGAAGAGAAACTCTTAGAATTGCATGTGCCTAAAGGAAATGAAAAAGGTTCATAGGAAATGACTGAAGGTAGGGAGTCCTTCAGGCCCACCATAGGGCCAATCAGGATCTACAACAAAAAAATTCTTGTTGAAGCAGTGATTAGTCTCTATCATAACCAGGGTTGACAAGCAGATGACAGGATAGACAGCACACTTCTTATTATGGAAATAGGAAAGAAGAAGAAATGACCCAACTGTTCCGAAAACATGGGAGATCAAAGCAACATGTACTACCATCCATAAATTATACAAAGAAACCAAACCAGATTTTTTATACTATCCTAGAGAAGTTGCAGCCACTACTCACTACACAAACATCTGCCTAGCACAGAGGCATATCCATATAAGTCAAACCTAACGAACCAAAATCAACATGTTGGCCCACAATGGAATAGGGAGACCAAATGTCACACAATAAAACCTTTATCACCTCCTCATAATATCCAAGCTTAGGTAAACATTCTTTTACAACCATCAAATTGAGAAAACAGGTAGAGCTTCATTCCAGACTTTCTCAAAGAAATGACAGTATTAGGTACCATCTCAAATATATACTTGTTGTTAATGTAACAACATGCTGTAACTTTTCCTGTTATTTGTCTAGAAGGTTATGAGAAAAAAAATAGCAAAGTTATTTTAAAAATTACCATAGTTAGAAACCCTTCCTACATGCCAAATTTGGCAGAAGAAGATACCACCCTTCTCATGAACTGCATTCACAATTGGTTTCCAGGCTTCCACCTGCTCTTTTGTCCAAATGCCAGGTGTTTCTGGCTCCCTTGAAAACAGGAAATTAGAATCAAGTTGTGAGAAAATAAATAAATCAGAGGAACATTATATGGGTGACATAATGTCAGTATTGCAACATCGTTTGGAAAATTAAAGACAAAAAACTTGTATAATCAATCCATTGGAGGCTGTCAAAATCCAAAGGCAATAAATCGAGTCATTCAGCTTTAGCTTCCACTAAATATCGCATTGCTGATTATTCATTTTCAACTGCATATTTAAATTTTCCATAATTTCAGAAACATGTAAACCTTGAAACATATGTCCCTCAGCCCAGTCATAAGCCTAAACCACTGTTGCAAAGCACGAGGTGGATATACTATGAGAAATTGACATGTAAAATGCCTCATTTTATAACAATTTTTGCTATAGTAATCCAAAAGGTTTCATATGCATGAAACAGGAAGCAGGAGATAAAGGTATTGGTTAGGGAGAAACAGCTTTCCAGACAGGCATGATACAATGAAGTAAAGAGCATTTTTACCATCTAATCCACAGAAACTTTATAAATCCAATATCAATTCATGAATATGTTGTTATGTGTTTATTTTGACAAAGTCCAGGCAGTTAGTATTAAGTTATGAGTTATGAGTAAGTGGGTTATGTTAAGTTCCATAATATGCTAATCTTTAGGAAGGAAGTGGGTGGTTCGTTAAGGAGTGGGTAGTTTTAGAGGTTCAGATTGTATTTTCATTTTCAGTCTTTTATGTAACCAGAGTTGCTGTATGGAAAGAGCAGAGAAATATATCCTTGTTTACTGTTAGCTTGCCTAACTAGGAGGTCTCTGTTTCCCTCAAAGTAAACCAAACTCTCTTCTTCTTCTCTCTAAAACTTGTTCTCTGAAATTCTTGCCCAACATAGATGGACAGAAATCTGCTTCTAACTATTATCCATTGTTTGCTAATAGACCTGAAACACGATCAGTTACGTCCGCACGTAACAAATGTCTACTAAACGGACAAAACAGGTGGATCCATAAGGAGGGTAGAGAGTCCCATTGCTCCCCTCCTATTCTCTGTTTCTATTTACCAAATTTATGCGTTGCCGCAAAAGTTAAAATTCCATGCTCGCCCTTCTTTATATGACAAACTGTAGTGTGAAGTTTATCAATTCTTTGACTTAACAAAGGTAGAATGACAAGAGTAAAATTGCAATTCAGATTTTTACCCTTGAGCCGTGTCTGAAACCCCTGTTGCTTCGGCGATTAAAAGACCCCCCTTGCTCGTTCTCTGAGAATAATACAAGATAGCATGTGGCTGAGGAACATTCCCATAAGATCTCTGTCTTGTCAATGGTGCCAAAACTATTCTGAAGAATAAAAACCCATAAAAAGGACAACGTTATGGAACAGAGGTAGGTGAACCCAAAAAAAAAAAAAAAACAATTTTCAACAAATCTAACATTATACAGAAGAAGAAAAAGGAAAACCGCATTACAACCTAATGAGTAATTTGCTTCTAGCAATTAGGTTACAGTTTTTAATAGTGAACGCACATATTATTGTACTATCTTTGCTCTGGAATTTATTTAGGCCGCCAATTTAGATACAAGCGTTTTTAGTCCACAGACATCAGTTTTCAAAATTTTTGAATAAATTACTCTTTTACCCTCCTATATTTTATTCTTCAGACGATTTTTCAGTTGATTTTTCGGTTCCTTCCGATGATTCAAAAAATTATTTTTTAAGCACTATGTATTTCAAAAATTTCTCAAATTAAATATCCTGATTAATTACGATAATCTGATAAAAATACTTTAAGACTTTAAGGTCTTTTGACACTTCCAAATACATTTTTAGCACAGCTGAGGATACCCTTATTTGTAAAACACTGTGTTTTAAGTATTTGAGAATGTCAAAAGACCTTAAGTCTTAGAGTATTTTTATCAGATTATCGTAATTAGTCTGGATATTTAATTTGAAAAATTTTGAAGATACATCGTGCTTAAAAAATAACTTTAAAATTTTAAAAGACATTTTACTGTTTAAAAAAATTTCACTATAGCATCAACAGCCATTCGTTCGAAGGATCTTATAAAAATTTAAAAACTAGTATCTGCTGACTAAAAACTCTGGTGTCTAAATGGACGGCCTTTATTTATCGAACTTAAAAATTGAATTAAAAGTTAAAATAATCTCAGGAGTATAGTTTGAAGATTCTTTTTTTTCCTCTACATAATTCTGCAGGTGGATCCCATTTTTAAGATAGTCCATGCGAGATTAGAGTGTGCCAGTCCGGTACTCGCAATGGGAAGTATGGATCAATGATTAGTGCCGCTTAATATTATATAAAAAAATAGCCTCTAGAAAGCCTGCCTTGGAAGTTAGAATGGTTAATTGGATCCATTCTAAGGAAAAAAATTTCACTTTTATTTTGTTGGATCGTAAATGAGTTCTATGTTGAAGATATTGAGAAAGATTTAAAGATTTATAAAAAACTTATCACTCCATCCAACATATTAGTTTTTTTGAGATGGATATCAAGTTCTAACAAGTGTTATTAGAGTTAGGTCTTATACTATCTCGTGGACTCATCAGATCTGCAGACATAATGGTTGGTCTCGTTTAAGAGAGATTGTAAATTGTTGGTGCTGTGAACGTGTCTAACATTAGAAGTGTAGAGAGATCTAGATATTTATAAAGGACTTGAATAACTCTACACTAGCATTTTGAGATGGATACACAGTCCTAACAATTTTACATTCTAACAATAATATATTAAACAGCTTTGGTAATCATTAATCAATGGCCATTCTCATCCTCGAGAAGGGCTACCAACAAACCAAAGATCTCGATTGTCTCTCAGACAGTAGCTCTGATTAGGAAGAAAACAAATCTCAGTTGAAACAGAGAGCCAGACATTGGTTCTCCAGAATTCTAGAGATCTAGAGAGAAATCAAATGACAAAATCAGCAAAATGTTGAAAAAAGGAAGAAAACCCAAGTGGGATTTGAAGAAACCTGTGAGAGAGATGGAATCTGCCCATCTGATATGGAGTGAGAAGTGGAATTTCAGCCATTTCACAGCTTCTCTCTCCTATTGTGTTTGCCTTCTTCGACGAAATAAAAATGGTATGGTATTATTTATTGCAATCTATCAAACAGCCAACAGAGCTCCGCAATGTTTGGGGAAGAAATTCAATGGTCGGCCGTTTCTCTTTCACTCCTTCGGTCAAATCACGTCACAGGATTTAATAACTTCGTTAAGTGGTTGCTGGAATATCAAACAGCTCGGCAGCCCTGAGATCATCACTCGCCAGTGATGGATTTAATAACTTTGTTAAGTGGGGTAAGTGGTTGCTGGAATATCAAACGGTCGTCAACCCTGAGGTCACTCGCCAATGATGGATTTAATAACTTTGTTAAGTGGCTGCTGGAATATCAAACGGTCGGCAGCCCTGAGATCATCACTCGCCAGTGATGGATTTAATAACTTTGTTAAGTGGGGTAAGTGGTTGCTGGAATATCAAACGGTCGTCAGCCCTGAGGTCACTCGCCAATGATGGATTTAATAACTTTGTTAAGTGGCTGCTGGAATATCAAACGGTCGGCAGCCCTGAGATCATCACTCGCCAGTGATGGATTTAATAACTTTGTTAAGTGGGTTAATTGGTTGCTGGAATATCAAACGGTCGTCAGCCCTGAGGTCACTCGCCAATGATGGATTTAATAACTTTGTTAAGTGGTTGCTGGAATATCAAACGGTCGGCAGCCCTGAGATCATCACTCGCCAGTGATGGATTTAATAACTTTGTTAAGTGGGTTAATTGGTTGCTGCAATATCAAACGGTTGTCAGCCCTGAGGTCACTCGCCAATGATGGATTTAATAACTTTGTTAAGTGGTTGCTGGAATATCAAACGGTCGTCAGCCCTGTGGTCACTCGCCAATGATTTTTTGCCTTTGGAAAATGGCAGGGCATAGCACTATTCTATCATCACCCAATTTTAGATTTTAAGTAAGAATTACTATTTTGCCCTTCTACTTGGAATCGACTGAATGCTTCGATCAATCAATCCCACGAGCGAAAGAGATTGATCATAAAATATCCGATCGATTGATAGCATCAATCAGCTATGAATCGATTGATTGATTCTGTTGATATTCTGTTGATTTATGCAACAGTAACTAAATAAAAAAAATTTTAAAGTTATTTTTTAAATACTGTGTATTTTTAAAATTTTTCAAATTGAATATCCAAACTAATTACGATAAGCTGATAAAAATACTTTAAGACTTAAAGGTCTTTTGATACTCCCAAATGCTTAAAACAAAGTGTTTTACGAATAAGGATATCCTTCGGCTGTGCTGAAAACACATTTGGGATTGTCAAAAGACCTTAAAGTCTTAAAGTATTTTTATCATGTTATTATAATTAGTTCGGATATTTAATTTGAGAAATTTTGAAAATAGACAGTGATTAAAAAATAACGTTAAAGTTTTATCTTTCCTTTAAAACTTTAACATTATTTTTTAAGCACTGTGTATTTTCAAAATTTCTCAAATTAAATATCCGCACTAATTACGATAACCTGATAAAAATACTTTAAGACATCAAGGTCTTTTGACACTCATAAATGCTTAAAACAGAGTATTTTACAAATAAGGATATCTCTTAGCTATGCCGAAAACATATTTGAGAGTATTAAAAGACCTTAAAATTTTAAATTTTTTTTATCAGGTTATTATAATTAGTCCGGATATTCAATTTGAGAAATTTTGAAAATATACAGTGCTTAAAAAATACCGTTAAAGTTTTATCTTTCCTTTAAAACTTTAACATTATTTTTTAAGCACTGTGTATTTTCAAAATTTCTCAAATTGAATATATCCGAACTAATTACGATAACCTGATAAAAATACTTTAAGCACTTCAAGGTCTTTTGACACTCCCAAATGTGTTTTCGGCACAGCCCAGCGATACCCTTATTTGTAAAACACTCTGTTTTAAGTATTTGGGAGTGTCAAAAGACCTTGAAGTCTTAAAGTATTTTTATCAGGTTATCAGTAATTAGTTCCGGATATTCAATTTGAGAAATTTTGAAAATATACAGTACTTAAAAAATAACTTTAAAGTTTTACAAGAAATTTTATTATTTAAATAATATAATTAATGTAGCATACATTAACGAGATCTACCAATCCACCATGAATCGATACACTCGTTTACTTCCGCTTATTCGCAAAGAGAAGGGAAAATTTGTGTTTGGATTCGAAGCGCTGACTTTTGTTGCGATATGTTTTTATTTAATAAAAAGTTGCATTTAAATTAATAAATTATATTATCTAAAAATAATATATTTCTTAAATTTGTTTTACAATATAATTTCCTTTTTATAATATTAAATTACAAAAATGAATGATTAAATTAGTAAATAAACCTTCTAAAATTAAAATAAGGACCTTCAAATTTATTCACTCATGTTTTTAAAAAACAAATATGTTTAAATAAATTTAGAAAATTACAATGAAGACTATTTTTAAAGCAATTATAATAGATATTATACCATCTATTATAATAGATGATCAAATCAGGGGTGTAAATATTGAATTTTAATGATATCGGTTTTAATGATATCAGGTCTTGTCGGCTGATACCTTGGATATCGATTGATATCACTCTCTCCTCTCTTTCTTTTTTGAAATTTCTTTTTTTTTTTGGCCTTTTTTATAAAACATGGAAAAAAGAAGAAGAATATCAGCTGATATCATATTTCAAATATCGGTCGATATATCTGCAGAATGAAGTACCGAATTTTTTTAATTTTTTTTTAATATCAGGCGATATTAATGATATCAGCGGATATTTGATAGATATATATCGATCATATCAAGTGATATCTAATCTGTACGATCGATATATATCAGTCGATACGTATTTTTACCCTTGGATCAAGTATCAAATCAGAAGTTAGCGTCATACCTTATTATTTATTTTTATAACATCTATATCAAAATCAAATAAATTTTTAAAATTAAAATTTAACAAGATAGTAGATTTAAAATAATTTCTTATAAAATAATGGAGAGTAGCTCTTTTTGTGTTGAAAAGTTCGACTTATCTATAGTTAGTTTTTTTAGTTCTATTTTGTTTGACTTAATTATAAATTGTTAGTTATTTTATAATTTAGTATATTTCAATTAAAAATATATATTGGTGTTGAAGAAGAATATATTTAGGCCAGTCCGTTTACATACCCGGATTTTCTGCCTCTACACACCCGTTTCCAGGTGCGGGTGGCAAATTACCATTTTGCCCCCGCGTTCCCATTGGTTCGAACGAATACTCAGCTCATTTCTCCATTCGTTCGAACGAATGGACACATACCTCTTCTGTTTTCATTCATTCGAACGAATTCCTAGTTCATTTCGGATTCATTCGAATGAATACATGCATCCTGTCGAGATTTTGACTCATTCGAACGAATGCTCATATGTAAAATCCATTCATTCGAATGAAAATTCGAACGAATTCCCCAGTATAAATTCCATTCATTCGAATGAATGGGCATAAACTATTCATTCGTTCGAATGAATCCATCCATCCATTCGAACGAATGAATCAGAGGGGATTGGAAAATGACAGTCATTCGATCGAATGTCATTCGTTCGAATCAATCAACTCATTCATTCGAATGAATGCACGTCTATATGCCATTCGTTCGAATGAATGGGTTGATTCATTCGAACGAATGACATTTAAGGTGTCATTCATTCGAATGAATTGACTGATTCATTCGAATGAATGTATCAGAGAGGACTGGAAAATGACAGTCCTTCTCTCGAATGGCATTCGTTCGAATGAATTAGTCAATTCATTGATTCATTCGAACGAATGACATTTAAGGTGTCATTCGTTCGAATGAATGGACTGATTTATTCGAACGAATGTATCAGAGAAGACTGAAAAATGACAGTCCTTCTCTCGAATGGCATTCGTTCGAATGAATTAGTCCATTTATTCGAATGAATGACACCTTAAATGTCATTCGTTCGAATGAATCAACTCATTCATTCGAACTAATGCCATATAAGGTGTCATTCGTTCGAATGAATGGATTGATTCATTCGAACGAATGACGACTTGTATATATAAGCTGCGATTCATTCGATCGATTCCATCAATCGAATCAAGCCCTAGCCTCTCCTCCCCTTTCGAAACCCTAAACCGAAGCTTTCCCTCCCTCTTCCTCTTCCTCTTCCTCTCCCTCTCCCTCTCCGGTTCCGACTCCGGCTCCGGCTCCCTCACTCTCAGGTTTCCCCTCCCTCTTCCTCTCCCTCTCCTTCTCCCTCTCCCTCTTCTAATTTCGGAAATCCCCCATTCATTCGAACCTCTCCTCATTCATTTGAACCAATCACCCCCATTCATTCGAACCAATCACACCCATTCATTCGAACCAATCACCCTACACCCTTTCCATTTTAATTTTTCTCTCTCCCTCTTTCTTTCTCTCTTTCCAAAAATACACCGTGTAAATGGCATCTTCAACACAACAAAGGGAGGGAAGAAATAAAAGAAAGACACGATATTCGACCCGACGCATTTCATGTCTTCTGAAGCCGTGACTCTCTACCGAGACGATTTTTGCACACGATCGTATATTTTTGGTAAAATCGTTGACCTTTCTTTTTTCACACAATTCAGTTTAAAAACCGAATCTTATTTTGAAGAAATGGGTTGGGGTTCATTTTTGTCATTGAAATGTGATATGTACCCTAGTTTAGTAAAAGAATTTTATGCGAATGTAGAAAAAATGGATGATGAGACGGTTAAGACAATCGTCCGAGGCCAAGAAATTGTGATTACAGGGGAAAGGTTGTATTACCTATATAATTTTCTAAAAGACGTCAGTTAGAAGGTATGATAGTCG
This sequence comes from Chimonanthus salicifolius, assembly GCA_013350335.1. Lineage (NCBI taxonomy): Eukaryota > Viridiplantae > Streptophyta > Magnoliopsida > Laurales > Calycanthaceae > Chimonanthus > Chimonanthus salicifolius. The sequence goes on along the minus strand of CM023537.1, from coordinate 14,440,969 downwards.
TACATGGATCACTGATATTGAGGGGTTCGATATTTTGGTAGCCCTCAACGAGATGTGTGGGAGGACGGATATCACAGAGAAGAAGACCCCCCACTGATCATGCTTACATTAAAGTACGAATCATCTATCAAATAATTGTCAATTGCTTTTTTCCTAGAAAAGGGCATTCTAGTGTGACATGGTTTGAAGTGTTTCTTATTTGGTGCATCATGCATGAAGACCAGAAGATGTAGTCTTCCGTACGGTCTTTTTCTATGTTCATTTTTTGAAAAACGTGGAATCCCTCTTCTCCTCGATGATAAAGTATCTATAGATCGCTATGATAATTTTAATGAGTTAACTTTGAAGAAGATGGGATTCCACCTCGACAGAGCTAGTAAGAAATAGCTCCCCAAAGTTGTCGAGGCACCTCAGGTTCACAGTTCACGTGAGCCATCTGAGGCGCGTGCGGCACTTGAGCCACCTGGGCCATCTGAGGGCAATGAGGCACGCGACCCACGTGAGGCAGGGAGTCCTCCGACTGTTGCAGCAGTTGATACGCAGCAGATTCTTGCTAGCATTTCTGCTCTAGAGGAGAAAATGGAGCAGAGATATGATCAGCAGGTGTAGAGATATGATTAGCTTACCGCAAGGATGGATGTTATGCAGAGCCAGATTTTAGATACTTTGTAGTTGACAATGCTTTTAGCACAAGTGAGGGGGATAACAACATTCCTATCTACAGAACCAGATGGTACTGTACAAGCAAGGGTATCACCCGAGTTTGTAGGAGCAGTTTTTTCCCCTTGTTCGTCCATCTGGAGAGGTAGCTGAACTAGCAGGAGCATCATCTGGCACCCCTACTCGTACTAAACGAGCAAGATCAGCATCGGGGGAATCTGGTAGTGCTAGTTCTGGGCCCCGTTCTTTGATGGTTGGATTAGCAGCAGCTTCTGCTCCATTGCCTCGTGCGACTGGAGTTGCACGACCTTCTCGCCCCGTTACACTACAGAGTGGATCAGATGGTACTGACCCCCGTTCTGTGCTGACTAGAGTTACAGCAGCCTTGCGCCCCCTTCCTGGTTCGACTGCAGTTATTCCATTCGTGCGATCCTCAGTTTGCTCCTCCTACTCCTCCTGCTGCACCTCCTACTGCATCACCTGCTTCACCTTCTACCTCTGATCCGGATATTATTTGTATTTGATGTACTATTGATTTTTTTTATTGACATGTAAAAGAGATGTAAATTTCATATTTGAATGAACATGTTATATTATTTATCAGATTTTCATTGTGAATTAGGTCATTACTTTAAACATGTTATTTTGAACTGCTGCTCCATTTAAATTTTATATTTCATTTGATTTTCATACTCTCCATAAATCAACTTCATTTTCCACTTAAAATGAATACATTGAAGCTGACAAAAGCATTCCAAACTTAAATATCAAAATAAGCCTACTTCACGGAAGCCGTTCAAGATCATGCTTAATATAAAAGAGAGTACATTCAAGAGCATTCCTACCTTAAAATGAATACATTTTCCACTTAAAATGAATAGATTGACACTCCTATCTTCACTTCATTGATTCCACCATTGCATGAAATCGTCATTATCTCTAAGATCACCAGACCACTGCATAACATTTAAAAAAATCATATTAGAACATATGGAAAAGTTATATGTTGATAGGTAAATACATATAAGATTTTTAAGGAATGAACTTAGTTCGGTCATTTCTGTAGAGTTATATGTTGAATCGTCACCAAAGTTGTAAGATCCACTATCCTGTGGAAAACTCGTTGTTTGTGATTCATGGAAATCACCTACATTATAATCAGCATTTAAATCTACACTCGTAGATGCTTGTGAAGAAGGTGGCTTATTCGGACAATTTCTCCTCGTATGACCATTATTTTTTGCATAACCCACATCTTTTTCCATTTAGTTGATTTTCTACAATCTCAAATGCAGAAGGATCTCGACATGTAGATGTTTGGCCCTATGTAGAATTCCTTGAACCTGGATGACGTCCTCTAGAATATTGCATAATAGGGTTACTAATTGGCTTATCATGGATGACAAGATTTTGGAGATGATTTAGGAGCACCTCTTGATCATACAAAGACAAATGTCCATATTTGTTCTTAATACCTTCAAAGTGTACGTCCAATACATCTCTGGGCCTCTGCCTTACAACATTTAACCCGTCCAATGAGATTAAGTCGATTCTCCATTGTGGGTGTATATCATCCAAATGTAATTTATCCATCCATTGCATTTTGTGCGCACACGGTAGGCCCTATTGAAGCTGTAAACTCTTTCGTACAGATGGGTGAAAATGATCGGTTCATAAGCATATCATATCGGTTGTAAACCTCATTCATTGCGAAATGAGAAACTTTGCCGTTCAATTCATCAAAGAAAGGAATAGACACATCACATGCAAACCGAATTTTCTCATCCTCAAGTTGAATCTTGAACTCTTCAAATTGATTTTCAATGACATAGACTATCCTTTCTTCGGACAACATCTAGATCACCTGTAGATTTAGATATATAATTTTTCAGTGAAGAATTTGCACCCTCAACCCTTGAAGTAACTCGATTCTTAAACTGTAAACTCCATTCTATCCATGCCTTGACGAATTAGTTTTCTAAGTGGGATCCACGTCCTTGTTAAGTAGTTCACTGCCTGCGATTCATCTCTGAAATTCTGTTTGAATGCCTCAAACGCTGTATTGAATGCTTCTTCGGTTGGGGACTCAATCAGGTTATTCCATTAGGTAAAAAATGCATTCAATCTTCGATTTTCTTAAACATAGGTTTACAACGAGTAAGAATATTCTTATTGATGTGTCAAGAACATAAAATATGTACAGCATTAGGGAACTCCAAATCAATGACATTCTTTAACGCCAATTCCCTATTAGTCAAAAGAACTAGTCGATCATGCTGCACTCCAAAGACTTTTTTAAACATCTATAATGCTCATACATAATTTTCAAATTTCTCATTTCGTAGGAATGCAAAGCATGAGCAAAAGTTCTTATTGAAACATGTTACACCAACAATATGAAACAATGACATATGATATTTGTTGGTTTTGTACGTGCAATCTATTAGAAGGACATTATGGTAGCTCTTGGTAAGAAAAATGAACTTTGGATATGCAAAAAATAGATGGGACAAATGACCATCATTGTCATGGTCAAGAAAATATTGGTAATCACCTTCTTGAAGATCATCTATCAAAGCTTGAATTGTAGTTTGACCCCTTACTTACTCTTTCCGAAGCGCAGAACAAAAGTTGTACAAATCACCCGCTGATATTTCAATATCTGAATTTTGCTTTCTAAGGGTCGTCAAAATTTGCCGTGGTGGTATATTGCAACCCCGCATTTCAATGATCATTCTTTTCTCAGGATCTGAAAAACATCTTGTACTTGGATAACCTAATAATACCTCCGATATATCATGATTGTGATCTAAACTCTTTATGGTCAACTTCCATGACCCATTAACAATCTGTTTACCTTTCACTTGAAAAGGACAATTGAATTGGAGGGAGTATGCTTTCTTTTTTCTCGCATCATCTTCCACGCTAATCGTGCTGCGGTATTTACCTCCTCTATCGCAGCCAATGACTACTTTCTTTTCCTTATTACATGACCTCTTTATAGTAGTTACAAATCCTTTTTCATAAGAGATATTCTTAACATAATTTATATGGTCCTCACGACTTTCAAAACATCCCTCAACAAACTCCATGCTACTTCAGGATTAAAAACTACCACTAAAACGCTAATAATAATGAGATAAGAGAGCGAGTTACCTCCGATTCGAGATAAGAGATCCAGACAATAGCTTGAAGAGAACAACTTCGAACCGAGATAAGAGAGAAGAGAATGAAAAGGGGGTTTATGGGTTTCGAATTGAAATGGGGTTCAAGGATTTGAGATTGAAAAGGGGGGTTGAAAATGGGGTTTTAAGGAGAAATCTTTGAAGAAGGTAGTTCAAAATGGGGTTTATGGGTTTCGGATTGAAATGGGGTTCAAGGGTTTGGGATTGAAAAGGGGGTTGAAAATGGGGTTTTAAGGAGAAATCTTTGAAAAAGGTGGTTCAAAATGGGGTTTATGGGTTTCAGATTGAAATGGGGTTCAAGAGTTTGGGATTGAAAAGGGGATTAAAAATGGGGTTTTAAGGAGAAATCTTTGAAGAAGGTGGTTCAAAATGGGGTTTATGGGTTTCGGATTGAAATGGGGTTCAAGGGTTTCGGATTGAAATGGGGTTCAAGGGTTTTGGATTGAAAATGGGGTTGAAAATGGGGTTTTAAGGAGAACTCTTTGAAGAAGGTGGTCTAAAATGGGGTTTAAGGGTTTGGGATAGAAATGGGGTTCAAGGGTTTGGGATTGAAAAGGGAGTTCAAAATGGGGTTTAAAGGAGAAGGGATTCAAAAAGGGGTTCAAGGACGAAGGGAGAGAGAGAGAGAAACTACGGTTTAGAGTTTAGAATGGAATAAAACGAGTGGAATTTCGTGGAAGATCACTTATATAAGTTGGCATTAGTTCGAATGAATAGGTTGATTCATTCGAACGAATGACATTTAAGATGTCATTCGTTCGAATGAATGGACTGATTCATTCGAACGAATGCCATTCGAGAGAAGGACTGTCATTTTCCAGTCCTCTCTGATACATTCGTTCGAATAAATGGGTTGATTCATTCGAATGAATTGACTGATTCATTCGAACGAATGCCATTCGAGAGAAGGACTGTCATTTTCCAGTCCTCTCTGATACATTCGTTCGAATGAATCAGTCAATTCATTCGAATGAATGACACCTTAAATGTCATTCGTTCGAATGAATCAACCCATTCATTCGAACGAATGGCATATAGACGTGCATTCATTCGAATGAATAGGTTGATTGATTCGAACGAATGGCATTCGATCAAAGGACTGTCATTTTCTAGTCCCCTCTGATTCAGTCGTTCGAATGAATGGATGGATTCATTCGAACAAATGAACAGCTTATGCTCATTCATTCGAATGAATGGAATTTACACTGGGGAATTCGTTCGAATGAATTTTTCATTCGAATGAATGGATTTTACACATGGGCATTTGTTCGAATGAGTCAAAATCTCGGCAGGATGCATGTATTCATTCGAACGAATCCGAAATGAAGTGGGAATTTGTTCGAATGAATGAAAACAGAGGAGGTATGCGTCCATTCGTTCGAACGAATGGAGAAATGAACTGAGCATTTGTTCCAACGAATGGGAACGTGGGGGCAAAACGGTAATTTGCCACCCGCACCCGAAAATGAGTGTGTAGAGGCAGAAAATCTGGGTGTGTAAATGGATGGCCTATATTTAATATATATTTGAACTCTCACTTCTTTTCAAAAGGTTATCATCTTTTTTAAAATATCCAAGTAATTCTCAAGTCATAGTTCCATATTTCATCAGTCTACATTCATTGAACCTAGGGAAAGGAGCTTAGGCCACTTCTTCCATCCTTTCTGTACTCTCCAGCTCTCCCACGTCGGGGTTGACGTTTACACCAGCCAAATTACTCACGATACACCATTGAATTTGTTTTTGAAATTTTCCATTCTACCCTTCCACGTTCATTCGCATTCTCTTTTTCTCTTGTTCTTCGGGAAGGGGAATCCCGTCACCACACACAGCAGCCATGCCGGAATCAGGTGAGGATGTGCTCATGGAAGAAGAAGATAGCGCCGGAGTCGATGAATCCCCGAGACGAGCTGTTGTCGGTGGTGAAAGGAACGAACGAGAGAAAAAGAATGTAAATGAAGGTAAAAGGGTAGAATGGGAATTTTACTTAGTGTATCATGAGTAATTTATTCAGTGTAAAAATCAATTCTCTAAATAAGATGTTATTGAGCTTTATTCTCATAATCTCATCGTCATCATTATTTGTCCTATCAATATGGACAAATTATTTTTATGGACACAACTATGGCTGATGTCTATAAGACTTGAATTCACAATTTCTAAACTATAAAAATGAGTTTTAATAAGTTGCACTGTAAATTTTTAGCTCTTTATTTTGTGCTCTATATGCATATAAAGTATATGAACAAGTAACATTATCTTTCAATAAAAAATAGTTTATGCATCAACAAAATATCAACATTGAACTTGTTTTGTAACACTGGACCTCATTAGACATGTAAAAAGTCATGAATGAATCTCAAGATTGTACCCATGTAAAACGCCTACTCACTAGTTAGCTCACGAGTGTACTCTTGAACCAAGAGGCTGGCATACTGGGTCAAATTATATTGATTGCGAGTGTTGTAGTTGGGCAACAAGTAATTGTTGAGGTAGTCATTGCTGCCAATGCCGATGAAGCAGATGCATTTGTTGATTGCCTGTGCAACACCATCTGCACCGAGGTGGTCAGTGATCTAATCCAGAGTAGGTCTCAAAGTTCTTGATCTATTGGTTGAAGGGTATGCGACTAACCTGCATGCGATCACTACTGTTTATATCAACTCATATAAAAATGGGTTATTTACAAATAAATATTTTTTTTTTATCAATATGTGGTGATAAAAAGAAAATTTTAGACTGAACTCATTAGGGTTGATTTGGCGGCCAAGAACCCGTCTGAGATGCAGGAGATCTTGAATTCAAATCACTTCCAACACAATATTGTTATCCAATGTGTGTAGATAAGGAGCTTTGCAAAGCTCCAAAGATCAGTATGTTACTCTAAAAGGCCTGAACACCTTGATGTTAAAAAAAATTGAAAATTTTAAGTGTGGGATATTAAGGAAATGATTTATGTTAGAATTGAGAGGAGAAAAAAGCTCAGGATAGTTGTGATAATGATTCTACTATGATTATCACAGTCATGGAGATATATATATATATATATATATATATATATATATCTTCATTCATGCAACAATGCTGAAATGGAGTGTATATAATGATCATGAGAGTGAAGGCGAGCTTTACAAAGTTTCTGCCAGTAATGTCGAGGATTCCTGCAGCTGCAGATGCATAGCTGACACCATGAAGAACATCGTCTCCTGAAGCTTGCGAGTAGGCAGGAATCAAAGGAAGCCCCAGAAGCTCGGCTGTAACAATAGAGAAAAGTATTTTCATTATTATCATCTTTCTCGACTCTCAGTTGAGAAGACTAGCTTGACAGATGGAGTGATCCAATTCCTTGTAAATCTTTAGATATCTCCTTCATATCTCAACATATTTTTAATATAAATACAAAATATTCTCTTATATATATTATTAGATAAATAGAATATTAAGTGCATGAGCAACAACTGTTATATGTTTAAGATAACATGGCGGCCTATGGTTATTCTTGCACTCAAGCCCAGTTTTAGAAAATGATTTCTTTTGGGTAAAGCTGTGAGACCAAAATAATCTCCCTAAGCAGTTCACAGCTTGATATCATTAAATTTCTCTATGGAATTCTCTTTTTCTTGTATATTACATATTTTAATCTTTTCATTTTTTAACCAAAATAGTATTAATATAGTGTGTTTAGATATATACAATAATTTTTTTTCTCCTACTTACCAGACAGAAGCATCTGACCTCAACCTAGGTTTTTGTTTTTTTAACCAGTTTGGTTCTGGTTTAAAGGTCCCAGTCTTGAAGTGAATAAAGCAGAGCGAACAATAAATGATAAGGAAAATAGGAAAAGTACAATTCAATTTCCCATGACTTGATTTATGAAGTACAAGAAATAACTCAGATGCTGAAGTACATGAAATATATGAAAGAGAATATCTGTATTACCTCTAATTAAAAACAAAATAAATAAAAAATAGTGGGATGAGACGTATGAACACTTTGAATAATAAGAAAAATTAAAACAAAATAATTAGAAAGAAGTTCTCTAACGGCGGTGGATATCACTCGTGGAGGTTTTATGTGCAATTTCAATGATTTTCCACACATAAATTTAAAAAGAAAATCATTAGTAAGAAGGCTTCACCTATTTCATCAACAATGGTGTAACCATTAGAAAACCTTCCAGTAGGCCCACCAGAGAAATCAATCCCATATGGGTAGTAATTTGCTTTAGCAAACGATGGAAGATTGTTGTTGTTGCCACTGTCAATGAGTGAGTCTCCAAATATAAACATGGCAGGCACCATCTCCCCTTTGCTTCCTCCTTCCTCTTGACCTAAAACCCTAGACCCCATCAACATGAACAAGAAAAACCAGCAGCAAAACCGAGCCATTAGAGAGAGAGGAGAGAGTTGACGAAATGGAGTGGAAAAGAGGGGGATTAATAGCTCTGAAGGGGGAGGAAGTTGGTCGGTAGAAAGAAAGTAATTAATGTGTACAGTGTTTTTACAGAGCAGTAAATAGGGGAAGAAGAGAGTTTTAAAAATGCCATTAATGTCTATGGTAAATTGCTCTTGTCAAAACTCAAAAGAACATAATAATACTTATCTAGTTACCTGTAAATGGAAATTCTCAGAGTGATTATGCTGATTAGTGATTAGTACTATGGCAAAATTTTGGTGTCAGCATATTAAATTTAAACAAGCACCAATCAGCATTATGATTGTTCATTTGCTTTTACTCTAATCTACTCTCTTTGTATGATATATATGGGAATGAATATATATATATATATATATATATATATATATATATATATATTTCTTGGGAAGGGATTTCCAGTTTCGGGGGTCTAGTGCATGTCATGCATGTGTTAGGATTCATGTGCTTTAAATGCATCGTTATTTTTAGAGAACCAACATGAGTTGCCTCACCGAGAGCATTTCTAATATGATTTAAGGGGAAAATTTAAATATGTCTACTTCCATCTCTTTTGGGCAGCGATCCTCCTATGGGAATTTTATATAATTAGACATAGGTTTTCGTATATTACTAATTTTACTCTTTGCATTAGCAGTAAAACCAGCTCACCGAAATTCGCATGAACAGTAAAGTTGACTCGGTCGAAAATTTACCCTTCGTATGAACAGTAAAATCGGCTCACCGAAATTTTACTCTTCGTATGAACAGTAAAATCGACTCACCTGAAATTTACTATTTATGCAAAGGGTAAACTTGACAATATACTAAAACTCGTTTTTAATTACACAAACCTCCCATTGGAGGATCGCTACCCCTCTTTTGATCTAAAGTTCTGGCCCTTGTGGTCCAACACTATCAAATTTTTTAAAAAAATTATATCATTTTTTTTTTATATTTTATAAAAAATTAAATAAAGTTAGAACAAAAAATGTCTAATAACCTCTTGTCACCAACTCAACACAAGCCAACACAATCGAGTAGATAGACGGTTAACTAGGTCAATGTGAAAATTGTCCAACTTTGAATAAGTTTGAGGACATAGCTAATCTTATTTTGATCATTCCTTTAGATCACAAGGATTTTTAGGAATTTATAAAAGACTTGGATCACTTCTGTGATTAGTCAACGTGTTTTAAACGACTCGGACACCTTGATCTGAAAAGAAAAAAGAGTTAAATGATTCCATTTAACAGACTAATTTTTTAGAATGGATATTTAAGTCCTAACAAAAATATAGAAAAGTATACCCAATGGCTAATAGAAGGTAAAGAAAATATAATCCTCATCACCCATCAAAGTGATAAAAGAATGCAAATTAATAAGTTATTTCATTATAATGATCGTCATCATAATTTGAATTTTATCTATATAAAGTCGGCTTTTCAAATTCTATTATTCTATTTCATCATTTCGTAAATCATAATAATTAGTTCCTTTCACGAATTTGTACATAGAAATTAATTTTGAAGTACATCACCCTCTATGAGTCTTAAATACAAGTTCCATTAGGACATTGTCTAACATGCCCTGTCAAATTTAAGGGGCCTCTACGGAGAGCAACTGAAGTTTGGATATCAAAAAAGTCATTTTTGGCAATAGAACGTGTTTCAGTCAGTAGATCAGATAACTAATAATAAGAGTAACAAATGATCAGGTGGTAGTAACACTTTTGTAAATTATTTTATTTATATGGCCATGTCGACACAAGTTCAGACCTAAGACAAAAAATCTAAACAGGACCTTCTTGGTATTTAAGATATCATTATAAATAATATTTAATTATATATAATAAAAAGAATTTTTTGAAGTTTATGCGTCTATGCTGTAACTGAAAAAGGGTTGCAGTAATATATTATGCATCTATGCAGTATCTAAAAAGGGTTTTATGGAAATACACTATGCGATAACTAAAAAATTGGGACTTCCTAACCGTGGGCCTCAGGCCGTTGCCTTTTTAACTTATGGGTTAAACCGGCCTTGTATATGTGCAACTATAGTTATATTTATATAATAAAGTTTTTCTAAAATGTTTCAAGTAATTACCTAAAATTGTTAAAATGAAAGAAATAAAGCTTTTCTTTTACCCTGTTTCTTGATAAATGAAAAGCGCAGAGAGAGAGAGCAAAGAGTTAGTATACAGCTTGAGTGTTGAATATGTACATAATGTGATAGTAGTATAGAATAATAAACAATGAAATTTTAAATATGGCTGTGACTTATGAAATGAAGAACTAAGAAAGTGATCTGAGCATCACATGTTTGGTGATGAAAAGGCCCACTAAGCTGTGCATTGCATTGAATGAATGGTGGTCCAGCCACAGATTAATGATCAAGTCAGTGAGCAAATGCAGGTTTTGTTTGGACTCTCAAGGAGGTTGGGACATCTAACTTGTCCCTGTTTCATAAGAAGGTGAGTTGACCACATTAAATTTATGCTAAGGTGACCCATTTAATTAGGTAGGTGCAGATGGGAGAGAATGTGAGGTCACCTTTGCTTTCTTCTCTCATTAGAGGTCATTTTTTATGACCGAAAGGTATTTAGACGTTTTATCTGACTAACTCTTAAGAGCATATGAAAGCCGATATATATAAGCTTTAAAACCGATATATATCGACTGATACAGATATTTGTTTCCCTGCTTTAAAATGGTTAGGACTTGAGTTTGACTGACCCAACTCCAGCCTCTATAATTGGAAGTTGTTGTCTAATTTTCAAGAAAACAATTTTATTAAAAAAGTATATTTAAGTTCGGCTGGACTTAGAAATTTGACATTTTATTGTTTACAATGAAATCTTTATTTTTATTAAGAATAAACGAAGTATTTTCTTGCCGACTAAGAAAACCTTTCTTTTTCTCAGTTAAATTTTCCTATCCACTCCTATGGGAAATAGATTTCTTGAAATCTTTCTTTTTTTTTTTTTTTAATTTACATGGGACACTGTGGGATACCCATCGATTTTTTTTTTTTTTTTTTTTTGTGTTCTTGAAAACACACCTTATATCATATACGAAGAGATAAAGATCTTTTCCATGCTCCCCATTTCCACATTTGGAAAATGACAAATAGCCCTTAAATCTATACATGGGACACAAAGTTGGTGAGCTAAGACCATAGATATCATCACTGTTTTTTAAAATAAGGCAGTGTATGAGTCTATTAAAATAACTTTTTTATTTTTTTTTAAATAAATGACTAAAATTAGAGCCAATTGTAACTAAGTTCTAAGATAGTAATGAAAACTTGGAAGGGCAACCCTGCATTAAAATTGAAACTTTAAAGAAAAATACATTTAAAACAATTCGTCAATTCACAAGCATAGTTGCAGAGAAATCTAGTGCATGATAAAACCCATCATTCTATCACTATTTGATTTGAAATTGGATGGCCGTAGCCTGCATAGTAAATCATAAAATACATCCAGAAAATGCTTCATAAGGAAGTACTGGTAAAAATAGTTAATCTGTATCCTGAACTGACACCCCTAATCTTCTTTCCGACATTAATCGATCTAATAGATATAGCTATGGGGAACACATTATATTATTCCAGATAACAAACAGTGAAGAGGATGCATAGCTTCTTCCTGATTTCAACTATTCAATGGAAATATCTAAGCAGTTGATCCTAAAAATGGATAGTCAGTGTAACCAGTAACTGGATCGGGTGTGGAGAAAGTATTTCCGTCGTACTTGTTGAGTGGCGCATCGAGTTCGAATCTCCTAGGCAGATCTGGGTTAGCCAAAAACAAGCGTCCATATGCAACCAAATCGGCATGATTATCGGTGATAGCTTTGTTCCCTAGTTCTCTGTCATAGCCTCCAGCAGCCATGAAAGTCCCATTGAAAGCCTTCCTCATAGCCTCAAGGTTGTGGGGAGTCTCAACTACTTCTCCCACTTTAGCCATCCTTGGCTCGGCCAAGTGGTGCCAGTAGAGAATTCCATACTTGTTCAGCGATCTAGCCATGTAAAGGCCGAGAGCTTCTGGATTTAAATCCCCTGACTCCATATAACTTGCAAAGGGAGAAAGCCTTATCCCAACTCTGTCAGCTCCAATCTCCTTGGCAATAGCCTCGACTACTTCTAAAGGGAAGCGGCAACGATTTTCCAAGCTTCCACCATATTCGTCAGTTCTGTCATTAACTTGGTCTTTCATGAACTGATCGAGTAGGTAACCATGACCTCCATGTATCTCAATTCCATCAAAACCTGTAAACATTGAGGAAATTCTAATGTAAATGACATGGTTTTATCTTCATATAGACAATTTTCACTATTTTATGGAAATGTTGAACATCCAACAATTTGGCACTGTTAAAATAGATGGCAACCTGACACCTTTGAAGTGTCAAAGGTTAATTTTAGAAATCATGAAAGTGTAGAGTAACTACAACATATCATCCATATAGAACAATTTTGTTTTGGTACTGGTCATCAGATGGCACCGCTGCTTATTAACCAAAACAAAAATATTACACTAATAAAATGATTGTGACCATCCTACCAGTGGAGTTTCTTCCTCTGAACTTGAAACTGCTTTAAGCATCATCACTAAAAGAGTTCTCAATTACCAATGATTGGTAAGAATCTTTAATGCAGTATTGAGAACTGAGAAGCGACAGCAGGATGAGCGGTTTCAAATACTTAAAGTAATTTTTTATTTTTTTTATGACCGAAGGTGTCCAATAGTCTCGCCCGACTAGTCCTTCGGGGCATGTGCACGCCTCCCTACACACACATGCCGGTTTCAAGTGGAGGGACCGTACTCTGTACATATCCCACAGAGAATGACCCTTCATTGGAGTTACCAGGGATTGAACCCAATACCTCAATCCAAAAGTCTTGTGTCTCAACCACTAGGCCAACCCCTTGGGGTAAATACTCGTAGTAAATATTGTCAGCTCATTAATGACTATTCAACTCTTAAGATCCCTACAGAATATAATTACAGTACTCTCCATAAAAAATAAAACTTCAAATAGAACAATTGCTTTATTCATTTGATGAGTGATAGATTTTGCTAAAATAAGTGTAGTACAAAGGATGCGTGCAACTGTGCAAGAGCGTCAAATTTTCAGTGCAGTACAAGAAAGGTATACTTTAGAGGTAAACTACCAGAGCCCAACTTAAAACCATACAAACAGAACTTCAATATAATCCTGTTCCAATCCAAAACCCCAGCAACTATCCCTAGAACCTGTCCATACCCAATTACACAAGTGCTAAGAAGATCTCTAGACTCTAGTCCCTTGGCCTCTCTTGGAACAATCATATAAGGCGGTGTATCTCATATATGAACTTTTAGTTTCATCAAACAAAATTCCCAATAACCACAAGTCTTTTCTTTACCAGATGGTTAAACATTCCACTTCATTGGATTCTCAATTCCCACCATACAGAAAGAAGTGTAGTACTTGGCCCTAGGCATCTTGAAGAATGCCTCTAATTCCAACCAGAATCAATCACCCCAAGCTACTCCCATTGACATTGAACTTCAAGATCCCATGAGGAGGATTCCTCCTTGCTGCTTTCCCTTCTTCCATGTTGCAGTTCATCCAATGTAATTTTCCAATCTAAAAAGAAGTTATCCATATAGAAATGAATGATTAACTCATCCCACTCTAAACACCCATTAGCCATTCTTGCATTAGTAGTTACTATTATCTGGTCCTTGATTTTTATTATTCTTGACTCACATTCTTTTCATACAAAGGACCATAGGATGGTAATGGAAGGAGTTAGTCTCCATAACTCCTATGTGATAATGACTGTTACCCCAAACAGAAGCTATATCATTTGGACCTTTCAGAGAATACCCACGTCATACCAGATATTGATAATGTACAATACCATATTTGTGAAGCAACATTTGAAGTGTGAAAAAAAATACAATGATGTCAATTTAATCTCTCATAAAAAAGCAAGCACGTAGTTAAAAGCTTAGAATATCGCTATATTTAGCAGTAAGTGTCTAGTCATAATGGAGCAAGGAGCAAGAAAATTCCACACCAAAGAGTAAGGCTCACCCACATCCCAACAGAGAATATGAACTTCTCTGGCAAACTAAAGCTTCCTTGGACACCAAACCCTATAATGCTTAGGAGTTAGGACATACAGATTTTTTCTTTTTTTTGAAAAGACTTAGGATATACAGATTTCAATAAAGATTAGGCAAGCACATAATTAAAAGCTTAGAATATCACTATATTTAGCAGTGTCTGTCTACTCATAGTGGAGCAAGGAGCAAGAAAATTCCACACCAAAGAGCAAGGCTCACCCACATCCCAATAGAGAATATGAACTCTAGCAGACTAAAGATACCTTGGATACAAAACCCTATAACGCTTAGGATATACAGTTTTTTTTTTTTTGGAAAAGAGGGATATACAGATTTCTATAAAGATTAGGCAAGCACATGGTTAAAAGCTTAGAATATCACTATATTTAGCAGTGTCTGTCTAGTCATAGTAGAGCAAGGAGCAAGAAAGTTCCACACCAAAGAGTAAGGCTCACCCACATCCAACAGAGAATATGAACTTCTCTAGCAAACTAGAGCTTCCTTGGACACAAAACGCTATAATCCTTAGGATATACAGATTTCAAAAAAGATAAGCCCCCAACACAACATCCTCCCCATCATCCCTAGGGGAATCAGAGACCATCACCTTTTCCCCCAACAGATCCTATACCTAAAACCTTTCCCAAAGAACTGAATCTTCCCATCTCAACACATCCCCTATTGAATTTTTTTTTTTTTTTTTTGAACGATGAAAATTTCATTAAAAGAACAAGGATACAAAAGAGAAGAAAAGAAAAAGTACAAAGAAGAGGCCTAAGAGATATAGGCCGCAAAAACTACCAAATTTCTTACACCCAAAGAACCCAAAACAAAAATAAAGCACAAGCCAATGGAAACAATCCACTCGATAAGTGAAAAGTGCCCCTAATAGTTCCATCAACACCATTTTTCGCAAATAAATCCGCCACCCCATTAGCTGAGCAACAAACGAGCGAGAATGAAACCTCCATTCTTCCCACCAACCCCTTAATCTCCCTCATCAAAGTAGAAAGCCTTCACGGAAGACGTTTCTCCCTTTTAGCCCATTTAATAGCATTGTAACACATCCCCTATTGATAAATCGACTTTAACACCCTTGACACTCAAAGACTCCACCCACACCCACTCACTTTCACCAATGCCATTTTTTTCTAAATAACTTTCTCCATTTATTCTTCTCTTCCTCTCCAATTCTCCACCACCATAACTGGTTAATCAGCAGTCTCATTTTTTATCCAATACCCTCCCTATCCCTTCGGCTCCCTCTTCTTGGGTTTTGCAGCCCCCTCTCAGCCTGATCAAATAAGATGTTTTTTTTTCCTTTTTTGAATGGTGATGTTTTCTTTCTTTTTTCTTTTGCTTTTCTTACTTCAACTCCATAGATCTCTTTAAGTCTTCTCTAACCTTTGAGCCACAAACATTGAAATTTTGTGCAGTGAAAATAGCATTATATACAATACACTGATAAAATACATTAACCAACATAGAAAATATAGATGGTAGTAAATTTCATACACTTCCCCCACTCTATATGCATGATGAAAACAATATAATCATTGATACTGACTTGTATTCATGCAAGTCTAAAAGGTCTGACAAAATAATTACAGTATAAAATTAATGGCCCCAGAGTAGGGAGCATGGAGAAAAAGCTCCAACGTAGTAATTAAATTAAGCTTTAAAGTATTCATCCTCCAATATTGATTCACAGTAGAACAAAAGGAAATGCAACATATGAAACAAAGTAAATAAATGAATAACATAATTAGCTTTATCCAATTATTAAATTTCTTACACTCCACAGTTGAAATGAGAATCTCACCTGCTTCTATGGCATTTCTTGCAGCAACTCTAAAATCGTTCACTATTTTAGGGATTTCATCCACACTTAATCGTCGTGGTGGTGAGAACTCGGCTACATCAATGCCATTGGCTCGAAACTGAGGTGTCACTGGCTTGTCAGTAGAGGAGATTGGAGCTTGCCCATTCGGCTGAAATCCTGAAGAAAGGAATTTGAGATAAATTATTTAAATGAAATAATGCAGATTAGGGCTCATCTAGCACATTATCTCTGTTGGTTAGAATGATATGATAACAACATGTAGATCACAGATTCAAGACCAACATGGGCCAGTTAAATTAGGCCTTAAATTTTTGTTCTTTTCTTCTTCTTCGTTTTTTTTTTTTTAAAGAAAGGTCCTTCAAACCTAACCTCTTGTAATATGAAAATAGGGAAAATATCAGAAAGAAGATGGGAACAAGGACAGACATTTTTATAAAAAAAACAGAAACTCTTAGAATTGCATGCGCGAAAGGAAATGACTGAAGGAAATGAGGAAATGAATGCTCTGGTAGGGAGTCTACTTCAGGCCCACCATAGGGCCAATCAGGATCTACAACAAAAAAAAATCTTGTTGACGCAGTGATTAGTCTCTATCATAACCAGGGTTGACAAGCAGATGACAGGATAGACAGCACACTACTTACTATGGAAATAGGAAAGAAGAAGAAATGACCCAACTGTTCCGAAAACATGGGAGATCAAAGCAACATGTACTATCATCCATAAATTATACAAAGAAACTAAACCAGACTTTTTATACTATCCTAGAGAAATTGCAGGCACTACTCACTACACATAAATCTGCCTAGCACAGAGGCATATCCATGTAAGTCAAACCTAAAGAACCAAAATCAACATGGTGGCCCACAATGGAATAGGGAGACTAAATGTCACACAATAAAACCTTTATCATCTCCTCAAAGTATCCAAGCTTAGGTAAACATTCTTTTACAACCATCAAATTGAGAAAACAGGTAGAGCTTCATTCCAGACTTTCTCAAAGAAACGACAGTATTGGGTACCATCTCAAACATATACTTGTTCCCATGTGCTGCCTTTCTTACTTCCAATGATGAGGGAGAATGCTCTAGTTAATGTAACAACATTTTGTAACTTTTCCTGTTATTTGTCATTTTGTCTAGCAGGTTATGAGAAAAAAATAGCAAAGTTATTTTAAAAATTACCATAATCAGAAACCCTTCCGACATGCCAAATTTGGCAGAAGAAGATACCACCCTTCTCATGAACTGCATTCACAATTGGTTTCCAGGCTTCCACCTGCTCTTTTGTCCAAATGCCAGGTGTTTCTGGGTACCTTGAAAACAGGAAATTAGAATCAAGTAGTGAGAAAATAAATAAATCAGAGGAACATTATATGGGTGACATAATGTCAGTATTGCAACATCGTTTGGAAAATTTAAGAGACAAAAAACTTGTAATATCAATCCATTGGAGGCTGTCAAAATCCAAAGGCAATAAATCGAGTCATTCAGCTTTAGCTTCCACTAAGAAGTGGGTAGTTTTAGAGGTTCAGATTGTATTTTCATTTTCAGTCTTTTATGTAACCAGAGTTGCTGTATCGAAAGAGCAGAGAAATATATCCTTGTTTACTGTTAGCTTGCCTAACTAGGAAGTCTCTGTTTCCCTCAAAGTAAACCAAACTCTCTTCTTCTTCTCTCTAAAACTTGTTCTCTGAAATTCTTGCCCAACATAGGTGGACATAAGAAGAAATCTGCTTCTAACTATTATCCATTGTTTGCTAATAGACCTGAAACACGATCAGTTACGTCCGCACATAACAAATGTCTACTAAACAAATGTCTACTAAACGGACAAAACAGGTGGTCCATAAGGAGGGTAGAGAATCCCATTGCTCCCCTCCTATTCTCTGTTTCTATTTACCAAATTTATGATTGCCGCAAAAGTTAAAATTCCATGCTCGCCCTTCTTTATATGACAAACTGAAGTGTGAAGTTTATCAGATTATTCTTTGACTTAACAAAGGTAGAATGACGAGTAAAATTGCAATTCAGATTTTTACCCTTGAGCCGTGTCTGAAACCCCTGTTGCTTCGGCGATTAGAAGACCCCCTTTGGTCGTTCTCTGAGAATAATACAAGATAGCATGTGGCTGAGGAACATTCCCAAAAGATCTCTGTCTTGTCAATGGTGCCAAAACTATTCTGAAGAATAAAAACCCATAAAAAGGACAATGTTATAGAACAGAGGTAGGTGAACCCCAAAAAAAAATCAATTTTCAACAAATCTAACATTATACAGAAGAAGAAAAAGGAAATCCGCATTACAACCTAATGTGTAAACAAGACCCATTCAGTTTGCTTCTAGCAATTAGGTTACAGTTTTTAACAGTGAACGCACATATTATTGTACTATCTTTGCTCTGGAATTTATTTATCGAACTGAAAAACTGAATTAAAAGTTAAAATAAACTCAGGAGTATAGTTTGAAGATTCTTTTTTTTTTCTCTCATAATTCTGCAGGTGGATCCCTTTTTTAAGATAGTCTATGCGAGATTAGAGTGTGCCAGTCCGGTACTCGGAATGGGAAGAATGGAACAATGATGAGTGCCGCTTAATATCATATAAAAAAGTAGCCTCTAGAAAGCCTGCCTTAGAAGTTAGAATGGTTAATTGGATCTATTCTGAGGAATTTTTTTTTTTTGGGGCTGAAAACGTGTTTCACAAGTATAGAGAAAGATAAAAGAATTTATGAAAGACTTGATCACTCCTCCTAACATATTAGGCTTTTGAGATGATACTCAGTTCTAACAAATATTATTAGAGTCAAGTCTTAGACTAATTCATGTGGACTCATCAATCCGATAGGCAGACAGAATGACTGGTGTCGTTCAAGTGGGATTGTGAATTGTTGGTGCTGTGAGCGTGTCCAACATTGGACACTAGCATTTTGAGATGGATATACGGTCCTAACAATTTTTCATTCTAACAATAATATATTAAACAGCTTGGGTAATCATTAATCAATGGCCATTCTCATCCTCGAGAAGGGCTACCAACAAACCAAAGATCTCGATTGTCTCTCAGACAGTAGCTCCGATTAGGAAGAAAACAAATCTCAGTTGAAACAGAGAGCCAGACATTGGTTCTCCAGAATTCTAGAGATCTAGAGAGAAATCAAATGACAAAATCAGTAAAATGTTGAAAAGAGGAAGAAAACCCAAGTGGGATTTGAAGAAACCTGTGAGAGAGATGGAATCTGCCCATCTGATATGGAGTGAGAAGTGGAATTTCAGCCATTTCACAGCTTCTCTCTGCTACTGTGTTTGCCTTCTTCGACGAAATAAAAATGGTATGGTATTATTTATTTCAATCTAACAGCCAACAGAGCTCCGCAGTGTTTGGGGAAGAAATTCAATGGCTGGCCGTTTCTCCTTCACTCCTTCGGTCAAATGCTAGAATATCAAACGGTCGTCAGCCCTGAGGTCACTCGCCACTGATTTTTTGCCTTTGGAAAATTTGAGTTTGGAATCGAAGCGCTGACTCTTTGTTGCGATATGTTTTTATTTAATAAAAAGTTACATTTAAATTTATAAATTATATTATCTAAAAATAATATATATATTAAAATTGTTTTACAATATAATTTCCTTTTTATAATATTAAATTACAAAAATGAATGATTAAATTAGTAAATAAACCTTCTAAAATTAAAATAAGGACCTTTAAATTTATTCACTCATGTTTTTAAAAAACAAATATGTTTAAATAAATTTAAAAAATTACAATGAAGACTATTTTTATAGCAATTATAATAGATATTATACCATCTATTATAGTAGATGATCAAATCACGGGTGTAAATATTGAATTTTAATGATATCGGTCATATCGGTTGATACCTCGGATATCGATTGATATCACTCTCTCCTCTCTTTCTTTTTTTGAAATTTTGTTTTTTTTTTTTGGCCTTTTTTATAAAAAATGGAAAAAAGAAGAAGAATGTCAGCTGATATCATATTTCAAATATCAGTCGATATTATCCCAAATATCAGTTGATATATCTGCAGAATGAAGTACCCATTTTTTTTAATTTTTTCTTTATATCAGGCAATATTAATGATATCAGCGGATATTTGATAGATATATATCGATCATATCAAGTGATATCTAATCTGTACGATCGATATATATCAGCCGATACGTATTTTTCCCTTTGATCAAGTATCAAATCAAAAGTTAGAGTCATAGCTTATTATTTATTTTTATAACATCTATATCAAAATCATATAAATTTTTAAAATTAAAATTTAACAAGATAGTAGATTTAAAATAATTTCTTCTAAAATAATGGAGAGTAGCTCTTTTTGTATTGCAAAGTTCGACTTATCTATAATTAGTTTTTTTAGTTCTATTTTATTTGACTTAATTATAAATTGTTAGTTATTTTATAATTTAGTATATTTAAATTAAAAATATATATTGGTGTTGAAGAAAAATATATTTGACTCTCACTTCTTTTCAAAATGTTGTCATCTTTTTTAAACTATCCAAGTTATTCTCAAGTCATAGTTCCATACTTCATCAATCTACATTCATTGAACCTAGGGAACGGAGCTTAGGCCAGTTCTTCCATCCTCTCTGTACTCTCCGGCCCTCCCACGTGGGGGTTGACGTTTACACCAGCCAAATTACTCACGATACACCATTGAATTTTTTTTTTTCGAAATTTGCCATTCTACCCTTCCACGATCATTCGCATTCTCTTTTTCTCTCGTTCTTCGGGAAGGGGAGTCCTGTCAGTCTGTCACCACACACAGCAGCCATGCCGGAATCAGGTGAGGATGTGCTCATGGAAGAAGAAGATAGCACCGGAGTCAGTGAATCCCCGAGAAGAGCTGTTGTCGGTGGTGAAAGAACGAACGAGAGAAAAAGAATGTAAATGAAGGTAAAAGGGTAGAATGGAATTTTACTTAGTGTATCATGAGCAATTTACTCAGGTGTAAAAATCAATTCTCTAAATAAGATGTTTTTGAGCTTTATTCTCATAATCTCATCGGCATCATTATTTGTCCCATCAATATGGACAAATTATTTTTATAGACACAACTATGGCTGATGTCTATAAGACTTGAATTCACAATTTCTAAACTATAAAAATTAGTTTTAATAAGTTGCACCGTAAATTTTTAGCTCTTTATTTTGTGCTCTATATGCATATAAAGTATATGAACAAGTAACATTATCTTCAATAAAAAATAATTTATGCATCCACAAAATATCAACACTAAACTCGTTTCGCAATACTGGACCTCATTAGACATGTAAAAAGTCATGAATGAATCTCAAGATTGTACCCATGTAAAACGCCTACTCACTGTTAGCTGATGAGTGTACTCTTGAACCAAGAGGCTGGCATACTCGGTCGAATCATATTGATTGCGAGTGTTGTAGTTGGGCAACAAGTAATTGTTGAGGTAGTCATTGCTGCCCATGCCGATGAAGAAGATGCATTTGTTGATTGCCTGTGCAACACCATCTGCATCGAGGTGGTCAATGATCTGATCCAGAGTGGTCTCAAAGTTCTTGATCTGTTGGTTGAAGGGTATGCGACTAACCTGCATGCGATCACGGCTGTTTATATCAACTTATATAAAAATGGGTTATTTACAAATAAATATATTTTTATCAATATGTGGTGATAAAAAGAAAATTTTAGACTGAACTCGTTAGGGTTGATTTAGCGGAGAAAAACTCGTCTGAGATGTAGGAGGTCTTGAGTTCAAGTCACTCCCAACACAATATTGTTATCTAATGTGTGTAGATAAGGAGGTTTACAGAAACTCCAAAGATCAGTCTGATACTCTAAAAGGCCTGAACACTTTCATCTTAAAAAAAAATGAAAATTTTAAAGTGTGGGATTGTGAAGGAAATGATTTATGTTAGAATTAAGAGGAGAAAAAAAGCTCAGGATAGATGTGATAATGATTCTACTATGATTATCACATTCATGGGATATATATATTTAAAATTTCATTCATGCAACAATGCTGAAATGGAGTGTATATAATGGTCATGAGAGTGAAGGCGAGCTTTACAAAGTTTCTGCCAGTGATGTCGAGGATTCCTGCAGCTGCAGCTGCAGATGCTTAAAAAATAATATACATAATATATTAAATAATAAAATCTCTTTTAAAATTTTAAAGTTATTTTTTAATCACTGTGTATTTCTGAAATTTCTTAAATTTAATATTCAGACTAATTATGATAACCTGATAAAAATACTTTAAAATTTCAAAGTCTTTTGACACTCCTAAATGTATTTTCGGCACAGCCTAGGAATACCCTTATTTGTAAAATATGTGTTTTAAATATTTAAGAGCGCCAAAAGACCTTAAAGTCTTAAAACATTTTTATCAGATTATCGTAATTAGTCTGGATATTTAATTTAAATTTTTTAAAATACACAGTGTTTAAAAAATAACTTAAAATCAAGTCATTTCAATGAATCAGTCATTCATTCTAATGAATTGATTTTCTTTAAAATTTTAAAGTTGTTTTTTAAGCACTGTATATTTTTAAAATTTCTCAAATTAAATATTCAGACTAATTACAATAATCTGATAAAAATTCTTTAAGACTTCACTGTCTTTTCACACTCCTAAATATTTAAAACATAGTATTTTACAAATAAGGTTATCCTTATGCTGTACCGAAAACACATTTAGGAGTGTCAAAAGATCTTAAAGTCTTAAAGTATTTTTATCAGGTTATCGTAATTAGTCCGGATATTCAATTTGAGAAATTTTAGAAATACACAGTGCTTAAAAAATAACTTTAAAATTTTAAAGGATATTTTATTATTTAATACACTATGCACATTATTTTTTAAGCACAGTGTATTTTCAAAATTTCTCAAATTGAATATTTGGACTAATTACGATAACCTGATAAAAATACTTTAAGATTTTAAGGTCTTTTAACACTCCTAAATATTTAAAATACAGTATTTTACAAATAAGGGTATCCCCGAAAACACATTTAGGAATGTCAAAAGATCTTAACGTTTTAAAGTATTTTTATCAGATTATCGTAATTAGTCCGGATATTCAATTTAAGAAATTTTGGAAATACACAATGCTTAAAAAATAACTTTAAAGTTTTAAAGGAAATTTTATTATTTAATACACTATGCACATTATTTTTTAAGCACGTGTATTTTCAAAATTTCTCAAATTGAATATCCAAACTAATTACAATAACATGATAAAAATACTTTAAGACTTTATGATCTTTTGACACTCCTAAATGTGTTTTCGGCACAGCTTAGGGACAGGGGTCAAAAAATCGGCCCGGCCGATATCCGATACGGACGATATATCGGCCGATAATTTTATCTCTCATACCGATATCGGCATTTTCTCTCTCCTCCGATATCGGAACAGTGAAAAAACCGCAAAAAACCGTGATGAATAGTGGTGAACCGTGACAAAACCGCAAAAAACCGTGGACACTCTGAGAACCGTAAACCCTGAACTGCAGAAAACCGTGGAAAACCGCGAAAAACCGCGAAAACCGCGAAAAACCGCGAATACCCCTGAGAACCGTAAACCGTGGAAAACCGCGGAAAACCGCGAAAAACCGTGTAAAAACCGCGAAAAACCGTATCGGTGTTTTAAATTTTTTTTTTTTTTTTAAAATGCCGATATTGTGACCGATATTTCGGACCGAATATCGGCCATATCGACCGATATTCGGTATGTACGGCCGATACTTATCGTATCGGCCGATATTACTCGGTTTAAAAAAACCGATATGTATCGGCCGATATTACTCGGTTTAAAAAAACCGATATATATCGGCCGATACGATATGTATCGGCCGATATTTAAACCTTAGCTTAGGGATACCTTTATTTGTAAAATATTGTGTTTTAAATATTTAGGAGTGTCAAAAGATCTTGAAGTCATAAAGTATTTTTATCAGATTATCGTAATTAGTCCGGATATTTAATTTGAGAAATTTTAAAAATACCCAGTGCTTAAAAAATAACTTTAAAATTTCAAAGAAAATCAATTCATTCGAATGAATCAGTGATTCATTAGAATGAATTGAGTGAATTGAGTGAACAGTAATGCGCATTACTGTTCACTCGATTCATTCTATCCGTTCATCCGAATGAATGGGTGAACAGTAACGCGCATTACTGTTCACTCGATTCATTCGAATGAATTAAATTTATGCGGAGATTCGTTCGAACGAATCAAAATTGAGAGGGTATGCGTCTATTCGTTCGAATGAATGGAAACTCGGGGGTATTGTGGTAATTAGCCACCCACACCTGAAAATGGGTGTGTAGAGGTAGAAAATCCGGGTGTGTAAATGTGGCGCCTTAATTATATATAATAGAAAGAATTTTTTGAAGTTTATGCTGCTATGTGTCTATGCTGTAACTGAAAAAGGGTTGCAGTAATATATTATGCTGTAATCGTGGGCTTCAGGCGGTTGCGTTTTTAGCTTATGAGTTAAGTTTGCATGTATAGTTATATTTATATAATAAAGTTTTTCCTTAAGTTGGCCAAATATATGTGCATGTATAGTTATATTTATATAATAAAGTTTTTCTAAAATGTTTCAAGTAATTACCTAAAATTCTTAAAATGAAAGAAATAAAGCTTTGCTTTTACCCTGTTTCTTGATAAATGAAAAGCGCAGAGAGAGAGAGAGAGAGTAGCAAAGAGTTAGTGTACAGCTTGAGTATTGAATATGTACATAATGTGATAGTAGCATAGAATAATAAACAATGAAATTTTAAATATGGCTGTGACTTATGAAATGAAGAACTAAGAAAGGGATCTGAGCATCACATGTTTGGTGATGAAAAGGCCCACTAAGCTGTGCATTGCATTGAATGAATGGTGGTCCAGCCACAGATTAATGATCAAGTCAGTGAGCAAATGCAGGTTTTGTTTGGACTCTGAAGGAGGTTGGGACATCTAACTTGTTCCTGTTTCATAAGAAGGTGAGTTGACCACATTAAATTTATGCTAAGGTGGCCCATTTAATTAGGTAGGTGCAGATGGGAGAGAATGTGAGGTTACCTTTGCTTTCTTCTCTGGTTAGAGGTTATTTTCTTATCACCGAAAGGTATTTAGACTTTTTATGTGACTAACTCTTTACAGCATGTAAAAACTTTTCTCTTAAAAATTATTTTTTTGTCAGATTTTTTTTATCATGAATCCAATCATCAGTTGTATATTCCTAATTTTGTACCATAAAATTGCATTAATTCCATGATCACATCCTACCCAATAAATATGATATTCTCATAATATCGAAATTTACACTGTATTATTATAGACTCATCGTTGTCGTCATTGTCATCAAATGTTAAACTTTCATCTATTTGAATCAATTTTTTGAATTCTACTTCTCAACTTGATCTATCAAAGACAATAAGGTCTGTTACTCCACTATTTATCTTGTTTTTCTTTATATCTTCCCTCTATGTTTTAGTGGTCTACTTTGTCTCTTCCCTATTTCTATCCTCTCAACTAAATGCACACAGGGGTTGTCTTTGTTCTTTACTTTCATGCTCAAACTATGTTTCTCTCATTTTTTTCATCAATTGATGTTATTTTTAAACTGTTTCAAATTAAATTATTAAAAGATAATACATTAATATCTAAAATATCTCTGGATGTTTGTTGAATTACTTAATTACTAAATAAATATCATTAACCAATTGCAAGTATAGTTCTTTTAAGAATTTTGGGACCTAGTTTATGTGATGGATGTGGTGAAATTAGTGTTGATGATAGATTTCTGTCTTAGAAAATAATTACCATTCGAATTGTTAAATTTTATTAAAACCTTGAACAATAAGCAACTTTAACTTGATGTCATTGAACTATAGTAAAAATTAATCTCTGGACTAAATTGTATAAGGGCTTGAAGACTCGAAGGCCCTCAAGGGCCCTTAATTATTTTTATGACCTGAGCTTGTCTTCAAATAATTTTTGTTCATATGACCTAATTTGAGCATAGAGTCTACAATTGCAATTCAAGCCCTAGCCCAAATTAACTAAGGCCGAACCCAACAAGTATGAGTTGCATTCCTACATATAATATCAATGTTTTAAAAAGTAGATTAGACATTTGATTCGAGCCACTTCAACTGGCAGATATATAGGCCCAATCCAGTGTCCTTCCTGGCTCTTGGCCCATTCTATCTGGTCAGATTACCCATTCGACTAGTGAGGAATATGGTTCGACTTTAAAAACATTATGGCCATCAAAGTCCATGACCAGGCTAAAACTCAAGTCCTCAAGTGTCACTTTAAAGCAAGGATTTAAAATTCGATACCGGCCAATATATCGGCCTCGAAATTTCTCCCTTTTTAATTTTTTTTAATTAAAACAATCGATATCAGATGATATCCACGATATATATTCGATATCGCCCGATATCGGCCAAATACAGTCTATACATATCGTATCAGCCAATATATATATAGTTTTTAAAAACTGATATATATCGATTAATACGGATATTTGTTTCCCTGCTTTAAAGTAGTCAGGACTTGAGTTTGACTGACCTAACTCCAGCCTCTATAATTGGAGGTTGTTTGTCTAATTTTCAAAAAAAAAAAATTATTAAAAAATTATATTTAAGTTCGCCTGGGCTTAAAAACTTGACATTTTATTGTTTACAATGAAATCTTTATTTTTATTAAAAATAAACAAAGTATTTTCTTGCTGACTAAGAAAACCTCTTTCTTTTTCTCATTAAATTTTCCTATGCCCTCCTATGGGAAGTAGATTTCTTGAAATCTTTTATTTTGTGTCCTTGAAAAGAGGAAGGAGAGAGAATGGCTGGCTACATGGTTGCTATCTGTAGCTATCCATTTAGCCATAAGTAATGTGGGCCCCACATTTAGCCATTGCTACACCACACATGCACGGTCCGCTTGCTCTAAGAAGAGATAAAGATCTTTTCCATGCTCCCCGTTTCCATATTTGGAAAATGACAAATAGCCCTTGAATCTATACATGGGACACAAAGTTGGTGAGCTAAGACCATAGATATCATCAATGTTTTTGAAAATAAGGCACTGTCTGTGTCTATTAAATTAACTTTTTATTTTTTTTAAAAAAATGACTAAAAATAGAGCCAATTTTAACTAAGTTCTAAGATGGTAATGAAAACTTGGAAGGGCAACCCTGCATTAGAATTGAAACTTTAAAGAAAAATACATACAAAACAATTCGTCAATTCACAAGCATAGTTGCAGAGAAATCTAGTGCATGATAAAACCCATCATTCTATCACTATTTGATTTGAAATTGGATGGCCGTAGCCAAGACCGGCCCTGAAATTTAAGGGGTCCTAAGCCCAGCGCACTGGTAGGGGCTCTAGGCCTTAGAAAAAGTGCATGGTAGAGACTCTAGGCAACCGCCTATTTGGCCTTAAGCCAGGGCCGGCCCTGTAATCTTCTTTCCGACATTAAGCAATCTAATAGACATAGCTATGGGCAACACATTATATTATTCCAGATAACAAACGGTGAAGAGGATGCATAGTTTCTTCCTGATTTCAGATATTCAATGGAAATATCTAAACAGTTGATCCTAAAAATGGGTAGTCAGTGTAACCAGTAACTGGATCGGGTGTGTAGAAAGTATTTCTGTCATACTTGTTGAGTGGCGCATCGAGTGCGAATCTCCTAGGCAGATCTGGGTTAGCCAAAAATAAGCGTCCATATACGACCAAATCGGCATGATTATTGGCGATAGCTTTGTTCCCTAGTTCTCTGTCATAGCCTCCAGCAGCCATGAAAGTCCCATTGAAAGCCTTCCTCATAGCCTCAAGGCTGTGGGGAGTCTCAACTACTTCTCCCACTTTAGCCATCCTTGGCTCGACCATGTGGCAGTAGAGAATTCCATACTTGTTCAGCGATCTAGCCATGTAAAGGCCGAGAGCTTCTGGATTTGAATCCCCTGACTCCATATAACTTGCAAAGGGAGAAAGCCTTATCCCAACTCTGTGAGCTCCAATCTCCTTGGCAATAGCCTCGACTACTTCTAAAGGGAAGCGGCAACGATTTTCCAAGCTTCCACCATATTCGTCAGTTCTGTCATTAACTTGGTCTTTCATGAACTGATCGAGTAGGTAACCATGAGCTCCATGTATCTCAATTCCATCAAAACCTGTAAACATTGAGGAAAATCTAATGTAAATGACATGGTTTTATCTTCATATAGACAGTTTTCACTATTTTATGGAAATGTTGAACATCCAACAATTTGGCACTGTTAAAATAGATGGCAACCTGACACCTTTGATGTGTCAAAGGTTAATTTTAGAAATCATGAAAGTGCAGAGTAACTACAACATATCATCAATATAAAACAGTTTTGTTTTGGTACTGGTCATCAGATGGCACCACTGCTTATTAACCAAAACAAAAATATTATACTAATAAAATGATTATTGTGACCATCCTACAAGTGGAGTTTCTTCCTCTGAACTTGAAACTGCTTCAAGCATCATCATTAAAAGAGTTCTCAATTACCAATGATTGGTAAGAATCTTTAATGCAGTTTTGAGAACTGAGTAGCAACAGCAGGATGAACGGTTTCAAATACTCTCAGTAATTTTTTATTTTTTTTATGACCAAAGGTGTCCAGTTGTCTCACCCGACTAGTCCTTCGGGGCATGTGCCCGCCTCACTACACACACATGCCAGGTTCAAGCGGAGGGACCTTACTCTGTACATATCCCACAAAGAGTGAGCCTTCATTGGAGTTACTAGGGATTGAACTCAATACCTCAATCCAAAAGTCTTGTATCTCAACCACTAGGCCAGCCCCTTGGGGTAAATACTCGTAGTAAATATTGTCAGCTCATTAATGACTATTCAACTCTTAAGATCCCTACATAATATAATTACAGTACTCCCCATAAAAATAAAACTTCAAATAGAACCATTGCTTTATTTATTTGATGAGTGATGGATTTTGCTAAAATAAGTGTCGTAAAAAAGATGCGTGCAACTGTGCAAGAGCGTCAAATTTTCCGTGCAGTACAAGAAAGATATACTTTAGAGGTAAACTACCAGAGCCCAACTTAAAACCATACAAACAGAACTTCAATATAATCCTCTTCCAATCCAAAACCCCAGCAACTATCCCTAGAACCTGTCTACACCCAATTACACAAGTGCTAAGAAGATCTCTAGACTCTAGTCCCTTGGCCTCTCTTGGAACAATCATATAAGGCGGTGCATCTCATATATGAACTTCTAGTTTCATCAAACAAAATTCCCAATAACCACCAGTCTTTTCTTTACGAGATGGCTAAACATTCCACTTCATAGGGTTCTCAATTCCCACCATACAGAAAGAAGTGTAGTACTTGGCCCTAGGCATCTTGAAGAATGCCTCTAATTCCAACTAGAATCAATCACCCCAAGTGACTCCCACTGACATTGAACTTCAAGATCCCATGAGGAGGATTCCTCCTTGCTGCTTTCCCTTCTTCAATGTCGCAGTTCATCCAATGTAATTTTCCAATCTAAAAAGAAGTTATCCATATAAAAATGAATGATTAACTCATCCCACACTAAACACCCATTAGCCATTCTTGCATTAGTAGTTACTATTATCTGGTCCTCGAATTTTAATATTCTTGACTCACATTCTTTTCATACAAAGGACCATACGATGGTAATGGAAGGAGTTAGTCTCCATAACTCCTATGTGATAATGACTGTTACCCCAAACAGAAGATATATCATTTGGACCTTTCAGAGAATACCCATGTCATACCAGATATTGATAATGTACAATACCATATTTGTGAAGCAACATTTGAAGTGGGGAAAAAAATACAATGATGACAATTTAATCTCTCATAAAAAAGCAAGCACGTAGTTAAGAGCTTAGAATATCGTTATATTTAGCAGTAAGTATCTAGTCATAATGGAGCACGGAGCAAGAAAATTCCACACCAAAGAGTAAGGCTCACCCACATCCCAATAGAGAATATGAACTTCTCTGGCAAACTAAAGCTTCCTTGGACACAAAACCCTATAATGCTTAGGAGTTAGGATATACAGATTTTTTTTTTTTTTTGAAAAGACTTAGGATATACAGATTTCAATAAAGCTTAGGCAAGCACATAGTTAAAAGCTTAGAATATCACTATATTTAGCAGTGTCTGTCTAGTCATAGTGGAGAAAGGAGCAAGAAAATTCCACACCAAAGAGTAAGGCTCACCCCTATAATGCTTAGGATATACAGATTTTTTTTTTTTGGAAAAGACTTGGGATATACAGATTTCAATAAAGATTAGGCAAGCACATGTTTAAAAGCTTAGAATATCACTATATTTAGCAGTGTCTGTCTAGTCATAGTAGAGCAAGGAGCAAGAAAGTTCCACACCAAAGAGTAAGGCTCACCCACATCCAACAGAGAATATGAACTTCTCTAGCAAACTAGAGCTTCCTTGGACACAAAACGCTATAATCCTTAGGATATACAGATTTCAAAAAAGATAAGCCCCCAACACAACATCCTCCCCATCATCCCTAGGGGAATCAGAGACCATCACCTTTTCCCCCAACAGATCCTATACCTAAAACCTTTCCCAAAGAACTGAATCTTCAATATGAACTTCTCTAGCAAACTAGAGCTTCCTTGGACACAAAACGCTATAATCCTTAGGATATACAGATTTCAAAAAAGATAAGCCCCCAACACAACATCCTCCCCATCATCCCTAGGGGAATCAGAGACCATCACCTTTTCCCCCAACAGATCCTATACCTAAAACCTTTCCCAAAGAACTGAATCTTCAATATGAACTTCTCTAGCAAACTAGAGCTTCCTTGGACACAAAACGCTATAATCCTTAGGATATACAGATTTCAAAAAAGATAAGCCCCCAACACAACATCCTCCCCATCATCCCTAGGGGAATCAGAGACCATCACCTTTTCCCCCAACAGATCCTATACCTAAAACCTTTCCCAAAGAACTGAATCTTCCCATCTCAACACATCCCCTATTGAATTTTTTTTTTTTTTTTGAACGATGAAAATTTCATTAAAAGAACAAGGATACAAAAGAGAAGAAAAGAAAAAGTACAAAGAAGAGGCCTAAGAGATATAGGCCGCAAAAACCACCAAATTTCTTACACCCAAAGAACCCAAAACAAAAATAAAGTACAAGCCAATGAAAACAATCCACTCGATAAGTGAAAAGTGCCCCTAATAGTTCCATCAACACCATTTTTTGCAAAGAAATCTGCCACCCCATTAGCTGAGCAACAAACGAGCGAGAACGAAACCTCCATTCTTCCCACCAACCCCTTAATCTCCCTCATCAAAGTAGAAAGCCTTCACGGAGGACGCTTCTCCCCTTTAGCCCATTTAATAGCATTGTAACACATCCCCTATTGATAAATCGACTTTAACACCCTTGACACTCAAAGACTCCACCCACACCCACTCACTTTCACCAATGCCATTTTTTACTAAATAACTTTCTCCATTTATTCTTCTCTTCCTCTCCAAATCTCCACCACCATAACTGGTTAATCAGCAGTCTCATTTTTTGTCCAATACCCTCCCTATCCCTTCGGCTCCCTCTTCTTGGGTTTTGCAGCCCCCTCTCAGCCTGATCAAATGAGATGTTTTTTTTTCTTTTTTGAATGGTGATATTTTTTTTCTTTTTTCTTTTGCTTTTCTTACTTCAACTCCATAGATCTCTTTAAGTCTTCTCTAACCTTTGAGCCATAAACATTGAAATTTCGTGCAGTGAAAATAGCATTATATACAATACACTGATAAAATACATTAACCAACATAGAAAATATAGATGGTAGTAAATTTCATACACTTCCCCCACTCTATATGCATGATGAAAACAATATAATCATTGATACTGACTTGTATTGCTGCAAATCTAAAAGGTCTGACAAAATAATTACAGTATAAAATTAATGGCCCCAAAGTAGGGAGCATGGAGAAAAAGCTCCGACGTAGTAATTAAATTAAGCTTTAAAGTATTCATCCTCCAATATTGATTCACAGTAGAACAAAAGGAAATGCAACATATGAAACAAAGTAAATAAATGAATAACATAATTAGCTTTATCCAATTATTAAATTTCTTACACTCCACAGATGAAATGAGAATCTCACCTGCTTCTATGGCATTTCTTGCAGCAACTCTAAAATCGTTCACTATTATAGGGATTTCATCCACACTTAATCGTCGTGGTGGTGAGAACTCGGCTACATCAATGCCATTGGCTCGAAACTGAGGTGTCACTGGCTTGTCAGTAGAGGAGATTGGAGCTTGCCCATTCGGCTGAAATCCTGAAGAAAGGAATTTGAGATAAATTATTTAAATGAAATAATGCAGATTAGGGCTCATCTAGCACATTATCTCTGTTGGTTAGAATGATATGATAACAACATGAAGATCACAGATTCAAGACCAACATGGGCCAGTTAAATTAGGCCTTAAATTTTTGTTCTTTTCTTCTTCTTCTTCTTTTTTTTTTAAGAAAGGTCCTTCAAACCTAACCTCTTGTAATATGAAAATAGGGAAAATATCAGAAAGAAGATGGGAACAAGGACAGACATTTTTATTAAAAAAAAAAAAGAGAAACTCTTAGAATTGCATGTGCCTAAAGGAAATGACTGAAGGAAATGAATGCTCTGGTAGGGAGTCTACTTCAGGCCCACCATAGGGCCAATCAGGATCTACAAAAAAAAAAATCTTGTTGAAGCAGTGATTAGTCTCTATCATAACCAGGGTTGACAAGCAGATGACAGGATAGACAGCACACTACTTACAATGGAAATAGGAAAGAAGAAGAAATGACCAAACTGTTCCGAAAACATAGGAGAATGCTCTAGTTAATGTAACAACATTTTGTAACTTTTCCTGTTATTTGTCTACCAGGTTATGAGAAGAAAATAGCAAAGTTATTTTAAAAATTACCATAATTAGAAACCCTTCCGACATGCCAAATTTGGCAGAAGAAGATACCACCCTTCTCATGAACTGCATTCACAATTGGTTTCCAGGCTTCCACCTGCTCTTTTGTCCAAATGCCAGGTGTTTCTGGGTACCTTGAAAACAGGAAATTAGAATCAAGTAGTGAGAAAATAAATAAATCAGAGGAACATTATATGGGTGACATAATGTCAGTATTGCAACATTGTTTGGAAAATTTAAGAGACAAAAAACTTGTAATATCAATCCATTGGAGGCTGTCAAAATCCAAAGGCAACAAATCGAGTCATTCAGCTTTAGCTTCCACTAAGAAGTGGGTAGTTTTAGAGGTTCAGATTGTATTTTCATTTTCAGTCTTTTATGTAACCAGAGTTGCTGTATCGAAAGAGCAGAGAAATATATCCTTGTTTACTGTTAGCTTGCCTAACTAGGAAGTCTCTGTTTCCCTCAAAGTAAACCAAACTCTCTTCTTCTTCTCTCTAAAACTTGTTCTCTGAAATTCTTGCCCAACATAGGTGGACATAAGAAGAAATCTGCTTCTAACTATTATCCATTGTTTGCTAATAGACCTGAAACACGATCAGTTACGTCCGCACCTAACAAATGTCTACTAAACAAATGTCTACTAAACGGACAAAACAAGTGGTCCATAAGGAGGGTAGAGAGTCCCATTGCTCCCCTCCTATTCTCTGTTTCTATTTACCAAATTTATGATTGCCGCAAAAGTTAAAATTCCATGCTCGCCCTTCTTTATATGACAAACTGAAGTGTGAAGTTTATCAGATTATTCTTTGACTTAACAAAGGTAGAATGACAAGAGTAAAATTGCAATTCAGATTTTTACCCTTGAGCCGTGTCTGAAACCCCTGTTGCTTCGGCGATTAGAAGACCCCCTTTGGTCGTTCTCTGAGAATAATACAAGATAGCATGTGGCTGAGGAACATTCCCAAAAGATCTCTGTCTTGTCAATGGTGCCAAAGCTATTCTGAAGAATAAAAACCCATAAAAAGGACAATGTTATAGAACAGAGGTAGCTGAACCCCAAAAAAAATCAATTTTCAACAAATCTAACATTATACAGAAGAAGAAAAAGGAAATCCGCATTACAACCTAATGTGCAAACAAGACCCATTCAGTTTGCTTCTAGCAATTAGGTTACAGTTTTTAACAGTCAACGCACATATTATTGTACTATCTTTGCTCTGGAATTTATTTATCGAACTGAAAAACTGAATTAAAAGTTAAAATAAACTCAGGAGTATAGTTTGAAGATTCTTTTTTTTTTCTCTCATAATTCTGCAGGTGGATCCCTTTTTTAAGATAGTCTATGCGAGATTAGAGTGTGCCAGTCCGGTACTCGGAATGGGAAGAATGGAACAATGATGAGTGCCGCTTAATATTATATAAAAAAGTAGCCTCTAGAAAGCCTGCCTTAGAAGTTAGAATGGTTAATTGGATCTATTCTGAGGAATTTTTTTTTTTTGGGCTGAAAACGTGTTTCACAAGTATAGAGAAAGATAAAAGAATTTATGAAAGACTTGATCACTCCTCCTAACGTATTAGTCTTTTGAGATGATACTCAGTTCTAACCAATATTATTAGAGTCAAGTCTTAGACTAATTCATGTGGACTCATCAATCCGATAGGCAGACAGAATGACTGGTGTCGTTCAAGTGGGATTGTGAATTGTTGGTGCTGTGAACGTGTCCAACATTGGACACTAGCATTTTGAGATGGATATACGGTCCTAACAATTTTTCATTCTAACAATAATATATTAAACAGCTTGGGTAATCATTAATCAATGGCCATTCTCATCCTCGAGAAGGGCTACCAACAAACCAAAGATCTCGATTGTCTCTCAGACAGTAGCTCCGATTAGGAAGAAAACAAATCTCAGTTGAAACAGAGAGCCAGACATTGGTTCTCCAGAATTCTAGAGATCTAGAGAGAAATCAAATGACAAAATCAGTAAAATGTTGAAAAGAGGAAGAAAACCCAAGTGGGATTTGAAGAAACCTGTGAGAGAGATGGAATCTGCCCATCTGATATGGAGTGAGAAGTGGAATTTCAGCCATTTCACAGCTTCTCTCTGCTACTGTGTTTGCCTTCTTCGACGAAATAAAAATGGTATGGTATTATTTATTTCAATCTATATAACAGCCAACAGAGCTCCGCAGTGTTGGGGAAGAAATTCAATGGTCGGCCGTTTCTCTTTCACTCCTTCGGTCAAATCACGTCACTGGATTTAATAACTTTGATAAGTGTTTGCTGGAATATCAAACGGTCGTCAGCCCTGAGGTCACCCTCCAATGATTTTTTGCCTCTGGAAAATTTGTGCTTGGATTCGAAACGCTGACTGACTCTCTGTTGCAATATGTTTTTCTTTAATAAAAAAGTTACATTTAAATTTATAAATTATATTATCTACAAATAATATATTTATTAAATTTATTTTACAATATAATTTCCTTTTTATAATATTAAATTACAAAAATGAATGATTAAATTAGTAAATAAACCTTCTAAAATTAAAATAAGGACCTTCAAATTTATTCACTCATGTTTTTAAAAAACAAATATGTTTAAATAAATTTAAAAAATTACAATGAAGACTATTTTTATAGCAATTATAATAGATATTACACCATCTATTATAATAGATGATCAAATCAGGGGTGTAAATATATCGATTGATATCACTCTCTCCTCTCTTTCTTTTTTCGAAATTTTGTTTTTTTTTTTTTGGCCTTTTTTATAAAAACTGGAAAAAAGAAGAAGAATGTTAGCTGATATCATATTTCATATATCAATCGATATTATCTTTTGTACAATCGATATATATCAGCCATTACATATTTTTACCCTTTGATCAAGTATCAAATCAGAAGTTAGAGTCATAGCTTATTATTTATTTTTATAACATCTATATCAAAATCATATAAATTTTTAAAATTAAAATTTAACAAGATAGTAGATTTAAAATAATTTCTTCTAAAATAATGGAGAGTAGCTCTTTTTGTGTTGCAAAGTTTGACTTATCTATAATTAGTTTTTTTAGTTCTATTTTGTTTGACTTAATTATAAATTGTTAGTTATTTTATAATTTTGTATATTTAAATTAAAAATATATATATATTGATGTTGAAGAAGAATATATTTAATAAATATTTGAACTCTCACTTCTTTTCAAAAGGTTGTCATCTTTTTTAAAATATCCAAGTTATTTTCAAGTCATAGTTCCATATTTCATCAGTCTACATTCATTGAACCTAGGGAAAGGAGCTTAGGCCAGTTCTTCCATCCTCTCTGTACTCTCCGGCTCTCCCACGTGGGGGTTGACGTTTACACCAGCCAAATTACTCACGATACACCATTGAATTTTTTGTTTTCAAAATTTTCCATTCTACCCTTCCACGTTCATTCGCATTCTCTTTTTCTCTCATTCTTCGGGAAGGGGAGTCCTGTCAGTCTGTCACCACACACAGCAGCCATGCCGGAATCAAGTGAGGATGTGCTCATGGAAGAAGAAGATAGCGCCGGAGTCGGTGAATCCCCGAGACGAGCTGTTGTCGGTGATGAAAGGAACGAACGAGAGAAAAAGAATGTAAATGAAGGTAAAAGGGTAGAATGGGAATTTTACTATGTGTATCATGAGCAATTTACTCAGTGTAAAAATCAATTCTCTAAATAAGATGTTATTGAGCTTTATTCTCATAATCTCATCGTCATCATTATTTATCCCATCAATATGGACAAATTATTTTTATTGACACAACTATGGCTGATGTCTATAAGACTAGAATTCACAATTTCTAAACTATAAAAATGAGTTTTAATAAGTTGCACCGTAAATTTTTAGCTCTTTATTTTGTGCTCTATATGCATATAAAGTATATGAACAAGTAACATTATCTTTCAATAAAGAATAGTTTATGCATCCACAAAATATCAACACTAAACTCGTTTCGCAATACTGGACCTCATTAGACATGTAAAAAGTCATGAATGAATCTCAAGATTGTACCCATGTAAAACGCCTACTCACTGTTAGCTGACGAGTATACTCTTGAACCAAGAGGCTGGCATACTGGGTCGAATCATATTGATTGTGAGTGTTGTAGTTGGGCAACAAGTAATTGTTAAGGTAGTCATTGCAGCCCATGCCGATGAAGAAGATGCATTTGTTGATTACCTGTGCAACACCATCTGCATCGAGGTGGTCAGTGATCTGATCCAGAGTGGTCTCAAAGTTCTTGATCTGTTGGTTGAAGGGTATGCGACTAACCTGCATGCAATCACGGCTGTTTATATCAACTCATATAAAAATGGGTTATTTACAAATAAATATATTTTTATCAATATGTGGTGATAAAAAGAAAATTTTAGACTAAACTCGTTAGGGTTGATTTAGTGGCCAAGAACTCGTCTGAGATGTAAAAGGTCTTGAGTTCAAGTCACTCTCAACACAATATTATTATCCAATGTGTGTAGATAAGGAAGTTTGCAGAAACTTCAAAGATCAGTCTGGTGCTCTAAAAGGCCTGAAGACCTTGATCTTAAAAAAAACTGAAAATTTTAAAGTGTGGGATAGTGAAGGAAATGATTTATGTTAGAATTGAGAGGATAAAAAAGCTCAGGATAGATGTGATAATGATTCTACTATGATTATCACAGTCATGGGATATATATATATATATATTAAATCTTCATTCATGCAACAATGCTGAAATGGAGTGTATATAATGGTCATGAGAATGAAGGCGTGCTTTACAAAGTTTCTGCCAGTGATGTCGAGGATTCCTGCAGCTGCAGATGCTTAAAAAATAATATGCATAATGTATTAAATAATAAAATCTCTTTTAAAATTTTAAAGTTATTTTTTAAGCATATTGTATTTCTAAAATTTTTTAAATTGAATATCTAAAGTAATTACGATAATCTGATAAAAATACTTTAAAACTTCAAAGTCTTTTGACACTCCTAAATGTGTTTTCAGCACATCCTAAGGATACCCTTATTTGTAAAATATGTGTTTTAAATATTTAAGAGTGTCAAAAGACTTTAAAGTCTTAAAGTATTTTTATCAGATTATTATAATTAGTCTGGATATTTAATTTAAATTATTTTAAAAATACACGGTGCTTAAAAAATAACTTAAAATCAAGTCATTCCAATGAATCAGTCATTCATTCTAATGAATTGATTTTCTTTAAAATTTTACACTGTATATTTTTAAAATTTCTCAAATTAAATATTCAGATTAATTACGATAATCTGATAAAAATACTTTAAGACTTCAAGGTCTTTTGGCACTCCTAAATATTTAAAACACAGTATTTTACAAATAAGGTATCCTTATGCTGTACCGAAAACACATTTAGGAGTGTCAAAAGATCTTGAAGTCTTAAAGTATTTTTATCAGGTTATCGTAATTAGTCCGGATATTCAATTTGAGAAATTTTAGAAATATACAGTGCTTAAAAAATAACTTTAAAATTTTAAAGGATATTTTATTATTTAATACACTATGCACATTATTTTTTAAGCACAGTGTATTTTCAAAATTTCTCAAATTGAATATTTAGACTAATTACGATAACCTGATAAAAATACTTTAAGATTTTAAGGTCTTTTGACACTCCTAAATATTTAAAATACAGTATTTTACAAATAAGGGTATCCCCGAAAACACATTTAGGAATGTCAAAAGATCTTAAAGTTTTAAAGTATTTTTATCAGATTATCGTAATTAGTCCGGCTATTCATTTAAGAAATTTTGGAAATACACAATGCTTAAAAAATAACTTTAAAGTTTTAAAGGAGATTTTATTATTTAATACACTATGCACATTATTTTTTAAGCACGTTTATTTTCAAAATTTCTCAAATTGAATATCCAAACTAATTACAATAACCTGATAAAAATACTTTAAGACTTTATGATCTTTTGACACTCCTAAATGTGTTCTCGGCACAGCTTAGGGATACCCTTATTTGTAAAATATTGTGTTTTAAATATTTAGGAGTGTCAAAAGATCTTGAAGTCATAAAGTATTTTTATCAGATTATCGTAATTAGTCCGGATATTTAATTTGAGAAATTTTAAAAATATTCAGTGCTTAAAAAATAACTTTAAAATTTTAAAGAAAATCAATTCATTCGAATGAATCAGTGATTCATTAGAATGAATTGAGTGAATTGAGTGAACAG
Source organism: Chimonanthus salicifolius (assembly GCA_013350335.1). NCBI lineage: Eukaryota > Viridiplantae > Streptophyta > Magnoliopsida > Laurales > Calycanthaceae > Chimonanthus > Chimonanthus salicifolius. Next base: position 14,401,526 of record CM023537.1, on the reverse strand, counting down.
TAATGCGCGTTACTGTTCACTCGATTCATTCTATCCGTTCATCCGAATGAATGGGTGAACAGTAACGCGCATTACTGTTCACTCGATTCATTCGAATGAATTAAATTTATGCGGGGATTCGTTCGAACGAATCAAAATTGAGAGGGTATGCGTCTATTCGTTTGAACGAATGGAAACTCGGGGGTATTGTGGTAATTAGCCACCCACACCTGAAAATGGGTGTGTAGAGGTAGAAAATCCGGGTGTGTAAATGTGGCGCCTTAATTATATATAATAGAAAGAATTTTTTGAAGTTTATGCTGCTATGTGTCTATGCTGTAACTGAAAAAGGGTTGCAGTAATATATTATGCTGTAACCGTGGGCTTCAGGCGGTTGCGTTTTTAGCTTATGAGTTAAGTTTGCATGTATAGTTATATTTATATAATAAAGTTTTTCCTTAAGTTGGCCAAATATATGTGCATGTATAGTTATATTTATATAATAAAGTTTTTCTAAAATGTTTCAAGTAATTACCTAAAATTCTTAAAATGAAAGAAATAAAGCTTTGCTTTTACCCTGTTTCTTGATAAATGAAAAGCGCAGAGAGAGAGAGAGAGAGAGAGCAAAGAGTTAGTGTACAGCTTGAGTATTGAATATGTACATAATGTGATAGTAGCATAGAATAATAAACAATGAAATTTTAAATATGGCTGTGACTTATGAAATGAAGAACTAAGAAAGGGATCTGAGCATCACATGTTTGGTGATGAAAAGGCCCACTAAGCTGTGCATTGCATTGAATGAATGGTGGTCCAGCCACAGATTAATGATCAAGTCAGTGAGCAAATGCAGGTTTTGTTTGGACTCTCAAGGAGGTTGGGACATCTAACTTGTTCCTGTTTCATAAGAAGGTGAGTTGGCCACATTAAATTTATGCTAAGGTGGCCCATTTAATTAGGTAGGTGCAGATGGGAGAGAATGTGAGGTTACCTTTGCTTTCTTCTCTGGTTAGAGGTTATTTTCTTATGACCGAAAGGTATTTAGACGTTTTAGCTGACTAACTCTTTAGAGCATGTAAAAACTTCTCTCTTAAAAATTATTTTTTTCTCAGATTTTTTTTATCATGAATCCAATCATCAGTTGTATATTCCTAATTTTGTGCCATAAAATTGCATTAATTCCATGATCACATCCTACCCAATAAATATGATATTCTCATAATATCGAAATTTACACTGTATTATTATAGACTCATCGTTGTCGTCATTGTCATCAAATGTTAAACTTTCATCTATTTGAATCAATTTTTTGAATTCTACTTCTCAACTTGATCTATCAAAGACAATAAGGTCTGTTACTCCACTATTTATCTTGTTTTCTTTATATCTTCCCTCTATGTTTTAGTGGTCTACTTTGTCTCTTCCCTATTTCTATCCTCTCAACTAAATGCACACAGGGGTTGTCTTTGTTCTTTACTTTCATGCTCAAACTATGTTTCTCTCATTTTTTCATCAATTGATGTTATTTTTAAACTGTTTCAAATTAAATTATTAAAAGATAATAATATCTAAAATATCTCTGGATGTTTGTTGAATTACTTAATTACTAAATAAATATCATTAACCAATTGCAAGTATAGTTCTTTTAAGAATTTTGGGACCTAGTTTATGTGATGGATGTGGTGAAATTAGTGTTGATCATAGATTTCTGTCTTAGAAAATAATTACCATTCGAATTGTTAAATTTTATTAAAACCTTGAACAATAAGCAACTTTAACTTGATGTCATTGAACTATAGTAAAAATTAATCTCTGGACTAAATTGTATAAGGGCTTGAAGACTCGAAGGCCCTCAAGGGCCCTTAGTTATTTTTATGACCTGAGCTTTTCTTCAAATAATTTTTGTTCATATGACCTAATTTGAGCATAGAGTCTACAATTGCAATTCAAGCCCTAGCCCAAATTAACTAAGGCCGAACCCAACAAGTATAAGTTGCATTCCTACATATAATATCAATGTTTTAAGAAGTAGATTAGACATTTGATTCGAGCCACTTCAACTGGCAGATATATAGGCCCAATCCAGTGTCCTTCCTGGCTCTTGGCCCATTCTATCTGGTCAGATTACCCATTCGACTAGTGAGGAATATGGTTCGACTTTAAAAACATTATGGCCATCAAAGTCCATGACCAGGCTAAAACTCAAGTCCTCAAGTGTCACTTTAAAGCACGGATTTAAAATTCGATACCAGCCAATATATCGGCCCGAAATTTCTCTCTTTTTAATTTTTTTTAATTAAAACAATCGATATCGGATGATATCCACGATATATATTCTATATCGGCCAAATACAGTCTATACATATCGTATCAGCCAATATATATATAGGTTTTAAAAACCGATATATATCGATTAATACGAATATTTGTTTCCCTGCTTTAAAGTAGTCAGGACTTGAGTTTGACTGACCTAACTCCAGCCTCTATAATTGGAGGTTGTTTGTCTAATTTTCAAAAAAAAAAATTTATTAAAAAATTATATTTAAGTTCGCCTGGGCTTAAAAACTTGACATTTTATTGTTTACAATGAAATCTTTATTTTTATTAAAAATAAACAAAGTATTTTCTTGCTGACTAAGAAAACCTCTTTCTTTTTCTCATTAAATTTTCCTATCCCCTCCTATGGGAAGTAGATTTCTTGAAATCTTTTATTTTGTGTTCTTGAAAAGAGGAAGGAGAGAGAATGGCTGGCTACATAGTTGCTACCTGTAGCCATCCATTTAGCCATAAGTAATGTGAGCCCCACATTTATCCATTGCTACACCACACATGCACGGTGGCCATATGGACACCACTTGCTCTAAGAAGAGATAAAGATCTTTTCCATGCTCCCCGTTTCCATATTTGGAAAATGACAAATAGCCCTTGAATCTATACATGGGACACAAAGTTGGTGAGCTAAGACCATAGATATCATCAATGTTTTTGAAAATAAGGCACTGTCTGTGTCTATTAAATTAACTTTTTATTGTTTTAAAAAAAATGACTAAAAATAGAGCCAATTTTAACTAAGTTCTAAGATGGTAATGAAAACTTGGAAGGGCAACCCTGCATTAGAATTGAAACTTTAAAGAAAAATACATACAAAACAATTCGTCAATTCACAAGCATAGTTGCAGAGAAATCTAGTGCATGATAAAACCCATCATTCTATCACTATTTGATTTGAAATTGGATGGCCGTAGCCAAGACCGGCCCTGAAATTTAAGGGGTCCTAAGCCCAGCGCACTGGTAGGGGCCCTAGGCCTTAGAAAAAGTGCATGGTAGAGACTCTGGGCAACCGCCTATTTGGCCTTAAGCCAGGGCCGGCCCTGTAATCTTCTTTCCGACATTAAGCAATCTAATAGACATAGCTATGGGAAACACATTATATTATTCCAGATAACAAACGGTGAAGAGGATGCATAGTTTCTTCCTGATTTCAGATATTCAATGGAAATATCTAAACAGTTGATCCTAAAAATGGGTAGTCAGTGTAACCAGTAACTGGATCGGGTGTGTAGAAAGTATTTCTGTCATACTTGTTGAGTGGCGCATCGAGTGCGAATCTCCTAGGCAGATCTGGGTTAGCCAAAAATAAGCGTCCATATACGACCAAATCGGCATGATTATTGGCGATAGCTTTGTTCCCTAGTTCTCTGTCATAGCCTCCAGCAGCCATGAAAGTCCCATTGAAAGCCTTCCTCATAGCCTCAAGGCTGTGGGGAGTCTCAACTACTTCTCCCACTTTAGCCATCCTTGGCTCGACCATGTGGCAGTAGAGAATTCCATACTTGTTCAGCGATCTAGCCATGTAAAGGCCGAGAGCTTCTGGATTTGAATCCCCTGACTCCATATAACTTGCAAAGGGAGAAAGTCTTATCCCAACTCTGTCAGCTCCAATCTCCTTGGCAATAGCCTCGACTACTTCTAAAGGGAAGCGGCAACGATTTTCCAAGCTTCCACCATATTCGTCAGTTCTGTCATTAACTTGGTCTTTCATGAACTGATCGAGTAGGTAACCATGAGCTCCATGTATCTCAATTCCATCAAAACCTGTAAACATTGAGGAAAATCTAATGTAAATGACATGGTTTTTCTTCATATAGACAGTTTTCACTATTTTATGGAAATGTTGAACATCCAACAATTTGGCACTGTTAAAATAGATGGCAACCTGACACCTTTGAAGTGTCAAAGGTTAATTTTAGAAATCATGAAAGTGCAGAGTAACTACAACATATCATCAATATAGAATAGTTTTGTTTTGGTACTGGTCATCAGATGGCACCGCTGCTTATTAACCAAAACAAAAATATTACACTAATAAAATGATTGTGACCATCCTACAAGTGGAGTTTCTTCCTCTGAACTTGAAACTGCTTCAAGCATCATCACTAAAAGAGTTCTCAATTACCAATGATTGGTAAGAATCTTTAATGCAGTATTGAGAACTGAGAAGCGACAGCAGGATGAACGGTTTCAAATACTCACAGTAATTTTTTTTTTTTTTTTTTGACCGAAGGTGTCCAATTGTTTCGCCCGACTAGTCCTTTGGGGCATGTGCACGTCTCCCTACACACACATGCCGGTTTCAAGTGGAGGGACCTTACTCTGTACATATCCCACAGAGAATGACCCTTCATTGGAGTTACCAGGGATTGAACCCAATACCCCAATCCAAAAGTCTTGTGTCTCAACCACTAGGCCAACCCCTTGGGGTAAATACTCGTAGTAAATATTGTCAACTCATTAATGATTATTCAACTCTTAAGATCCCTACAGAATATAATTACAGTACTCCCTATAAAAAATAAAACTTCAAATAGAACCATTGCTTTATTTATTTGATGAGTGATAGATTTTGCTAAAATAAGTGTAGTACAAAGGATGCGTGCAACTGTGCAAGAGCGTCAAATTTTCAGTGCAGTACAAGAAAGGTATACTTTAGAGGTCAACTACCAGAGCCTAACTTAAAACCATACAAACAGAACTTCAATATAATCCTGTTCCAATCCAAAACCCCAGCAACTATCCCTAGAACCTGTCCACACCCAATTACACAAGTGCTAAGAAGATCTCTAGACTCTAGTCCCTTGGCCTCTCTTGGAACAATCATATAAGGCGGTGTATCTCATATATGAACTTCTAGTTTCATCAAACAAAATTCCCAATAACCACCAGTCTTTTCTTTACCAGATGGCTAAACATTCCACTTCATTGGGTTCTCAATTCCCACCATACAGAAAGAAGTGTAGTACTTGGCCCTAGGCATCTTGAAGAATGCCTCTAATTCCAACTAGAATCAATCACCCCAAGTGACTCCCACTGACATTGAACTTCAAGATCCCATGAGGAGGATTCCTCCTTGCTGCTTTCCCTTCTTCAATGTCGCAGTTCATCCAATGTAATTTTCCAATCTAAAAAGAAGTTATCCATATAAAAATGAATGATTAACTCATCCCACACTAAACACCCATTAGCCATTCTTGCATTAGTAGTTACTATTATCTGGTCCTCGAATTTTAATATTCTTGACTCACATTCTTTTCATACAAAGGACCATACGATGGTAATGGAAGGAGTTAGTCTCCATAACTCCTATGTGATAATGACTGTTACCCCAAACAGAAGATATATCATTTGGACCTTTCAGAGAATACCCATGTCATACCAGATATTGATAATGTACAATACCATATTTGTGAAGCAACATTTGAAGTGGGGAAAAAAATACAATGATGACAATTTAATCTCTCATAAAAAAGCAAGCACGTAGTTAAGAGCTTAGAATATCGTTATATTTAGCAGTAAGTATCTAGTCATAATGGAGCACGGAGCAAGAAAATTCCACACCAAAGAGTAAGGCTCACCCACATCCCAATAGAGAATATGAACTTCTCTGGCAAACTAAAGCTTCCTTGGACACAAAACCCTATAATGCTTAGGAGTTAGGATATACAGATTTTTTTTTTTTTTTGAAAAGACTTAGGATATACAGATTTCAATAAAGCTTAGGCAAGCACATAGTTAAAAGCTTAGAATATCACTATATTTAGCAGTGTCTGTCTAGTCATAGTGGAGAAAGGAGCAAGAAAATTCCACACCAAAGAGTAAGGCTCACCCCTATAATGCTTAGGATATACAGATTTTTTTTTTTGGAAAAGACTTGGGATATACAGATTTCAATAAAGATTAGGCAAGCACATGTTTAAAAGCTTAGAATATCACTATATTTAGCAGTGTCTGTCTAGTCATAGTAGAGCAAGGAGCAAGAAAGTTCCACACCAAAGAGTAAGGCTCACCCACATCCAACAGAGAATATGAACTTCTCTAGCAAACTAGAGCTTCCTTGGACACAAAACGCTATAATCCTTAGGATATACAGATTTCAAAAAAGATAAGCCCCCAACACAACATCCTCCCCATCATCCCTAGGGGAATCAGAGACCATCACCTTTTCCCCCAATAGATCCTATACCTAAAACCTTTCCCAAAGAACTGAATCTTCCCATCTCAACACATCCCCTATTGAATTTTTTTTTTTTTGAACGATGAAAATTTCATTAAAAGAACAAGGATACAAAAGAGAAGAAAAGAAAAAGTACAAAGAAGAGGCCTAAGAGATATAGGCCGCAAAAACTACCAAATTTCTTACACCCAAAGAACCCAAAACAAAAATAAAGTACAAGCCAATGAAAACAATCCACTCGATAAGTGAAAAGTGCCCCTAATAGTTCCATCAACACCATTTTTTGCAAAGAAATCTGCCACCCCATTAGCTGAGCAACAAACGAGCGAGAATGAAACCTCCATTCTTCCCACCAACCCCTTAATCTCCCTCATCAAAGTAGAAAGCCTTCACGGAGGACGCTTCTCCCCTTTAGCCCATTTAATAGCATTGTAACACATCCCCTATTGATAAATCGACTTTAACACCCTTGACACTCAAAGACTCCACCCACACCCACTCACTTTCACCAATGCCATTTTTTTCTAAATAACTTTCTCCATTTATTCTTCTCTTCCTCTCCAATTCTCCACCACCATAACTGGTTAATCAGCAGTCTCATTTTTTATCCAATACCCTCCCTATCCCTTCGGCTCGCTCTTCTTGGGTTTTGCAGCCCCCTCTCAGCCTAATCAAATAAGATGTTTTTTTCCTTTTTTGAATGGTGATATTTTTTTTTCTTTTTTCTTTTGCTTTTCTTACTTCAACTCCATAGATCTCTTTAAGTCTTCTCTAACCTTAGAGCCATAAACATTGAAATTTCGTGCAGTGAAAATAGCATTCTATACAATACACTGATAAAATACATTAACCAACATAGAAAATATAGATGGTGGTAAATTTCATACACTTCCCCCACTCTATATGCATCATGAAAACCATATAATCATTGATACTGACTTGTATTCCTGCAAGTCTAAAAGGTCTGACAAAACAATTACAGTATAAAATTAATGGCCCCAGAGTAGGGAGCATGGAGAAAAAGATCCAATGTAGTAATTAAATTAAGCTTTAAAGTATTCATCCTCCAATATTGATTCACAGTAGAACAAAAGGAAATGCAACATATGAAACAAAGTAAATAAATGAATAACATAATTAGCTTTATCTAATTATTAAATTTCTTACACTCCACAGATGAAATGAGAATCTCACCTGCTTCTATGGCATTTCTTGCAGCAACTCTAAAATCGTTCACTATTTTAGGGATTTCATCCACACTTAATCGTCGTGGTGGTGAGAACTCGGCTACATCAATGCCATTGGCTCGAAACTGAGGTGTCACTGGCTTGTCAGTAGAGGAGATTGGAGCTTGCCCATTCGGCTGAAATCCTGAAGAAAGGAATTTGAGATAAATTATTTAAATGAAATAATGCAGATTAGGGCTCATCTAGCACATTATCTCTGTTGGTTAGAATGATATGATAACAACATGAAGATCACAGATTAAGACCAACATGGGCCAGTTAAATTAGGCCTTAAATTTTTGTTCTTTTCTTCTTCTTCTTTTTTTTTTTTTAAGAAAGGTCCTTCAAACCTAACCTCTTGTAATATGAAAATAGGGAAAATATCAGAAAGAAGATGGGAACAAGGACAGACATTTTTATTAAAAAAAAAAAAGAGAAACTCTTAGAATTGCATGTGCCTAAAGGAAATGACTGAAGGAAATGAATGCTCTGGTAGGGAGTCTACTTCAGGCCCACCATAGGGCCAATCAGGATCTACAAAAAAAAAAATCTTGTTGAAGCAGTGATTAGTCTCTATCATAACCAGGGTTGACAAGCAGATGACAGGATAGACAGCACACTACTTACAATGGAAATAGGAAAGAAGAAGAAATGACCAAACTGTTCCGAAAACATAGGAGAATGCTCTAGTTAATGTAACAACATTTTGTAACTTTTCCTGTTATTTGTCTACCAGGTTATGAGAAGAAAATAGCAAAGTTATTTTAAAAATTACCATAATTAGAAACCCTTCCGACATGCCAAATTTGGCAGAAGAAGATACCACCCTTCTTATGAACTGCATTCACAATTGGTTTCCAGGCTTCCACCTGCTCTTTTGTCCAAATGCCAGGTGTTTCTGGGTACCTTGAAAACAGGAAATTAGAATCAAGTAGTGAGAAAATAAATAAATCAGAGGAACATTATATGGGTGACATAATGTCAGTATTGCAACATTGTTTGGAAAATTTAAGAGACAAAAAACTTGTATTATCAGTCCATTGGAGGCTGTCAAAATCCAAAGGCAATAAATCGAGTCATTCAGCTTTAGCTTCCCCTAAATATAGCATTGCTGATTATATTGATTGTGAGTGTTGTAGTTGGGCAACAAGTAATTGTTGAGGTAGTCATTGCAGCCCATGCCGATGAAGAAGATGCATTTGTTGATTGCCTCTGCAACACCATCTGCATCGAGGTGGTCAGTGATCTGATCCAGAGTGGTCTCAAAGTTCTTGATCTGTTGGTTGAAGGGTATGCGACTAACCTGCATGCGATCACGGCTGTTTATATCAACTCATATAAAAATGGGTTATTTACAAATAAATATATTTTTATCAATATGTGGTGATAAAAAGAAAATTTTAGACTGAACTCGTTAGGGTTGATTTGGTGGCCAAGAACTCGTCTGAGATATAAAAGGTCTTGAGTTCAAGTCACTCCCAACACAATATTATTATCCAATGTGTGTAGATAAGGAGCTTTGCAGAAACTTCAAAGATCAGTCTGGTGCTCTAAAAGGCCTGAAGACCTTGATCTTAAAAAAAACTGAAAATTTTAAAGTGTGGGATAGTGAAGGAAATGATTTATGTTAGAATTGAAAGGATAAAAAAGCTCAGGATAGATGTGATAATGATTCTACTATGATTATCACAGTCATGGGATATATATATATATAAATCTTCATTCATGCAACAATGCTGAAATAGAGTGTATATAATGGTCATGAGAATGAAGGCGTGCTTTACAAAGTTTCTGCCAGTGATGTCGAGGATTCCCAGCTGCATGTGCTTAAAAAATAATATGCATAAATCTCCTTTAAAATTTTAAAGTTATTTTTTAAGTATGTTGTATTTCTAAAATTTTTTAAATTGAATATCTAAAGTAATTAAGATAATCTGATAAAAATACTTTAAAACTTCAAAGTCTTTTGACACTCCTAAATGTGTTTTCGGCACATCCTAAGGATACCCTTATTTGTAAAATATGTGTTTTAAATATTTAAGAGTGTCAAAAGACTTTAAAGTCTTAAAGTATTTTTATCAAATTATTATAATTAGTCTGGATATTTAATTTAAATTATTTTAAAAATACACGGTGCTTAAAAAATAACTTAAAATCAAGTCATTCCAATGAATCAGTCATTCATTCTAATGAATTGATTTTCTTTAAAATTTTACACTGTATATTTTTAAAATTTCTCAAATTAAATATTCAGACTAATTACGATAATCTGATAAAAATACTTTAAGACTTCAAGGTCTTTTGGCACTCCTAAATATTTAAAACACAGTATTTTACAAATAAAGGTATCCTTATGCTGTACCGAAAACACATTTAGGAGTGTCAAAAGATCTTGAAGTCTTAAAGTATTTTTATCAGGTTATCGTAATTAGTCCGGATATTTAATTTGAGAAATTTTGGAAATACAAAGTGCTTAAAAAATAACTTTAAAGTTTTAAAGGATATTTTATTATTTAATATACTATGCACATTATTTTTTAAGCACCGTGTATTTTCAAAATTTCACAAATTAAATATTTAGACTAATTACGATAATCTGATAAAAATATTTTAAGATTTTAAGGTCTTTTGACACTCCTAAATATTTAAAATACAACATTTTACAAATAATGGTATCCCTAGACTGTACCGAAAACACATTTAGGAATGTCAAAAGATCTTAAAGTTTTAAAGTATTTTTATCATGTTATCGTAATTAGTCTGGATATTCAATTTAAGAAATTTTGGAAAAACACATTGTTTAAAAAATAACTTTAAAGTTTTAAAGGAGATTTTATTATTTAATACACTATGCACATTATTTTTTAAGCACGTGTATTTTCAAAATTTCTCAAATTGAATATCCAGACTAATTACGATAATTTGATAAAAATACTTTAAAACTTTAAGGTCTTTTGACACTCCTAAATGTGTTTTCGGCACAGCCTAGGGATACCCTTATTTATAAAATATTGTGTTTTAAATATTTAGGAGTGTCAAAAGACCTTGAAGTCATAAAGTATTTTTATCAGATTATCATAATTAGTCCGAATATTTAATTTGAGAAAATTTAAAAATATCCAGTGCTTAAAAAATAACTTTAAAATTTTAAAGAAAATCAATTCATTCGAATGAATCAGTGATTCATTAGAATGAATTGAGTGAATTGAGTGAACAGTAATGCGCGTTACTGTTCACTCACTCAATTCATTCTATCCGTTCATCCGAATGAATGGATGAACAGTAACGCGCATTACTGTTCACTCGATTCATTCGAATGAATTAAATTTATGCGGGAATTCGTTCGAACGAATCAAAATTGAGAGGGTATGCATCTATTCGTTCGAACGAATGTCGAAATGAACTTGGAATTCGTTCGAACAAATGGAAACTCGGGGGTATTGTGGTAATTAGCCACCCACACCTGAAAATGGGTGTGTAGAGGTAGAAAATCTGGGTCTGTAAATGTGGCGCCTTAATTATATATAATAGAAAGAATTTTTTGAAGTTTATGCTGCTATGTGTCTATGCTGTAACTGAAAAAGGGTTGCAGTAATATGTTATACTGTAACCGTTGGGTTCAGGCGGTTGCCTTTTTAGCTTATGAGTTAAGTTGGCCCTATATGTGCGTGTATAGTTATATTTATATAATAAAGTTTTTCCTTAAGTTGGCCCTATATATGTGCATGTATAGTTATATTTATATAATAAAGTTTTTCCTTAAGTTGGCCCTATATATGTGCATGTATAGTTATATTTATATAATAAAGTTTTTCTAAAATGTTTCAAGTAATTACCTAAAATTCTTAAAATGAAAGAAATAAAGCTTTGATTTTACCCTGTTTCTTGATAAATGAAAAGCGCAGAGAGAGAGAGAGAGCAAAGAGTTAGCGTACAGCTTGAGTATTGAATATGTACATAATGTGATAGTAGCATAGAATAATAAACAATGAAATTTTAAATATGGCTGTGACTTATGAAATGAAGAACTAAGAAAGGGATCTGAGCATCACATGTTTGGTGATGAAAAGGCCCACTAAGCTGTGCATTGCATTGAATGAATGGTGGTCCAGCCACAGATTAATGATCAAGTCAGTGAGCAAATGCAGGTTTTGTTTGGACTCTCAAGGAGGTTGGGACATCTAACTTGTTCCTGTTTCATAAGAAGGTGAGTTGACCACATTAAATTTATGCTAAGGTGGCCCATTTAATTATGTAGGTGCAGATGGGAGAGAATGTGAGGTTACCTTTGCTTTCTTATCTGGTTAGAGGTTATTTTCTTATGACCGAAAGGTATTTAAACGTTTTATCTGACTAACTCTTTACAGCATGTAAAAACTTTTCTCTTAAAAATTATTTTTTTCTCAGATTTTTTTTATCATGAATCCAATCATCAGTTGTATATTCCTAATTTTGTACCATAAAATTGCATTAATTCCATGATCACATCCTACCCAATAAATATGATATTCTCATAATATCGAAATTTACACTGTATTATTATAAACTCATCGTTGTCGTCATTGTCATCAAATGTTAAATTTTCATCTATTTGAATCAATTTTTTGAATTCTACTTCTCAACTTGATCTATAAAAGACAATAAGGTCTGTTACTCTACTATTTATCTTGTTTTTCTTTATATCTTCCCTCTATGTTTTAGTGGTCTACTTTGTCTCTTCCCTATTTCTATCCTCTCAACTAAATGCACACAAGGGTTGTCTTTGTTTTTTACTTTCATGCTCAAACTATGTTTCTCTCATTTTGTCATCAATTGATGTTATTTTTAAACTGTTTCAAATTAAATTATTAAAAGATAATACATTAATATCTAAAATATCACTGGATGTTTGTTGAATTACTTAATTACTAAATAAATATCATTAACCAATTGCAAGTATAGTTCTTTTAAGAATTTTGGGACCTAGTTTATGTGATGTATGTGGTGAAATTAGTGTTGATCATAGATTTCTGTCTTAGAAAATAATTACCATTCGAATTATTAAATTTTATTAAAACCTTGAACAATAAGCAACTTTAACTTGATGTCATTGAACTATAGTAAAAATTAATCTCTGGACTAAATTGTATAAGGGCTTGAAGACTCGAAGGCCCTCAAGGGCCCTTAGTTATTTTTATGACTAAAAATAGAGCCAATTTTAACTAAGTTCTAAGATGGTAATGAAAACTTGGAAGGGCAAACCTGCATTAGAATTGAAACTTTAAAGAAAAATACATACAAAACAATTCGTCAATTCACAAGCATAGTTGCAGAGAAATCTAGTGCATGATAAAACCCATCATTCTATCACTATTTGATTTGAAATTGGATGGCCGTAGCCAGGACAGGCCCTGAAATTTAAGGGGCCCTAAGCCCAGCGCACTGGTAGGGGCCCTAGGCCTTAGAAAAAGTGCATGGTAGAGACTCTAGGCAACCGCCTATTTGGCCTTAAGCCAGGGCCGGCCCTGTAATCTTTTTTCCGACATTAAGCAATCTAATAGACATAGCTATGGGAAACACATTATATTATTCCAGATAACAAACGGTGAAGAGGAAGCATAGTTTCTTCCTGATTTCAAATATTCAATGGAAATATCTAAACAGTTGATCCTAAAAATGGGTAGTCAGTGTAACCAGTAACTGGATCGGGTGTGTAGAAAGTATTTCTGTCATACTTGTTGAGTGGCGCATCGAGTGCGAATCTCCTAGGCAGATCTGGGTTAGCCAAAAATAAGCGTCCATATACGACCAAATCGGCATGATTATTGGCGATAGCTTTGTTCCCTAGTTCTCTGTCATAACCTCCAGCAGCCATGAAAGTCCCATTGAAAGCCTTCCTCATAGCCTCAAGGCTGTGGGGAGTCTCAACTACGTCTCCCACTTTACCCATCCTTGGCTCGACCATGTGGCAGTAGAGAATTCCATACTTGTTCAGCGATCTAGCCATGTAAAGGCCGAGAGCTTCTGGATTTGAATCCCCTGACTCCATATAACTTGCAAAGGGAGAAAGCCTTATCCCAACTCTGTCAGCTCCAATCTCATTGGCAATAGCCTCGACTACTTCTAAAGGGAAGCGGCAACGATTTTCCAAGCTACCACCATATTCGTCAGTTCTGTCATTAACTTGGTCTTTCATGAACTGATCGAGTAGGTAACCATGAGCTCCATGTATCTCAATTCCATCAAAACCTGTAAACATTGAGGAAATTCTAATGTAAATGACATGGTTTTATCTTCATATAGACAGTTTTCACTATTTTATGGAAATGTTGAACATCCAACAATTTGGCACTGTTAAAATAGATGGCAACCTGACACCTTTGAAGTGTCAAAGGTTAATTTTAGAAATCATGAAAGTGTAAAGTAACTACAACATATCATCAATATAGAACAGTTTTGTTTTGGTACTGGTCATCAGATGGCACCGCTGCTTATTAACCAAAACAAAAATATTACACTAATAAAATGATTATTGTGACCATCCTACAAGTGGAGTTTCTTCCTCTGAACTTGAAACTGCTTCAAGCATCATCACTAAAAGAGTTCTCAATTACCAATGATTGGTAAGAATCTTTAATGCAGTTTTGAGAACTGAGTAGCAACAGTAGGATGAACGGTTTCAAATACTCTCAGTAATTTTTAATTTTTTTTATGACCGAAGGTGTCCAGTTGTCTCACCCGACTAGTCCTTCGAGGCATATGCACGCCTCACTACACACACATGCCGGGTTCAAGCGGAGGGACCTTACTCTGTACATATCCCACAGAGAGTAACCCTTCATTGGAGTTACCAGGGATTGAACTCAATACCTCAATCCAAAAGTCTTGTGTCTCAACCACTAGGCCAGCCCGTTGGGATAAATACTCGTAGTAAATATTGTCAACTCATTAATGACTATTCAACTCTTAAGATCCCTACAGAATATAATTACAGTACTCCCCATAAAAAATAAAACTTCAAATAGAGCCAATGCTTTATTTATTTGATGAGTGATAGATTTTGCTAAAATAAGTGTAGTACAAAGGATGCGTGCAACTATGCAAGAGCGTCAAATTTTCAGTACAGTACAAGAAAGGTATACTTTAGAGGTAAACTACCAGAGCCCAACTTAAAACCATACAAACAGAACTTCAATATAATCCTGTTCCAATCCAAAACCCCAGCAACTATCCCTAGAACCTGTCCACACCCAATTACACAAGTGCTAAGAAGATCTCTAGACTCTAGTCCCTTGGCCTCTCTTGGAACAATCATATAAGGCGGTGTATCTCATATATGAACTTTTAGTTTCATCAAACAAAATTCCCAATAACCACAAGTCTTTTCTTTACCAGATGGCCAAACATTCCACTTCATTGGGTTCTCAATTCCCACCATACAGAAAGAAGTGTAGTACTTGGCCCTAGGCATCTTGAAGAATGCCTCTAATTCCAACCAGAATCAATCACCCCAAGTTACTCCCACTGACATTGAACTTCAAGATCATGAGGAGGATTCCTCGTTGCTGCTTTCCCTTCTTCCATGTTGCAGTTCATCCAATGTGATTTTCCAATCTAAAAAGAAGTTATCCATATAGAAATGAATGATTAACTCATCCCACACTAAACACCCATTAGCCATTCTTGCATTAGTAGTTACTATTATCCGGTCCTCGATTTTTAATATTCTTGACTCACATTCTTTTCATACAAAGGACCATACGATGGTAATGGAAGGAGTTCTCCATAACTCCTATGTGATAATCACTGTTACCCCAAACAAAAGATATATCATTTGGACCTTTCAGAGAATACCCACGTCATACCAGATATTGATAATGTACAATACCATATTTGTGAAGCAACATTTGAAGTGTGGAAAAAAACACAATGATGACAATTTAATCTCTCATAAAAAAGCAAGCACGTAGTTAAAAGCTTAGAATATCGCTATATTTAGCAGTAAGTGTCTAGTCATAATGGAGCAAGGAGCAAGAAAATTCCACACCAAAGAGTAAGGCTCACCCACATCCCAACAGAGAATATGAACTTCTCTGGCAAATTAAAGCTTCCTTGGACACAAAACCCTATAATGCTTAGGAGTTAGGACATACAGATTTTTTCTTTTTTTTGAAAAGACTTGGGATGTACAGATTTCAATAAAGATTAGGCAAGCACATGGTTAAAAGCTTAGAATATCACTATATTTAGCAGTGTCTGTCTAGTCATAGTGGAGCAAGGAGCAAGAAAATTCCACACCAAAGAGTAAGGCTCACCCACATCCCAACAGAGAATATGAACTTCTCTAGCAGACTAAAGCTACCTTGGATACAAAACCCTATAATGCTTAGGATATACAGATTTATTTTTTTTTTTGGAAAAGACTTAGGATATACAATTTCTATAAAGATTAGGCAAGCACATAGTTAAAAGCTTAGAATATCACTATATTTAGCAGTGTCTGACTAGTCATAGTAGAGCAAGGAGCAAGAAAATTTCACACCAAAGAGTAAGGCTAACCTACATCCAACAGAGAATATGAACTTCTCTAGCAAAGCTTCCTCGGACACAAAACGCTATAATCCTTAGGATATACAGATTTCAATAAAGTTAAGCCCCCAACACAACATCCTCCCCCACTTCCCCCTCTCACCCCCCTCCCCATCATCCCCATGGGAATCAGAGAACATCACCTTTTCCCCCAACAGATCCTATACCTAAAACCTTTCCCAAAGAACTGAATCTTCCCATCTCAACACATCCCCTATTGATTATTTTTTTTTTTGAATGGTGAAAATTTCATTAAAGGAACAAGGATACAAAAGAGAAGAAAAGGAAAAGTACAAAGAAGAGGCCTAAGAGATATAGGCCGCAAAGACTACCAAATTTCTTACACCCAAAGAACCCAAAACAAAAATAAAGCACAAGCCAATGAAAACAATCCACTCGATAAGTGAAAAGTGCCCCTAATAGTTCCATCAACATCATTTTTCGCAAAGAAATCCGCCACCCCATTAGCTGAGCAACAAACGAGCGAGAATGAAACCTCCATTCTTCACACCAATCCCTTAATCTCCCTCATCAAAGTAGAAAGCCTTCACGGGGGACGCTTCTCCCCTTTAGCCCATTTAATAGCATTGTAACACATCACCTATTGATAAATCGACTTTAACACCCTTGACACTCAAAGACTCCACCCACACCCACTCACTTTCACCAATGCCATTTTTTTCTAAATAACTTTCTCCATTTATTCTTCTCTTCCTCTCCAATTCTCCACCACCATAACTGGTTAATCAGCAGTCTCATTTTTTATCCAATACCCTCCCTATCCCTTCGGCTCCCTCTTCTTGGGTTTTGCAGCCCCCTCTCAGCCTGATCAATTAAGATGTTTTTTTTCCTTTTTTGAATGGTGATGTTTTCTTTCTTTTTTCTTTTGCTTTTCTTACTTCAACTCCATAGATCTCTTTAAGTCTTCTCTAACCTTTGAGCCATAAACATTGAAATTTCGTGCAGTGAAAATAGCATTCTATACAATACACTGATAAAATACATTAACCAACATAGAAAATATAGATGGTGGTAAATTTCATACACTTCCCCCACTCTATATGCATGATGAAAACAATATAATCATTGATACTGACTTGTATTCCTGCAAGTCTAAAAGGTCTGACAAAACAATTACAGTATAAAATTAATGGCCCCAGAGTAGGGAGCATGGAGAAAAAGATCCAATGTAGTAATTAAACTAAGCTTTAAAGTATTCATCCTCCAATATTGATTCACAGTAGAACAAAAGGAAATGCAACATATGAAACAAAGTAAATAAATGAATAACATAATTAGCTTTATCTAATTATTAAATTTCTTACACTCCACAGATGAAATGAGAATCTCACCTGCTTCTATGGCATTTCTTGCAGCAACTCTAAAATTGTTCACTATTTTAGGGATTTCATCCACACTTAATCGTCGTGGTGGTGAGAACTCGGCTACATCAATGCCATTGGCTCGAAACTGAGGTGTCACTGGCTTGTCAGTAGAGGAGATTGGAGCTTGCCCATTCGGCTGAAATCCTGAAGAAAGGAATTTGAGATAAATTATTTAAATGAAATAATGCAGATTAGGGCTCATCTAGCACATTATCTCTGTTGGTTAGAATGATATGATAACAACATGAAGATCACAGATTCAAGACCAACATGGGCCAGTTAAATAAGGCCTTAAATTTTTGTTCTTTTCTTCTTCTTCGTTTTTTTTTTTTTAAGAAAGGTCCTTCAAACCTAACCGCTTGTAATATGAAAATAGGGAAAATATCAGAAAGAAGATGGGAACAAGGACAGACATTTTTATAAAAAAAAAAAAAGAGAAACTCTTAAAATTGCATGTGCCTAAAGGAAATGACTGAAGGAAATGAGGAAATGAATGCTCTGGTAGGGAGTCTACTTCAGGCCCACCACAGGGCCAATCAGGATCTACAAAAAAAAAGTCTTGTTGAAGCAGTGATTAGTCTCTATCATAACCAGGGTTGACAAGCAGATGACAAGATAGACAGCACACTACTTACAATGGAAATAGGAAAGAAGAAGAAATGACCCAACTGTTCCGAAAACATGGGAGATCAAAGCAACATGTACTATCATCCATAAATTATACAAAGAAACCAAACCAGACTTTTTCTACTATCCTAGAGAAATTGCAGGCACTACTCACTACACATAAATCTGCCTAGCACAGAGGCATATCCATGTAAGTCAAACCTAAAGAACCAAAATCAACATGGTGGCCCACAATGGAATAGGGAGACTAAATGTCACACAATAAAACCTTTATCACCTCCTCAAAGTATCCAAGCTTAGGTAAACATTCTTTTACAACCATCAAATTGAGAAAACAGGTAGAGCTTCATTCCAGACTTTCTCAAAGAAACGACAGTATTGGGTGCCATCTCAAACATATACTTGTTTCCATGTGCTGCCTTTCTTACTTCCAATGATGAGGGAGAATGCTCTGGTTAATGTAACAACATTTTGTAACTTTTCCTGTTATTTGTCTAGAAGGTTATGAGAAAAAAATAGCAAAGTTATTATAAAAATTACCATAATTAGAAACCCTTCCAACATGCCAAATTTGGCAGAAGAAGATACCACCCTTCTCATGAACTGCATTCACAATTGGTTTCCAGGCTTCCACCTGCTCTTTTGTCCAAATGCCAGGTGTTTCTGGGTACCTTGAAAACAGGAAATTAGAATCAAGTAGTGAGAAAATAAATAAATCAGAGGAACATTATATGGGTGACATAATGTCAGTATTGCAACATCGTTTGGAAAATTTAAGAGACAAAAAACTTGTATTATCAGTCCATTGGAGGCTGTCAAAATCCAAAGGCAATAAATCGAGTCATTCAGCTTTAGCTTCCCCTAAATATAGCATTGCTGATTATTCATTTTCAACTGCATATTTAATTTTCCATAATTTCAGAAACATGTAAACCTTGAAACATATGTCCCTCAGCCCAATCATAAGCCTAAACCACTGTTGCAAAGCTCGAGATGGATATACTATGAGAAATTGACATGTAAAATGCCTCATTCTACAACAATTTTTGCTATAGTAATCCAAAAGGTTTCATATGCATGAAACAGGAAGCAGGAGATAAAGGTATTCGTTAGGAGAAACAGCTTTCCAGACAGGTATGATACAATGAAGTAAAGAGCATTTTTACCATCTGATCCACAGAAAGTTTATAAATCCAATATCAATTCATGAATATGTTGTTATGTGTTTATTTTGACAAAGTCCCGGCAGTTACTATTAAGTTATGAGTAAGTGGGTTATGTTAAGTTCCATAATATGCTAATCTTTAGGAAGGAAGTGGGTGGTTCGTTAAGAAGTGGGTAGTTTTAGAGGTTCAGAGAAATATATCCTTGTTTACTGTTAGCGTTCCTAACTAGGAGGTCTCTGTTTCCCTCAAAGTAAACCAAACTCTCTTCTTCTTCTTTCTAAAACTTGTTCTCTGAAATTCTTGCCCAACATAGGTGGACATAAGAAGAAATCTGCTTCTAACTATTATCCATTGTTTGCTAATAGACCTGAAACACGATCAGTTACGTCCGCACGAAACAAATGTCTACTAAACGGACGAAACAGGTGGTCCATAAGGAGGGTAGAGAGTCCCATTGCTCCCCTCCGATTCTCTGTTTCTATTTACCAAATTTATGATTGCCGCAAAAGTTAGAATTCCATGCTTGCGCTTCGTTATATGACAAACTGAAGTGTGAAGTTTATCAGATTATTCTTTGACTTAACAAAGGTAGAATGACGAGAGTAAAATTCCAATTCAGATTTTTACCCTTGAGCCGTGTCTGAAACCCCTGTTGCTTCGGCGATTAGAAGACCCCCTTTGGTCGTTCTCTGAGAATAATACAAGATAGCATGTGGCTGAGGAACATTCCCAAAAGATCTCTGTCTTGTCAATGGTGCCAAAGCTATTCTGAAGAATAAAAACCCATAAAAAGGACAATGTCATAGAACAGAGGTTGGTGAACCCCAAAAAAAAAACAATTTTCAACAAATCTAACATTATACAGAAGAAGAAAAAGGAAATCCGCATTACAACCTAATGAGTAAACAAGACCCATTCAGTTTTCTTCTAGCAATTAGGTTACAGTTTTTAATAAAAACTGTGAACGCACATATTATTGTATTATCTTTGCTCTGGAATTTATTTATCGAACTTAAAAACTGAATTAAAAGTTAAAATAATCTCAGGAGTATAGTTTGAAGATTCTTTTTTTTTCTCTCATAATTCTGCAGGTGGATCCCATTTTTAAGATAGTCTATGCGAGATTAGAGTGTGCCAGTACTCGCAAAACAGGCAGTATGGAACAATGATGAGTGCCGCTTAATATTATATAAAAAAATAGCCTCTAGAAAGCCTGCCTTAGAATGGTTAATTGGATCTATTCTGAGGAATTTTTTTTCATTCCCATTTTGTTGGGGTGCAAATGAGTTTCACAAACATAGAGAAAGGTAAAAGAATTTATAAAAAACTTGATAACCCCAGGGCTGGCCCTGAGATTTCAGGGGCCCTAAACGAACTCTGAAAAATAGGCCTTTTATACACTCACAAAAAATAAAATTATACATTTTTTTTTACAAAGTGTGAAACATTTAAATAAACATTATAATCAAATTTATAACAAACTATTATTTAAAATTTATTCGATCTTGAGATGCAAAATTATTAATTAAATTACTATATTCAAGTTTTTTTAACATTTTTTTCCATAAAAAATATAATTAATCCATTCAATCTTTCTTATGACATTTTAAACCGAAGATAAGATTTTATCAGTTTTAACTTTGAAAAACTTATTTCTGCAGAGGTAATTGTAACGGGTGTAGTCAATATTATTATATAAACAATCCATGCATTTGGAAAACAACAATTCATTCTTTTTATATAATTTAGCACTTCAATTATTCATTTTAATTTTTTCGTACTGCATTTTTTATTATATTCGAGTCCAACACTAATGCCAATTCTTATTCAAAACGAAGATATTATTATTATTTTAATTTTTCAATTTTTCTGAATTTTTTAAAAAATTAAAAAATTTCTAAATTATAATGATTTATACTTGTATATTACGTCTAATAAAATCTACATTGATCAGATGAATAAAGCTATGTTTTTTCAACTCTTCAAATTTTAAAAGCTTTAAATTATTTTTAATTAAAAATTACCAACTCAATATAGGTTTCTCTTTCGCTCTATTTAGATGATACATATATTTTAAAATATTTGTTATTAATTAAAATTATTGTTATTTTCATTATTATTATTAAACTCAATAAAATGAGAATTATAATAATTATTATTATGATTGTTACTATCATTATTTTAATTTTTTAAGTTTAAATTGACTAGAAAAATTATATAAATTTCCAATTTTGAGTATTTTAAATTCGAAATAGTTAAAAATAGTCAAATGATTTCAAGTGGTACTAACTTAAAAGTCATAAGCGGAATTAGTTGGGATTTGAAGGCCGCTCTATTTAGATGATACGTATATTTTAAAAGATTCTTTATTAATTAAAATTATTGTTATTTTCATTATTATCATTAAACTCAATAAAAATGAGAATTATAATAATTATTATTATGATTGTTACTATCATTAAAAGATGATATATATATACATACATATATATATATATATATATATATATATATATATATATATATATATATATATACATACATATATATATATGCATACATATATATATATACATATATTTTAAAAGATTTTTTATTAATTAAAATTATTGATATTTTCATTACTATTATTAAACTAAAAAAAATAAAAAATAAAAAATATTAATGTAAACAGCGAGATTTAATACTAGGTCGCTTTGATACTAGGCCACTCGTACGAAAGAAAAGCACCCTAACCAACGTAGACAACAATGGATTTATACTTTTATATGCATTATTAACTATTTAATATATAACAAAGTAGTTTATGGACTTTGGAGGCCCTTTTTATTTGGGGGCCCTAGGCGACCGCCTACTTCACCTATAGGCAGGGCCGGCCCTGGATGACCCCACCTAACATATTAGTCTTTTGAGATGATACCCAGTTCTAATAAATATTATTAGAGTCAGGTCTTATACTACTTCATGTGAACTCATCAATCCCATACGCAGACAGAATAGCTGGTCTCGATCAAGTGGGATTGTGAATTGTTGGTGCTGTGAACGTGACCAAACATTGGACGCTAGCATTTTGAGATGGATACAGGGTCCTAACAATTTTTTATTCTAACAATAATATGTTAAACAGCTTGAGTAATCATTAATCAATGGCCATTCTCATCCTCGAGATGGCTACCAACAAACCAAAGATCTCGATTGTCTCTCAGACAGTAGCTCCGATTAGGAAGAAAACAAATCTCAGTTGAAACAGAGAGCCAGACATTGGTTCTCCAGAATTCTAGAGATCTAGAGAGAAATCAAATGACAAAATCAGTAAAATGTTGAAAAGAGGAAGAAAACCCAAGTGGGATTTGAAGAAACCTGTGAGAGAGATGGAATCTGCCCATCTGATATGGAGTGAGAAGTGGAATTTCAGCCATTTCACAGCTTCTCTCTGCTACTGTGTTTGCCTCCTTCGACGAAGTAAAAATGGTATGGTATTATTTATTTCAATCTAATCAAACAGCCAACAGAGCTCCGCAGTGTTTAGGGAAGAAATTCAATGCTCGGCCGTTTCTCTTTCACTCCTTCGGTCAAATCACGTCACTGGATTTAAGAACTTTGATTAACTGTTTGCTGGAATATCAAACGGTCGTCAGCCCTGAGGTCACCCTCCAATGATTTTTTGCCTCTGGAAAATTTGTGTTTGGATTCGAAACGCTGACTCTCTGTTGCAATATGTTTTTCTTTAATAAAAAAGTTACATTTAAATTTATAAATTATATTATCTAAAAATAATATATTGATTAAATTTATTTTACAATATAATTTCCTTTTTATAATATTAAATTACAAAAATGAATGATTAAATTAGTAAATAAACCTTCTAAAATTAAAATAAGGACCTTCAAATTTATTCACTCATGTTTTTGAAAAACAAATATGTTTAAATAAATTTAAAAAATTACAATGAAGACTAAAAATGACGGTATCAATTTATTAATAATACAAAATTAAGTGTTAGCAAAGTAGCATACCATCAAAGCTCAAAACTTTAGACCTCAAGGATTAGTATAGATTAGGTGCGAAATTAAATGCTAAAATGTAGTATCTCATTTGATATGGTAATATCTTTAAAAAAATAATATATATTATGAATTATGTAGCTCACTAATTATATAAAATTAAATATTCTTTTTAGATTAATTTATATAAAATTTTATTTTTAAAGCAATTATAATAGATATTATACCATCTATTATAATAGACGATCAAATCAAGGGTGTAAATATCGAATTTTAATTATATCGGCTCATACCTCGGATATCGGTTGGTATCACTCTCTCCTCTCTTTCTTTTTTTGAAATTTTGGTTTTTTTATTCTTTCTTTTTTTGAAATTTTGGTTTTTTTTTTTTTTGGCCTTTTTTTAAAAAATTGGAAAAAAAAAAAAAGAATATCAGCTGATATATGTGGATATCAGCCATATTTCAAATATCGGTCGATATTATCCCCGATATCGGTCGATATATCGGAAGAATGAAGTACCAATTTTTTTTTTTTTTTTTTTAATATCAAGCGATGTAATGACCCTAACCCCGATTTTCCGAGTGTGATATTGTCCGCTTTGAGCTCCACGGCTCGCACGGTATTTTTCCTAGGCCCTGGCCCACATGGCCAAGTCCAAAAGGCCTCACATAAGGGAGTAGAGGCTTCCCTCATAAAAGCCCTCTCCTACATCACTATCAAGTCGATGTGGGACTTTTAAGGATATCACAATCCACCCCCTTAAGATCAGAACCATCTCTGGTTCTGTCACATCACAGAGGTGGAGGGCCCACACAGTCTGAGTGTTGAACCGTGCTCTAATACCACTTGTAAAGACTCTGATCCCGACTTTCCGAGTGTGATATTGTCCTTTTTGGGCTCCATGGGCCTGCAAGGTTTTGTTCTTGGGCCCTGGCCCACATGGCCAGGCCCAAAAGGCCTCACACAAGGGAGTGGGGGCTTTCCTCATATAAGCCCTCTCCCACATCACTATCAAGTCGATGTGAGACTTATAGGGGTATCACAGGCGATATTAATGATATCAGTTGATATTTGACAGATATATATCGATTATATCGCCTGATATCCAATCTGTAGCTTATTATTTATTTTATTTTTATAACATCTATATCAAAATCATATAAACTTTTAAAATTAAAATTTAACAAGATAGTAGATTTAAAATAATTTCTTCTAAAATAATTTTTATCATCTATTAAATGTCAAAATTCCATTTTTTTTAAGATCAATGTATCTAAGCATCGCACCTGACTTAAGTCAGTCGTCTCACTTGACTAATTCTTAGAGAATGTGTAAACATCTCTATCCAAACACACCGAATACAAATTATGAAGAGTAACCCTTTTTATATTACAAAGTTCCACTCATCTATAGTTAATTTTTTTTAGTTCTATTTTATTTGACTTTATGATTTTAGTTATTTTATAATTTAGTATATTTAAATTGAAAATATATATATTGCTGTTGAAGAAGAATATATTTAATATATACTTGAACACATCACTTCTTTTCAAAAAAGGTCGTCATCTTTTTTAAAGTATCCAAGTTATTCTCAAGTCAATTCCAGTATTTCGTCAGTCTACATTCATTGAACCTAGGAAAAGGAGCTTACGGCCAGGTCTTCCATCCTGTCTGTACTCTCCCACGAGCAACATGTGAAAATAGTAAATAAGGGGTTGACTTTTACACAAGCCAAATTACTCACGGTGCACCATTAAACATTTTCCCAAATTTTCCATTCTACCCTTCCACGTTCATTGCATTCTCTTTTTCTCTCGTTCTTCAGGAAGGGGAATCCTTTCACAACACACAGCAGCCATGCAGGAATAAGGTGAGGATGTGCTCATGGAAGAAGAAGAAGCTAGCGCCGGAGCGGTGAATCCCCGAGACGAGCTGCTGTAGGTGGTGAAAGGACTCGCCCTCGCTGACAAACGAGAGAAGAATATAAATGAACGTAGAAGGGTAGAATAGGAATTTAGGAAAAAAAAATTACTCCAGAATGTACGTGAGTAATTTACTTGGTGTAAAAATCAATTCTCTAAATAAGATGTTATTGAGCTTTATTCTCATAATCTCATCGTCATCATTATTTATCTAATCAATGTGGACAAATTATTTTTATAGACACAACTATATCCGATGTCTATAAGACTTGAATTACTCAATTTCTAAACTATAAAAAAGAGTTTTAATAAGTTGCACTATAACTTTTTAGCACTTTATTATGTGCTTTATATGCATATAAAGTATATGAACAAGTAACATTATCTTTCGACAAAAAATAGTTTGCGCATCGACAAAATATCAACAATGAACTCGTTTTGTAATTGTTTTATAAATTATTACATGCTCAATAGGTGACATTACATCACTAATTGAAGTTTTATTAGACTAACTGTTGATCCAAATTCTAAAGGAATCTAATATCAGTGACAGAAGAACCAGTACAAATGAGCACCTATTGACTTATCGCCTACAACTCAGGATGAGGAGATAACTCACACACGGCAGCTGCAAGAGATAGATCACACACGGCAGGCACAAGAGATAGATCACACAGCAGTCTAAAGACAGATCACACATGGCAGCCAACCTTCAGCCAGCCTTGCACAATAGTGCATGCACATGACAACATTGCTCTGTATACACGGTAGATCATCAAGGATCACACACGGCAATGGCAATAGAGGCAAGAGATTACCATCATGACATCATATCTCCAATCTTCAAGGGATTTCTCCATTATAATTTCCATAGCAATTTTGTCTGTAAAATTCATATAAACCGAGGGAGGCCTATTATGTAAATGTCGAGGAATATAAAAGAAAAAGAGAAAAAACACATTGTTTGTATCGATCTTTCTTATTTCTTTAGCACCCACATATAATTCTTCTCCAAACTCGCATTATTCACTACATTATTCTATGTAGAAAGGTGAAAAGAAGACGTTAGGCTCTTGTTTATTTGATATTGTAAAACATCACGGCAGTTGATTCTTAAAAAATGTAAACAGTGTAACCCATAGTGGAACAGAGGTGTAGAGTGTGTCACTTTTGTAACTGTAAAGGGGCGCGTCAAGTTCAAATCTCTTAGGTAGATCTAGGTTAGCCAAAAATAAGCGTCCTTATGCGATCAGATCTGCATGACTATCAGATGTAGCTTTCTTCCCTACTACTTCTCTTTCATAACCTCCAACCAGGGATATAAATCTCGGTAAAATGAGATCTTGGCTGATATGATTGATATCGGCCGAGATCTCTCTCTCTCTCTTTTATGAAAAATATCGGGTTTTTTTATATTTTATTTTTTCTGAATTAAAAAGAAAAATAAAAAATGAAAAGAGGTTTGATTTTGAAAAAAAATTGAATTCGTAAATATCGACTAATATCTGGACCGATATTGATCCCCAAACCCACAAAAGAAACAATTTTTTTTTTACATAAAACACAATATTTAATAATATCAGCCGAGATTTTCATCCATGCTTCCAGCAACAATGAAAATCTCGTTGAAAGCCTTGATGCAAATACATTATAGACCAGACTGATTGAGCAAATTAGTTGGACTGTATGGACAAATTTGAATATGGACACCTTAATTAGACTAGTCCATCATTTTCTTAGTCTTTGGATCATTAAGATTTAGTTATGTGCTCCATCACCTGTATGACCTTGAATCCATCTTCGTGACCCAATTAAATTATCCATTTGTCTACCCAAATTAACCAAAGTCAATTTCAATAGCTTTGGCCGATCCTCCACTTCTTTTTCTCTCCAAAATGGAGTCACAGTTCTATCAGTCTTTCCATCGTTTTTTACCTATTTTTCCTCCAAATTGGCGTGTTTTGCTTATGTGGGAGATTGAGATGCAAGCTCAAATTATGAAATTTTTAGGAAAGATGGAAGGTATTTTTGGAGTCTTTGGGAGTATTCTTAGGATAAGCTTGTGGACCCATCCATGTGACATCCTAATGGTATTTCTAATTCTTTTTATTGGTCCATATGTAACTCAGTTGGCAGCCACATGAGCTTGTCAAATTGAAAATGATTTTTACAAAGTTTTATTTCTAATTTTTCATAAGATATTAGGCAATTGCCATGTATCTCATTATAGGAGCTGCTGTGTACACATAAGCACCGATCCATGAACTTATGCAATTGCTAATCTTAGACATGAGGTACCACTTTATTTTAGAATAGACTCTATCATGTCTATCTTACACCCGTGTATAAGTTGTTATCTCTTGTGAATCCGAGCCACACGCCTAACAGTTAATCACCATTAAAATTAAGAGAGATGGCAACCTCATGCTAGCGCTGAAGCATCAAAAACTTGTAATAGAGATCATGACATAGACTGTCTAGGAACTCAAGATTGTGCAGGTCAAGCTACAATTTTATTGTATCTAACCCAATAGAACATTCAAGTGGTACAAGCAGCTGGCAAGCAAGCTAGAACAATCCCTCAGACAACCCTACTACTTCTCAACTAAAACTAGACTAGTACTCCTCTCATTCCATTTTAATTAGTCTCATTTGAAACACTTGTATTTTTTAAGCAACTCTCTATATAAGACTAGCACTCTATGTGATCTTATTCATTTTCAATACACTTAATGTTACTCCAATACGAATGGGACAATTATTTTGAGACAATTCTAAAATTAATATAAGACAACTAAATTGAGACAAAGGGAGTATAATTTAGTAAAAAACCCCAAGGGATTGGCTTGACGGCTAAGAAAATACCTCAAGAAGCGGGGATCTTATGTTCAATTCACTTTCAACCCTAAAGGGCCACTCCATGTAGCTTTACCCTAGTAAAATGGCAGTAAAAATCCTATTGGTGGATTTCACCCACTGAAGGCAACTGTTACCAAGTACCGTTGCTCAAAAAAATATTTAACTCTTCAAAATTGCAAGTTGATGGTTAGGATCAGTGCGCCCCAGCGCAGCAAAAACAGGGTAAAGATTTGCAGCTACTCAATTCAAGAAGACTAGTCAGTCTAATATATGTCGGTGAGTTTTTCACTCTAAGCTCTCTAGCATTCTTGCCCATAATCGTTAAAAGAAAAAGAAAACTACAAATAAAGCCTTTTATTTTTCATTAACTTTATTTTCTTTTGACATGTAATGCTAAATTCAATAGAATTAGAAACTACAAAGTATGGTTACATACAAGATTATTAAACTTCAGTTTTCCACCAGAATGGTATATTATGTGGGAAGTACAAAAGCCCTGCGTATAGAACTCGTACACTCCCTTTCAAATCAGAAGTCCCAACAAATGTCTTGATGGGTTTGGGTCAAAGGGCCAACATTAAGTTGGGTCCAATAGGCCCAAGTCTTCTTATTATAAGTCCAAACATATAAGGGTTATTTTTCTCTCTAGGGTTTTCTCTAAGCTAGGGGTTTTTTTTCAGAGAGAGAGAGAAGAGAGGAGAGACTATGGAGATCATTCTAGCACCCTGTTTATCTTCATCTTCACAGTGAATGGAGCATATTGTTCTGTGGACATACCTTCGGGTGAACCACGTAGAATATATTGTCTTGTGGTTTGCTTGTGTGTTTGTAATTTGTGTGATTTGCATCATTTTTTCATAACATGTCTCCCCAAGCAAAGACAGTCTAACATAGATCAACCTGATTGATTCATTTTAACTGGGCAAGAATTTAAAGTTTGTTGACTACATTAGTCCATTTAGGATTCAAACAGGCAAGTCAATGTTATTTGAAGTTTCATGAAGCCATCATGGCTTTGGCATCATTGGGGGCCATGTCTGATCTTTATGCTTACATTGACGATATCCTATTAGTAGGAGAGAGCCTTCATTGTCTTCATGAAACTCAACGACTCCTCTCAAAGAACTCTGAGATGAAAGATCTCAGCAATGCAACATTGTCTTGACCAAGAAATAGAATGTTGGGCCTGGGGTTCTAGCCCAAAATACTAGTTTGATAGGTGGAGTTGTCCAACCCCTTATAACTCTCTATTTTCCCCCTTTTGCAACTGATGTGGAACTCATTTGTAGCCCCAACAATCTCCCCCTCCCCCCCTCTCAAACAAGACTCTCCGACGGATAAAACATCATCGCCAATCATCTCGTTCGGCTAAGGGATCCTGAGTCCATATGCATTTGCTTGGGGCCCAGCTCTGATGCCACTTGTTAGGCCTCAGGTTCCAGCCCAAAAGACTAACCTTATAGGTGGAGTTGCCCAGCCGCTTATAACTCTCTATTTCCCTCCTTTCCCAACCGATGTGGGACTCATTTGCAACCCCAACATAGAATTCACCAAAATGGGAGTTTGAGACTAGATGGGCTCTCTCAAAAGGCTGCATTAATTCCTTTATGGAGAGTGTTAGAATATATTAGTTTACATGTGTAATTAGGTTTCTAAGTTTGGTTTAGATTAGAGTTTGAGTTTAAGTTAAATAGCTCTAGGGTCGGCTAGAGACCATATATATATATATATATATATATATATATATGTAACAGACCTCATTAATGAATATAGTTTTCCTTTCTAAAAAAATAAATAAATATTAGAAATGAAAACTATATTCATTAAGGAGGTCTATTACACATATATATAGCATCTAGCCATCCTTAGTGTTATTTGACTTAAACCCAAACTCTAATGTAAAACAAACTTAGAAACCTAATTACATATGTAAACTAATATATTCTAACATTCCCCCTTAAACTCAAGTGGTTCACCACTTTGAATTTACAATTATTAAATAAAATAAAAACTAATAACTAGATAAACTAACTGCTGAATGACACCATCTGATGAAGCGATAATAGATCAACTCAAGACGTGCCAATGAAGCCAAAACTGAACCAGTGTGCCAATGAAGCCAAAACTGAACCAAATGTTCCACGTGTGCTGCAAGTCATAAAACCGATGCCGAACTTACTCCAACTATCCCTCCTTCTACTGGTTGCCCAAACGTATACACAATTGCCAAGATCCAATACCAATGCTAATACCAATGCCAATGCCACCAATACTAATGTCAATGCTAATGCCACTGCCAATGTCAATTTCAAAGAATACAAAGTCTGCTTGGTGCAAATAGACACTGCAAAGTGTGAGAAAGCCGCAAAGTGCGAAGAGAATAAGAATCCAAATCCTCCAAATTGTGGCTGCAAACGGAGGAGACAAAGTGCCAAACGGCTGCAAAGGGTACCAAACGAATGCAAAGGGTACCAATGAAATCAAATCTGCCTGAAAAATTAGAGACAAAGGCAGATGCAAAACTGGACTACAAAGGGGTTAGGACAGTGACAAGAGAAGACAAGATGTAATGACCCGTTTAGAGTTTTATCGATTTTTGCAGAGATTTTGGGTCCTCTGAGTTGTTTTCGAGACCGTAGTAGCAGCGAGGAGAGTGTGGGCTCTGTGGTGGGCCCCAATTATCTGATTTTGAGTTTGAAAAGTCGAAGGGCATTTTGGTAATTTCATAATTTTTATGTATATTGTCATGAAAATTTTGTTGAAAATCACACATTTTTCCCATTCGACTTTCAACATTGGAGAAATTTTTTTGGGTTTTTGATCTCATCGCATTTTATCTCTTTTGAAAAGAATCTTAAAAAAAAAAAACTCTCAAATCCATAAACCCTAGCCCTTTCTTAAGCCTCCTCCCCGCGGCACTGTAGCGTTCCAGCTGTAGTGACCACCGCACCCTTTTCGCCCACCCTTCTCTCTCGATCGTCTTCTCCATATTTTCTTCCCTTTGCAGCGCCATCTCCTCTTTCTCTTCGGATCTCTCTCTCTTACTCTCACCTTCGTTCTCATCCTCCTCCTTCTTCCCTCTCTCCGCCGCTCAAGCAACTACCACCGATTCCTTGCCTTTTTGGAGCCCGACCTCCCTCGCCAGCGGCCAAGTCAGACTTCCGTCATCGCCTTAGCTACAGGTTCTTTTCATTCTCTTCTTCTCTTTTATCCCTTTTTCCTCTCCCTTTTCTCCCTTCGAGTTTCCTTCGTTTTCATCGATTTTGTCAATTTTCCTTGTTTTTTTTTTCCCCCCGTTTTCCTTGGATTTCACCGAATTCCCTCCCCTTTCCCCTTTCTCCGACTCAGTTGGGAAACTGAGTCGGCTCGCCTGAGTCACCGAGTGGACTCAGTTGAGCGCTTGGGGTAACCCAGCTCCTGGGCTCAGTTCGGCCCAGCTTGGGTTTGACCCAGCTTGTCCCAATCCTGCCTAGTCTGGCAGGCCCAATTCCTCGTCCCAGCCCATTTTTAGACCCGACCCTTTGCCAAGCCCGTTTTTGACCCGACCCATTGTCTGGGCCCATTTTGTTTCGACCCAGCCCAATTCGGCCCATTTGGAACCCGACCTAGTTTTAAGCCTATTTTCAACTCGACCTCGTTTTAGCCCGTTTTACTTTATTTACTTATCCGCTCTTCCTTGTTTCAACAGATTGAGCTCCCTTCAACCCGTCAAGCCGCTTACTCGCTTCGACCTTTGACTCCACACACACGGTGAGGGGACTTATCACTGTTTTAGCATGCATTCGCATCTATTTAACTCTTAACCTTGGATATGGAGTGACCCAAGTGGGGCTCTTCGTTTATTAAGCCACTTGGTAAGGGAACTGTTATATGAATCTGTGGCAAAGGGGTCCGTCCGAGTGCACTCATGTCAACTATATGCGATTTAATGAAAATTTTTTACTAGATTAATGGACAATGAACATGATGCTTGAAACTTATTGATAACATGTGTATTTAGCTATAACATGTAAATGAATTTATGATGATAATAAGCTATGTGCTAGATGTCGAACATGATGTTAGGGACTTAATAATAACGTGTTCTGCATTTAATTATGCTGAAAGTGAGAATGCGTCTAGACTTTGGATATGATGCTTTGGACTTGTTGACAACATGATGGGTGTTTACTTGTAACACGTGAATGTGATCATGATAAGTATGTGGACTTGTGTTTGAGACCTTGTTATATACTTGTGTTATTATATATAATCATGATATCATGCGCCTGCCTGCAGGGGATAACCCACAACGGCCAGCGCGCCGTTGGGTGTTGAGATGGAGGGACTATTGACATGTGTATATGTTCATGACGATGTGATGAGTTTGGTTGTTGGGAGGACTTCTCCGTTACGCTTCGGCGGTCGAGACCCCCATAGGGAGATGCGGGTTTCCCCGTTGCGTTCCGGCGGTTGAGGTGTCTGCCCTTGAGATTGGCTTCCCCGTTATGCTCCAGCGGTCGAGACCCCCCCATAGGGAGATGCGGGTTTCCCCGTTGCATTCTGGCGGTTGAGGCAGTTGTGTATTATGAGGTCTCCCATTTGTATTGGTAGGGAGACCGGAGTTGGAGGATGATAGTTGTGAGTTATGGGGATGACATTTCGAATTAGTCGGTGGGACCACTGATTAGTTGTATAGTGGAGCACTCTTGTACGTAGACGTTCATTTTATTACGACGTCCATTATTCCTCATACATGTGATATATGTTGTTATTGACATGTGATATGATTATTCCGTTCACTGGGCTGGTTAGCTCACCCCTTACCTTTCAGGTACCTAAGTTGCGGAGGGGCTCGGCGGGCCCCTTGAAGACGTACCCGGAGAGGAGTAGCAATAGTTAATATCCCATATTATACTTGCTCTAATTTTGAGAGACTTGTTTATATAGACTCGTTATCACATGTTTTGTTTAGATGATTGTATAACTATATTGAACAGTCGGTGGTTATTTGATATACTTTATCATGTTGGTTTTCGCCTTTATCAAATTGTTGAGCGGGAGATGGTTACCCTGTTTCGAAAAAGAAAAAAAACTTGCCCGATATCCTTCATTTTGTGTTGTTTTGAGTTATTTCGGAGATAACGTGCCCGTAGATGGACGGGGCGTTACATAAGAGGGAAACAAATGCAAATTAATTGAAGGAAATGATACAAATCAAGATCGATCGAGATCTAGAAAGAAGATAGAGACCAAGAGAAACAAAAGGAACAACCAAGGGTATTCTCACAAACTGAACTTAGATCCAGGTACAAATTGATCAAAACTTTTTTTTTTTTCTTTTTTTCGGGTGGAAGCAAATGAATACCAACCGAAGTGGCAAAAACAGGTATTACAAGACAGCATCAAACGGACAATAGGTTGTAGGGCAACAATAGACTTCAGGCGTGGGTTTTTCTAGTAGAAGCATTCTGTGTCTCACCATCAATTTTTTTCAACATCTGAATCACTAAAAGGATTAAACATGCAATGCAGGCAAGCATGTGCGGCAATAGGAGTGAACAAAACACATTTGACGTACAAGAGGAGCCAATCAAGAGTGGGTCATCCATCACCCCCAAGAAGAGCGGTGAGAGAGCAGCAAGTAGAGGAGAGACAACGGCTGCAGACAGCGGCAAAGGCAGGGGCAATGGAATGGCAATGGAAGAACAGTGCAAAGGACTTCAAATCTGTTGGGACGGGGCTGATCTACGTGGGCTGATCTGCAAAGGGAGTCAAACAAAGAAGGGACGGGTGTTGCAGATTTGAACAAGGGGCAAACATATTTCAATCGAGAATGGAGTAGAGGAAGCTTCCGTGAGAACAGATCTATGCAAGAATTGGCGAAATATGAAGGGGCGCTGAGACAAATAGGCTGCAAATCTCAGGTGGATGAGATACCTAGTCTCATTTGAAGGAGGGATTGTTGGGGTTACAAACGAGTCCCATTTTGAAAGTGTATAGGGAGATCTATGGATTTAAATAAGACTTGCGTCACTCCACCTAACTAATTTTTTGTGATAGATACCTAAGTCCTAACACATGCATCCATAGACCAAAAGATATTTGCAGTGATCAAATGGAAAAGTGATCTATGTGAGGAAGAGGTATGACTGAGGAGGGAAGTAGGGTAGAATTAATATGTCAAGAGTGACAACGCAAGACGGTCTCCATTAATATGTTGGAACGCATGGATGTAATCAGCATCAACTCTTTTTTTTAAATCAAAGTATTCACTCTTTTTTTTTAATCAAAGTATTCAGGCCTCTTAAGCATCCAATTAATCTTCAGTAATCAGTAGCCCTCCTTTGGTAGTTATATTAGAATAATGCAAGATTGCATGTGGTTCATCTATTCCTCCATAATATCTCTGTCTTGTGAGAAGTGGGGAAAAGCCGAATAATGAGAAAAGAAAAAGAAGAATAAATAAAATAATAATAATCTCAACCCTCCTTGCATACTAAACACAAAAAAAATGATACTTCAGAAATTCTACAAATTCAAAAAATGAATGGAAGAAATTTTTAATTCCAAAATCCAAAGAATTATAAATATTTTTTATTTTTCTACTAAACAAGCCCAAAGCCTGAATCACTTATTTAATTTCACCTCATAAATTAAAGTCCACCAACCACAAAAGTATTATCACAAGAATTCTTTAAATAAAGAAATAGACAAAAAAAATCTTAAGAGAAGACATCATTTGCCAATTTCAAAATCAATTTTTTATTTATTTTTTACCATAAGTTTCTATCAATTAGACTTTTAGTATTACGAGGGATATAAAATCCAGTGTCTTAAAACTTGGCATAAGAGAAAAAATTTGGTATTCCGATATATATTAATGATACATGTATAACTTAAAATTTAGGCATCAATGGGATTTCCCCTTTTCATTCATATATTTCTCAATGAGAACATTACAATTTATAGATACAAACCTATCTACAAATGAGGAAACAAATTATACAGGATTTGGAAGTAAATCAATCATACAGCTGTGCAAATCAATTAGTTATTCTGTAAAATCTTCAACACTCCCCTTCAAGTTGGTGCATAGATATTACACATGCCCAACTTGTCTAAAAAAATTTGAGAACACTCGTTTGGAGACTGCTTTGGTGAGAATGTCAGCCAACTAATCCTCGGATCGAATCTTAGGTAACTCCAATATGTTCCCATCTAGTTTCTCCTTGATGAAGAATCTGTCCACCTCTACATGCTTTGTACGATCATGTTGAACTAGATTGTGGGCAATATCACATGCAGCTTTATTGTCACAATACAGTTGAATTGGTTGCCTAGATGGGTGACCCAAATCTTGTAAGAGAAGTCTTAACCACAATGTTTCACAAAGGCCAAGGGCCATACCTCTGAATTCAGCTTCTGCACTTGAGCGAGCAACAACATTTTGTTTCTTGCTTCTCCACGTAACAAGATTACCACCTACAAAGGTAAAGTAACCAAAAGTCGATCGCCGATCATCTATTGCTCCAGCCCAGTCAGCATCGGTATATGCATCTATGCATTGATACTCTGTACTTTTAGTGAACAGAATTCCCTTTCCAGGTGCAGACTTCAAATACCTTAAAATGCGCATGACTGCATTCATATGTTGTTCTCTAAGATTATGCATAAATTGGCTGACTATACTTAGTGCATAAGCAAGATCCGATCTTGTGTGTGCTAAGTACATCAGTCTCCCTACAAGTCTCTGGTATCTTTCTTTATCAATTGGAACTCCCTCTAGTTCAACACATAGCTTCAAGCCTTCTTCCACCTGTGTATCAGCAGGCTGACATGCTGACATGCCAGTTTCCTGTAATAGGTCTAAGGCATACTTTCTTTGAGACAGAAAGATTCCTTCATTGGATCTAGACACCTCAATCCCAAGAAAATATTTTAAGGAACCAAGGTCCTTCATTTCGAATTCTCTGGACAAGTAGTCTTGTAGTGCATTCATTTCTATTGGATCATTTCCTTTAATTATCATGTCATCTACATATATAATGAGTACAGCGATCTTACCATGTTGTTTCTTCAGAAATAAAGTGTGGTCTGAATTGCTCTGATGGTAGTCAAATGCTATCATGGACTTTGTGAATCTTCCAAACCATGCTCTCGGAGACTGTTTCAATCCGTACAATGATTTCTTTAATCTACACACCTTTTGACAGTGTCTTTTCGGTGTCATGCACCATGGTGGGAGATCCTTATAAACTTCTTCAGATAATTCTCCATGCAGAAAGGCATTCTTCATATCAAATTGTTGTAATGGCCAATCCAAGTTTGCAGCTAAAGACAACAATACTCAAATAGTGTTGATTTTAGCTACAGGTGCAAATGTCTCTGTATAGTCGATCCTATAGGTTTGGGTGTACCCTTTTGCCACCAGTCTTGCTTTAAATCATTCAATCATGCCATCTGCCGCGTACTTCACAGTGTAAATCCATCGACATCCTACTGGTTTCTTTCCTGGTGGACAATCAGTGAGATCCCAGGTTTTATTTTTCTGCAAGGCATTAATTTCCTCTTTCATAGCAGCTTTCCACCTTGGATCAGCTAAGACTTCCTGCACATGTTAGGAATAGATACAATAGATAATTGATTTACAAATGATTGATTTGATTCAGACAAACGGTGGTTAGACACATAATGACTCATGAGATATTTAACTTTACTAGAAAGTTCAGGTTCATAAGTGGGTTTATAAATACCTCTAGTATGACGTTGTGGTACCTGTTTCTTTGGTGGCTCAGACACAATATCAATAACATCCTCAGTACATTACGATTGGTGTGGTACATCAATGAGAGACTTGTACTCGACTGGTGGGAGTTGACTTATTCTTTCTGGTAGTATCACTCCTTCAGTTTCTGGGCGTTCATCACCACTTTGATCCAAAGTTCTACCACTCAAATCCAATTCACCTACATCCTGGTTACCAGAATCAAGGGATTCATTTTCAACGGAAGTCTGATACTCATAGTCATAATCTAGAGTCTGAATTTCCCTCTAGTACTCCCCTTGAAGTTCAGGCTTAGACAAAAAATACATTAAATGTTCATGGAAAACCACATCCATTGTAATAAACATACGTTGAGTTGGAGGATGATAACATCGATACCCCTTTTAGGATGTAGCATATCCAAGAAAAATACATCGCAACGCTCGAGGAGTTAACTTGGTGCGCTGATGTTTATAAAGATGTACAAATGCGACACAACCAAAAACATGAGGAGGTAAATTTGGGACGACTGGGGCAACAACAGCACCATCTGTCTTTGTTTCAACAAAAATAGTAGTGACAGGCTTCTTTTTTCGGGAAGCACGACTATGATCCCACCATTCCGGATATCCCACAAGTTCAAAGCAACGATCTTTGGTATGTCCAGTCTGATTGCAATGGGTGCATTTATATGCAGACTTATCGATACCATTGGTGCCCTTTGGATGGTTGCCCCTTGGACGGTCCTGCCAGTTTTGGTTTGATCGGTTTTGAGTCACCATGGCTGAAGTTTCAGAACTTTCAGACTCCCCTTTCAGAGTTGCATGACGTACCACCTCTCGTCCAATGAACGCATAGCACTCTTCCAAATCTGGAATTGGTTCTTTGCGGGGAATCTCTCCACGAAGTTGTTCAAACGTTGCATCCAAGCCGGCAAGAAATATGTGCACCTTTAGTCGTTAAATGGACTTTTGGTATGCTACAATATCATCAGGATCCTTCATGATAACTTTATCTCGATGGTCCAATTCTCGGAAAATCCCGGTCAACTCTCCATAATATTCTAAAAGAGGCTTTCCACTTTGTGTGGCGGTGAAGGCCTTTTGGTTTAAGGAAAAAACTTGCAACTCATCACTTCCATCATAGAAGGCTTTTGACAGAGAACTCTAGATTTCGTAGGCTGTGGGTAAGCGTAAGTAACGCTTCATAATTTCTGGAGTCATGGACATCAATAACCATCTTTTCACTTTCTGATTCTCGGCATACCATTTTTCAAATCCATCTTCAGATTCTGCAAGTGGCTTCGTCGTACCACGAATATAGGAGAGTTTTTCCCTCTCGGCAATATGCATCTCCATTAGCTGTGACCAAATATTATAATTTGATTCAGTGAGAATAATCCCTGCATTAAAAATACTTTCAGATTGGACAACAACAAGAACCGATTTGGTTCCAGACGATTCCAGCTTGGATAAAGACATCATTTCTCGTTTTTTTTTTTTTTAAGATTTGCGCTGTTGCTCACCCAAGGCGGGGTAGCTCTTCAATCCCAGGAACAGTGCTGCAAACTCGGTTCTTATATTCCGGCTGCCAGTTCGCAGGAGGATCCGTCAGCTTCGGCCACAGATCTCAGATTCCGGCGTGGCTGCCTCTACTCTCGGTGGATATGCCTCAGATTTGGCTGTAGGATTTGGTTTCTCAGATTTGTGCTGCTGCGGTTGAGAGCTTGTCTCTGGCGCTACCTCCAGCGTTCTGATCTGCTGCCGATGTCACCTCAGATTTGGGCTGGTTCTTTGCTTGGTATGATGCCCTGTTCTCAGATCTGATGATGGCTAGCACGGCTCTGGGTTTCGGCGCCTTCAGATCTTCTGCTACCGTCACCTCTTCAGATCTGAGCTGCTTCCATCGGAAACCTCTACGGCTCGGCGCTTCAGATCTGAGCTGCTTCCGCCCGAAACATCTATTGCTCGACGCTTCCTCTTCCTCTTCTTCCGATCAGATGACTGGATTCATTAGCCCGTTTTTTTTTTTTAAGATTTGCTTGATACGAATAAAGTATGTCGTAAAATTTATAAAATGTCTAAAACTTAGAATATAGGAGACCAATATGAGAAAATATCTAATATGAAATTTATGTTCTTTAGTATTATCTTTTATTGCATCTTATAAACTTTTGTTATTAATTTTTTTTTAATTTTATAAAAATGTTAAAATATTAGAAAAATTATATAAACGCCCTAAAAACTATATTAATCACATAAGCGATCTTTATTTAATTCCATAAACATTTGTTTATCATTTTATTATTTTTTTTTCCATAAAAATTCTAAAATAGTAATTATCTTAGAAAAATGGGCTTCATTAATTTTTTTTTTAAAAAAACTTAGAAAGTTATAGACACTCTATAAGTTATATCAATCATGTTAATAAATCTTCATTGAATTCTATAAGTACGGAATGTTATTTCATTAAATTATTTTCATAATAACTTCATAATTCGAGATTATCTTAGAGTTGAAATTAAAGAAATTGATGAAAATAATTCAAAATTAGATTAAGATCTATTCATTTAATTTTATAAACATTTTATATTATTTTATTAAATTTTCACAAGAAATTTCAAAATGAAAATTATCTTAGAAATCCAAACTTTTATTAATTTTTTTAAAATTTAAAAAAAATACAGAGACACTCGATAAACTATATCAATCACATCAAGACATCTCCCTTTAATTCCATAAGTACTAAATATTATTTCATCAAATTATTTTTACAAAAGCTCCTTAATCACAAATTATTTTGAAGTTGAAATTCAAAAAATTAATAAAATTAATTAAAAATTATTAAATATAAATATAAAAACATTTGTAAATGATAATGGTTTATCATTTTAATATTTTGTTTTTAAAAAATAATCCAAAATAACTTAAAAAAAAAAAAAAAAATGTATTAAACGATTATGTCCAAGGTTGTAGCTCAACTAATTGCCCACACGAGTCTAACTCTACTTCTTCCCTTTCTTGCCTCTCGTCTTAGGATTCTGGGCGGAAAAAAAAAAAAAAAAAAAAACGCTGGGTCCGAACTAGAAGAAAGTGGCAACTCCGTAAATGTAGGAAAGTACAACGTCGTTTTTATAATAGAATTTCGTGCCCTAATGAAGGTTATATATATACTCGAGAATCACTTCAGTTTCCACCGCTCTTTCATTTTCTGAATAAAAAAAGGGTTTCTGCGGAAGGGTTTAGGGCTTGAATCAGATCTGGTCTGTTGAACCAGACGCCGTTTCTCTTCCCTTAAGCAATGGCTCTGGTAAGTTGTTCAGATCTATCTTTGCCTTTTATCAGTTGGTAAATCTCTACTCTCCGTTTGGTTACTGGACAACTTGAGGGAAATAGGAATGCAGTGTTAACTCCCGTAGAAACGCTTTTCTCGAAACACATCATCTGCTGTTTATTACTCTTGATGCAATCTACGAGTAGTAACTTTTTGTTAGTCACAAATTCCTAGATGCAAATTCCATGGAATTTAACCGTAAACAGGAATACAGTGTTTTCCGAGAAATCTTTCTTCTGGTCTTTGGTAACCTGTATCCAATTTCGAATAAGTAACTTTTTTGTTGTCTAGAATCTCAGCAAATTAGGGCGAGCTTCTTTGTACATTAATGGAATATCTGAATTTTTGGAAAATCGAATAATCCATGTTTTAGGTCCATCAAAAGGATGAAATTTCTGGAAATTTCGACAGGCTTGTGATTTGGAGTTTTTAGAAAGAATGGGAGACCACGCACTGTCTTCTACTTGTCACCACCTCAATGGTCAAAGAGCAAGGGTGGTGTCTCAAAATCCTTGCATCCAAACTAGCATCAATGCTATGTTTGTGTGCTACTGTTTTCTGTGAAATTTGATTTTACCAATGATTTCCTTTTTGATTAGCATGAAACTGGAAGATTTTGTTTTACACAGTTACCAGATTTTTTTTCTGATGCTGTAAATAGTTTCTAAAAATGATTTGTTAATGAAAGTCATCAATCTAAACATAATAAGAGTAACAACTAATTATATGTCACATAATTAATGAACCAATACTTTATTGCAACAAGGTAATATTAGTTAATAAGGAGTGTGGCTTGCACTGGTCTCAGGCCTGGCCTTATTTGATCTGATTGAAAAGCTATTTATGATCTTCCCCCTTTAATTTGTTTTCTATAGTGATGGCTGAGACTGCTCTTATGTGTGGCTGGCTGAACACGATTTCACAATTAGACACCGTTGGTGGGTTAGATATGTGATGGGCTTCACCGGACATTCTATTTTAGATGAGTCCCACCATAGGCTAGCAGTGTAGATGGGTTGTGTATAAACCATAGAGTTGTCAATGTGGAGAGTTGGGTACGCTATTGATGAACAACTTGAAATGGTTAAACCTTTGAGCAATGAGCTATATGTCATAGACTTAGAGTTTGCACTCAGGATTTGCCCGTGTGACACTTGAACAACACTCAGATTGTTGAACATGTCAGCCTTCCTCTTCCTTGCATTCAAGACCAACTTTACTCAAACTCTCACACAAGCAATCACAAGGCACAAAGCACACTTGCTTGGAAAGAACTTGTATTGCACTAGAGAGAACTTACAATTTTGAGGAGTGGGTTTCAAATAAGGACCTCACACTTATAATGATAGATACATAAGGTTACAAGATGGTTTGGGTTAGGTTAACCCTTGGGTGTGATAAATAGGTCTCAATTGTTTCTTGGGTCTTTGCAATGAATAGCAAAAGGATCAAGGTTTTATACTTTCCAACAATCCAACTGTGAGCACTGAGCCATTGATTGTAGATGTTCCAGATCATAATTGTGGACAGTAGATGAATTTCGCTGTAATTACTGACAT
Source organism: Chimonanthus salicifolius (assembly GCA_013350335.1). Taxonomy (NCBI): domain Eukaryota; kingdom Viridiplantae; phylum Streptophyta; class Magnoliopsida; order Laurales; family Calycanthaceae; genus Chimonanthus; species Chimonanthus salicifolius. The sequence goes on along the minus strand of CM023537.1, from coordinate 14,359,639 downwards.
GAAATGGGGTCATCAAAAAATTAATTACATGAAATGGCCCCTGTTTGTAATTTATTCTTGATAGATAGATGGACCTTACCATGAATTTCAAATTCCAACATTAGATATTTCTTTCCAAGGACTGCCAACATCATATGTTCCATGTTCATGATTTGCCAACATTTGGCTGGCCTTGGTATGAGTAGTCCATCACAGAATGCAGGTAGCTCACATGGTGGATCTATCCAATGCTAGAAATCATGTTGGGACATATCTATGGTTGTTTTATTCCATTCCGGTCAGGTTTTCACAGTGGGACACATCTGATTTTGGTTATCTGTGGGCAAGTAAATGGCAGATGATGTGAAGTGTGTTTAACCCTATGCGAACAACAATAATAACATAAGTTTTATGGGATAAATTGATGCATTTGAAAACGCTTGAAATCAAACAATCATATTAGGATAAAGTTTTTTTTTTTAAATCAAATTTGAAATCAAAGTTTGAAATCAAAAATCAAAATCAAACTTTGAAATCAAAATTTGAAATTTGATAATATTTTTTATTTTCCTCTTGTATTACATACCCCTTTTGGAGGATGTAATTGACAAGAACAAAATTATCAATGGATTTATGAAACTTGCTTTTTGGGTTTTTACCTGTTTATTCTCTACTCGTGGATTCGAGTACCCCTTCCCGCTCGACGGGGATTGACGGAGTTATCTTCTTCCTTTGAAGTTCTTGCTTCCAACGTTGATTGGCAGCACCTTTGGAGCCTCCACCATCTTTCTCCATTGATGGAAGAAAGACGGAACTCGCCAGACTCAACCGATGTTGTTGTTTGGAGATTTACTACAACTCAACTGATCCAGCCAACTTGGGTTTTCCCCAAGTCCGATTGAATTTGCGGCTATCTACAATTGATCAACCAATAATCTGTTGCTGCTGAGCCGACCCAACTCAGCTTGGGCTTTCCCCAAGCCTTTCATATTGGTACTTCTACTGCTTAGCCTTCTTTCTCTCTCCACTCTTTCTGTAACTCCCGCCCCTTTTCACTGTGCTCACTTAGCCGAAAATCAGAGTCTATTTTTTTTTTTTAAATAAAAGTGACAAAGGGCGCGGGACGTCACGACGCGAGTTAAGTCCGAGCTTCTAAAGCCCCGCCCTTAACTGGCCAACCCTACGTGTACGTGGAAACTAAGTCCACGAGAGCGGTTCATACGTAGAAAGTAAGCTCGAGGAATTATAACTTAATGCGGAATTATAATAGAGTATATCCTACCAATTTTAGATAGCAAGGAAGATTACACTACTTAAATTACTAAAATACGTCAAATCATAATGTCCAAAAGTAAAGTCCAAACCATAGCAAGAAATATAAATTATTACAGTCCGACGAGCTAAGTTACTCAAATTACATTTCCAAAATAAATGTAAGTAAATTAACTAGCCCGCTTCTCCAAGCTCCTACGCTTGGCTCCCGTCGCGTCCTTCCTTTCCGCCACCCCCTGCATCATCAGCTAAGGTGGAAGTAGGGCGTTAGACAACGCGCCCAGTAGGACTCCGAGTAGGGCCAACACATGGATTAGTGATAGCAAGTACATAGGTAATAATATAATAAAAATCATAAAATGAATGCCATGCCATGGGTGTTTTATGTCATGAGTCCCACCCATCATCCTTACCATTGTACAATGTCCTTTTTCAATCATACATAATGTCTCCCTTGATGGAAAAGCCTCATCAAGATAAATCAATACAAGTGTCCCCCTTGATGGCAAAACCTCATGAAGGTATAATTACAAATACAAATATCCCCCTTGATGGAAAAGCCTCATCAAGATAAATCAATACGAGTGTCCCCTTGATGGCAAAGCCTCATCAAGATAAATCAATACAAGTGTCCCCCTTGATGGCAAAGCCTCATCAAGGTATAATAATAAATACAAATATCCCCCTTGATGGAAAAACCTCATCAAGATAAATCAATACAAGTGTCCCCCTTGATGGCAAAGCCTCATCAAGGTATAATAACAAATACAAATATCCCCCTTGATGGAAAAACCATCATCAAGGTATCCCTATGTTTGCTTCTCGGTCGCCTCGACGGAGCATGGACTCCGGTTCCATTCTTATCCCACCCATGCCATGCATGAGATGTAAATACAATATGCCATATAATATATAAATCATAGCCATAAAAACCCATTTTAAACATATCATATGATTACCAAAATAATTCAAGAAACATCCATGCACATATAATCCATGGCTTACAATAAAGTTGGAATACTACCGAATACCGACTAACGTTCCTTTACGTTTTCCGTCCACAAATTCGGTCACCGATCGCGCACTGCTTGCGATGTCCGATACTTTATTACATATCAATAATCAGCCCATGTTTTATCCATGATTAAGTGATGCGGAGCATTCATTGCAGATTCCATAATTAGTAGTTGCTTTCCATAATTAGTAGTTGTTGTATTTAATTTTCTTTGAGGTTGGTTTTAGTTAGTTTCTATTTTGTTTATTGCTATATTTAGTTAATGTTTTATTTTAAGAAAGGAAGAGTTCTATATAAGTTGTAACCTCCTTGAGGCAAAGAGAGATTAATGAATAAGATTTTGAGATTTTCGAGCATACCTCTATGCCGTGCATGTGTTGGTGAGAATCTAAGGGCGTGAAGCCATCATCCTTTTTTCTAGGTACTTCTATCTTTCTTCCATCTTCTTCTCTCTTCTCTTTTCTTTCCTTTCCTTTTAATCTTTTCCTTTACTAGCCGTGACTTCCAAAGTTCCCCAATCCCTTTTACCGCTGCTCAGATTTCTGCCTTTACTTTTATCCAGCCCCTATACCCACCATACTACCTTCGTCCCCTCTTTCTGCAGTCCATACAGTCCCTAAACTCCTGTCCCAAGGACTTTTGACCCTCCTACACCTATCCACAGCCAAACTGCCATCTCTGCTGCTATTACCATTTCAATTTCCTGTCCCCTTTACTGCCATATACCCTTCTTAGTCCCTCCTCTACCTTGAACAGTCCCTTTATTGCTGTTCTGGATCCATCTTAGGCCTTTCCTGACCCCCAGATATCCCACATAGTCTTAATCATTGCTGTCCTATTGTACTGAACCTTTCTTACACCTGTCCTATTTTCTTGAACCTTTTGTACACCTGTCTTCTTGATTTTGAAACCTTCTACTTTGAGCTAGGACATGGTTTGGATTGTGATTTTATTACTTACATTTAATCCTCTGAATTTTATTGATTATTTGTAGTAGATTTTATTATTCTAATTGTTATTATTAATTTTAATTTTAATTTCAGCCTCATTAGCATAAATCGCATTTAGACATTTAGGGTCACCTTTAGGGTTACCCTATCCTTTGTCCTGCGTCATTAAGTCCCTAACACATGCCTTAGTGGGGTTCGGCCATACACCATAGCCGAACCCATGGTTCTTCATTTTGGCCCATATTTACGGTTTTGCCACTACCTCTTCCATGGTTAATCATTCACTTAACCATGTACATTTTTGTCCATAATGATCCATAACTTGGACCCATTAACGACCCATCAACCATGTTACAAGATTATTAAAAATCAGCCCTTAACTTAGCCTAATTTCCATTCATCTAAATACATGCATAATTCCAAATTTAGCCCATAAAATGACCTACAAGTGGGTGTATGGCCGAACCCATGATGTCTTTTTTCTTATTTTTCCATGGACCCATTTACACCATTTAGCTCCACCATAAGTTCCACCATGAGTTCCACCATGAGGGAATTTAAATCATCATTCCTTAATCATCATTAGATACATTTTGGTCCATCAAGTTAACCCTAATTCCCATTTATTTTTCATGGTTCCAAAACACCTAATCCATCAAAGTCTCCCCATGGGGTTCGGCCATACACTATGGCCGAACCCATGGTCTATGATTTATCACTATTTTCACCCCTTTAAAACATTGTATACCATACTTGAAAATCCATTTAAAACTATCAACCTTCTCCATCATTTTTCCATCTTTTTACCCACATTAAAATTATTAAAAGTTTACCATAGGGTTCGGCCATACACCATGGCCGAACCCATGGTTCATGGTTCATCCCCATCTACCATTTTTGAGGCCATTAAAATCATTAATCATCTTCCATGATTTTCCTCATTAAAACCCCTTTAAAAAAATCACTAACATTTAATCATTAGAATCTTAAGATCATAAATCAACCTTCCATGGTTTTAACCCTAAAAACCCCATTAAAATTACTTAATTACCTACCATGGGGTTCGGCCATACTACATGGCCGAACCCTATGGTCTATGATTCCTTCAAAAATCACTTCTCCATGTTTTAATAATCTTAATACTTAATGTCCTTAATAATCCTTTATTTTCCTTAAGTTATCTTTCCCATTTTGTCCATTTCTCACTTCATCTTTGGATGGATTTTAAATCCATGGCCCATAATATTTTTGGCCACCATTTAATCTAAGAAATGGACTCCATTTTTAAACCTTAAAAACCTAACATCTTGTTTAGAGATACTTACCAATCCGACGGCTCCTCCGACTTCCTTTTCTCCCTTTGGATTCCTTAGCCTTCTCCTTTTTCTTCTCCTTGATTTTCGGCCAAGATGTGCTTGATCAAATGATATCCCCAATGTTTGGGTTCGGCTAAGGTGAAGGTAGATTGAGAGAGGGAGAGGAGGAGATGGTGAGAAAGAATATCCTAAGTCTTGATCTTGAAGTAGTGGGCCAAGCTTGAACTTTCCTTCTTTTCTTCTAAGTCTCTTCTTCTTTGGTCTTGTGAGAGTGAGGGATGGTTTTGGAGAGGGAGGGATGGAGAGAGTGAGATGAGAATGGGATGAGATGAAAACCCATCTCATTTGGTTGCTTAAGCTACACTCCACCATCATTTCTCTCCACCCACCAAGCATGGGCTTACATGCCTTAGTGGTGGTGGTTGGGACAAAACCACCACCAAGCCAACGGTTTTGGTGTCTTGAGATGGGATGGTTTGGTCTTCCATCTTGACCATTTGACCATCATCATGTCACCTAGGTTTAATAAATTCTAACTTGGGTGATTCACATTAATTAAATCAACTTAATTTAATTTGTTCCTCCATCATTATGGAGGGGTATGGTTCATCATGCTTTGGGTTTAAATCACCTAAGTTAATGATGATGGTCAAATGGTCAAGATGGAAGACCAAACCACCCCATCTCAAGGCACCAAAACCGTTGGCTTGGTGGTGGTTTTGTCCCAACCACCACCACTAAGGCATGTAAGCCCATGCTTGGTGGGTGGAGGGAAATGATGGTTGAGTGTAGCTTAAGCAACCAAATGTGATGGGTTTTCATCTCATCCTATTCTCATCTCACTCTCTCCATCCCTCCCTCTCCAAAACCGTCCCTCACTCTCACAAGACCAAAGAAGAAGAGACTTAGAAGAAAAGAAGGCTGGAAATGGAAGAAAGTGTAACGCCTGCCCCTTTTCACTATGCTCACTTCGCCGAAAATCAGAGTCTATTTTTTTTTTTTTGAAAATAAAAGTGACAAAGGGCGCGGGACGTCACGACGCGAGTTAAGTCCGAGCTTCTAAAGCCCAGCCCTTAACTGGCCAACTCTACGTGTGCGTGGAAACTAAGTCCACTAGAGCGGTTCACACGTAGAAAGTAAGCTCGAGGAATTATAACTTAATGCGGAATTATAATAGAGTCTATCCTACCAATTTTAGATAGCAAGGAAGATTACACTACTTAAATTACTAAAATACGTCAAATCATAATGTCCAAAAGTAAAGTCCAAACCATAGCAAGAAATATAAATTATTACAGTCCGACGAGCTAAGTTACTCAAATTACATTTCCAAAATAAATTTAAGTAAATTAACTAGCCCGCTTCCCCAAGCTCCTACGCTTGGCTCCCGTCGCGTCCTTCCTTTCCGCCATCCCCTGTGTCATCAGCTAAGGTGGAAGTAGGGTGTTAGACAACGCGCCTAGTAAGACTCCGAGTGGGGCCAACACATGGATTAGTGATAACAAGTACATAGGTAATAATATAATAAAAACCATAAAATGAATGCCATGCCATGGGTGTCTTATGTCATGAGTCCCACCCATCATCTTTACCATTGTACAATGTCCTTTTTCAATCATACATAATGTCCTCCTTGATGGAAAAGCCTAATCAAGATAAATCAATACAAGTGTCTCCCTTGATGGCAAAGAACTCTCTATATAAGGCTAGCACTCCATGTGAACTCATCTATTTTCAACACACTTTATACTATTATTATATAAATGAGACAACTATTTTGGGACAATTCTAAAATCATATAGGACAACTAATTTGGGACAGAGGGAGTATATCCTAATCTGATTGTTTGATCTCAAACGTTTTCAAATGCCTCCTACATCACAATTGCTTATATTAATATTCTTATTTAGGCATAAAGTGATTCCGCACTTCAAGGTAGGTCGGGGTGACAAAATTCAGTTTTGGACTGACAGATGGTGCGAAGGCTCTTCTTTGGCTGCTAGGTTTCCAGCTATCTACCCGCCTCTCCCTTAACCCTATTGGGGTCATCTCACACTTTTACTCCATGAGTGGTAACCAAGTTGTTTGGGATATCCCTCTTTGCCGTAACTTGTCTGACACTGAAGCTGAAGCCTTTTCTGATCTCCTCCTATCTTTAGCATCCTCCATAATCAACGCCACTTGGCAGGATAGCATTGTCTGGTGGCTGGACAAGAGTTGTTTCTTTTCGGTTAAGTCCTTATACACTTGGTCGTCGTTCAGCTTCTGGTACTGCTACTGTCAACCAAAAAATTTGGTCTTCCAAAGCTCCCTGAGGGGAATTAGCTTTGTTTGGACGACCACTTTGTAGAAAATCTTGACTCAGGATAATCTTCGGAGAAGAGCAAGGATCATGGTTAGTGCTTGCCCTATCTGTTTGCAAGCATCTGAAGAGTCGAATCATCTTCTTCTTCACTGTCCCTTTCTCTTCAGATGCTTGGTTCTCGGTGCTTGATCAGTGTGGAATGTCTTGGGTTATGCCTTATTCGCTTGCAGATTTGTCTTTTGCTTGGGACATTGTTTCTGTATCGCCAAAATGCGCCTCATTGTGGCAATTATCTAATTTTTGCCACTGTTTGGTGCATTTGGTGGGAAAGGAATAATCGGCTTTTCAGAGATAAGAGTGAGACTATTGCTGCAGGTAGACGGCGTGCTCTTGCTAAGAGTGCTTCGTCGGCTGTTTCGTTGCTGGTGTTTCGAAATATCGTCTATGTCTGGCATTTTGCGCTCCTGGAAAGATTGCGTTGAGCTTGCTTGAAGATTCATTATTTGGTTCCTTCCCAGTTTTTAGTGATGCTAGTTTTATTTGTTTTCTACCTTTGTATTCGCACCTCTGGTGCCCTTCTATATATTAATATATGAACCATTTCAAAAAAAATATTTAGGCATGAAGTGACTCCGCACTCCATGCATTATGTATTGTATGTGCCATTGAGCTGAAGCCTATACCTTTTATGAAACAACTTTTAATGCCATGCTGTTCCTAAGCTGATTAATACTTTATGGTGTTGCTGCTTTTTTGCTTTTTGTAGATATTGCATGCAGGGAACACAAACAAAAATGCTTTCAAGGCACTCATTGCAGCAGAGTACAATGGTGTTAAGGTTGAATTGGCCAAGAATTTTGAGATGGGAGTCTCAAATAAAACACCTGAATTTCTCAAGATGAATCCCATTGGAAAGGTATGCACATTTCATATTTTAGGCAGCTGTTGATTTGCCATTTTACTCCTGGAATTAATTTTTTTGGGGCCTTGTAGGTTCCCGTATTAGAGACACCTGATGGTCCTATATTTGAGAGTAATGCCATTGCCCGTTATGGTGAGACAATTTTATATTTCTCTTATTTAAATGTTCTTTTATTTCCCATGTCAAAAGAAGTTAAGAAAAAATAATCATGGTTCTCTTTTTCTATGCAGTTGCCCGCTTGAAGGATGGAAGTTCCCTCCTCGGATCTTCCTTGATTGAATCTGTAAGAAATTTTCGTTTGTAAATTTCTAATGAAATTTAGTTCTCAGTGAGCACTGTTTATATTGTATATTCAAGTTCTTCATCTCATCTTCCCTCTGTGCTCGTAGGCCCATATTGATCAATGGATTGATTTTGCATCCTTGGAGATTGATGCAAACCTTATGCGGTGGCTCAGACCAAGAATGGGGTTTACTGTGTACCTTAAACCTGTGAGTTCAATAAATTATTATTCTTCAATATGCTTCTTTGGCTAACATTGAGACATTGTTTCCTTGTAAGAGAAGAACAGATCATGGTATTTATATTCCTCTCTAATGTGTATTTCCCTTGTATTATTTCTTTGAAGGCTGAGGAAGCTACTATTACTGCTTTAAAGAGGGCACTGGCTTCTCTAAATACACATTCTCATGACAAATACCTACTTGGTGGGGCATTTTGTAACACTTGCTGATATCGTCATGACGTGTAACTTATATCTGGGATTCACTCGGCTCATGACAAAGAGCTTCACCTCAGAATTTCCTCATGTTGAGAGGTACTTCTGGACAATGGTTAACCAACCAAAGTTCAGCAAGATTCTAGGCGAGGTAAAGCAAGCAGAATCTGTATTGCCTATTCCATCAGCAAAGAAGCCAACTCCACCAAAGGAGTCCAAGCCAGTGGCTAAGGAGGAACGGAAGAAGGAAGAAGTAAAATCTGAAGTGAAGGTTGCAGAAGAAGAGGAAGAGGCACCCAAACCGAAGCCGAAGAATCCTCTTGATCTACTGCCTCCAAGTAAGATGATTCTGGATGATTGGAAGAGGCTCTATTCAAATACCAAGACCAACTTCCGCGAGGTTGCCATCAAAGGTAAGCTACATCCATATATATGGTGCTATTATTATACTTTATTGAGCAAAAAATGGACAGAATTTCTCTTTGCTCTTCATGTAGGAGTTAATATTCTTAGTATGCAGTTTTTAGAAGTTAAATAGCAGGAAATTGTTGCACAGTTGTAAGTGCTATCTGTTATAGGTTTGGTGTTGGGGATTGCCATCATCATCACAACCATTGCCATTTATCCCATCTGTCCAGGGTTGGCAATTTTTTTCCACAGGCCAACTGCTATTTGACTTTGCAACTTGAACTCGCAACCAATATGGTTCCAACACTGAGCACTTATCAGTTGTGCTGTTGTCTTGTTATTTAAACATTGTGGCTTGTAATGTATTGAATGATTACCATTGAATTGCAACCAAACAAATCCAATGTCAATACCTTTTTCTTAGTTTCTGTAAAAAATATATTTGAATGATTCCTTGCAATCAGCATTATTTCTGTTGTACTAATTTTCTTGTGTTGATTGTTTCAATTGATTATTTTTTTTACTATGATACTTGATTGGCAGTTTATCATGTTAAGCATGTTTGGTCATGCATTTTTTCTTGTTTCATTGACATGTGAGGCCACACACACTAAACTTCTTGTAAATATGGTTGGTTATATGTTCTTGATTTTTGACATCATATGTAATTTTTTTTTGAGCAGAGAATTGTTCTTTTATTAGAATTGCAGTGTATATCAATGTTGCAAGTTTGGTAATTTGTTGCTTCTTGCAGGATTTTGGGATATGTATGATCCGGAGGGATACTCTCTCTGGTTCTGCGAGTACAAGTACAACAATGAGAACACAGTCTCTTTTGTCACTCTGAATAAGGTGCAGTGGCTTTCTGCAACGCATGGATTTGGCACGGAAGTATGCTTTTGGAAAGATGCTGGTGATTGGTTCTGAGCCGCCGTACAAAGTGAAAGGACTATGGCTGTTCCGTGGAAAGGAGATACCCCAGTTTGTGATCGATGAATGCTATGATATGGAGCTGTATGAGTGGACACAAGCAGACATATCCGATGAAGTTCAGAAGGAGCTTGTTAATGCAATGATTGAAGATCAAGAGCCATTTGAGGGTGAGGCTCTGCTGGATGCCAAGTGTTTCAAGTGAACTCAACCCTTGCTTGCCGTGATCTGAATAGGAAATGGTGGAGGGGGGTAATTGTTTGAAGGACTTCGTGCAATGATTGCCTTCCCTGTTGAAGTGAGTAGTTTCTCAATTTTGCCATGTTTTTATTAACAATTTTACCAGTCTTGTGTTTTGATTCAGCATAGTGTGAAGGAACTACATTATACAGTATGTTATATTTTCGTACATGTTCCTTAGAATGTTTTAGTACATGGAGAAGAAGCCTATATGCCTGATCTTGACTCCTGAAATGATGCCAGTAAGATACTGTTTGTTGGAGTGTCCACTTCAAATTTTAGCAATCTTATGTTGGGGTATTCTAAAGTTTAAACCTCGTGTGGGTGTGGCACTCATAATTTTTTTTAAATATATTTTTTTGTTGACAAATGAGTGGAAATATTAAAATTGAGTATTGAATCTATTTTTTCATTCATCTCATTTTGATCAATAAATTATATTTCTATTTTGTTCTTTCACAATAAAATGAAGCGGTAACTAAAATCAATTCCCACAAAGGTATCTTCAGGAATCAGGAGGAAGCATGGGTATGAAAATCTTTGGAGTAGAAAAATATTTGTACATTGGAATACTCATGTACACCGAAAGCTTATACTTTGGTTTGAATCTCTTAATTATAAAGTCAAGTAGAAACAAAAATACAACGATTAGATAAGAAGAGAGTGCATATGGGTGATGTGCCTCAGAGTACTCTTAATAAAAATGACAAGATTCCAACTATTTTCATGGTTCTAATGATGTTTTTCAAGGGAATTTTGATGTATGTGGATCAGTGCAGCAATGTTTGATAGAATTAAATAGTGTTATAGAAAACCCGAGTTTCATTGACTTTTTGGGAAAAACTTGAAATGTCACACATATCCTAAAAACTATATGGATGACATTAAGAAATTTATATTTAATTTTATAAGCATTCAACATTATTAAGTAAAAAAGTTGAGTTGAGAAATACCTTTCACACTTGAAAATCATGCTTCTAAACCTTGTTAAAATAAAATTTAACTAAAAAATAATCAAAATGGCTCTTTTCTTTAAAAAAATTGAAAATGTGGAATTTATACCTTATCAGACATAGTAGTCGATACTATAATTGTATAGCCGATACGAAATGGGTTCGGCTGAATTTATCACCTATCTGAAAGTTGGGTCTGGGTCTTGTATGAGACAACCTGGGTGCAGCCCATTGCGGTCCTGGTCTGAAACATTACAGACAAGGGAATTGATGCATTGCCTAATTCTACCCAATGTTAGTATTGGATTACATATTAATAAGACTGGATAAAGGGGGATTTTTGGGTTTTAGATGATGTAACCCAAAAATTTGCAAACTCCTAAGTTCTTACTGAGAAAGGGTTAATATTAGATTATGGAGTAATTGTTCAAGACTATTAATTTTTTTTATTAAGGTTGTAAATAGGCTGGGATAGAGCCCTTTTTTCTATGGTTAGAATTTATTAAGTAATGAGTGGAGCCAGGCTGTTTGAATAAGAAGATTATTGGACAATAACTTCGGTCTGATCTATTTGAAGAGAAATAGATTGTTCTTACAAAACTCTTTAATGCCCTAAAAATAATCGATGGATGTATTAAATTTAATAAAATTGTAGAATTAGTGACTCTTTCTTGTGAAATAAGGCAAAGAATACTCATGCCTTCTGGATGACATTTGGCGACCTCCAATTCTTGATGAACCAAGTCTTGAGATGTGACCAATAACATCAATTATCCGATGGGTCTGTGGTTTTTTAATTATTTAGATTAATTTTAAAATACCAAAGTTAATATATTAATGTTAAAAAAAAATTATCTAACATTAAAATATATTAAAAAAATTCAACTTCCTGATTCGGTGGGTTGATATGCACATGATTAATGTTTTTTCTGTTTCTTTTTCTTTTTTAATATTGGTAGAGGTGACAAGTTGGGTGGGATGGAACCCATCACTTGCTCTTCCAATCCAACCAACTGTTGACTTGTTGATTTGTGAATAATCATGCTAATTTATCTAAAACTTAGTAGAAAAATAAAACATTAAAAAGTACAAACATAAAATATTCCATGCAAAATAGAGCTAAAATTTATCTAATTTGGATTAAAAAATCAAAACCAATTTTTATATTCATAACCTAACGGTAAAACGTGAGTCCCACTCATAGGTCAAAATCTCAGCCGATGGATATGTGCCCTATCGGTTTGGCAGGTACGCTGTATTGGTCGATACATTTCTCTTTCTTCTAAATAAATATTTTTTTTCACAAAATTATGAAAAAATTATAGAAAATCAAGAAAATTTTAAGCTTCATTTCTATGCAATTTTTAATTATTCTGCGGTCATTTAGATATTTAAATATAATTTTGAAGTTATGAAATAGAGATTTTAAAATATTTTAAAAAATCTCAAAAATTCCAGAAACATAGAAAATAAAGTCTACTAATTTTCTCCTAGATAATGATCATTATCAAATTTTTATCAATTTTTTTTTTCAAAATTTGAGTCTTAAATAATCTAAAATTCAATAATAAAGTGTGGAAAAATTCTCCGCTTCAATCTCTATTCCCTTCGCGTAGCTCTCTAGTCCTCTTTTCAACGCTTCTAAAATCACTTCGATTGAAATATGTAGGAAAAAGTTATGACTATTTTATCATAAGCTTGCTTAAGTATCATTACTAACCCTGATACATATCACTATCGCCGAGGTGGACCCATTACGCATCAATGTGCAAGAGGTGATACTTCGCCGCTCTGTCCCCTTCACATGGGCCGATAGCGTGAGAAGGAAGAACAAGTAATCATAATACTGAGAAATCCTTCCAACGAATAAGAAAAGCGTATCCAAGTCTCATTCATTACATAGTGGCCTGAAATCTGAATTTAGAAAGTAGAAAGAGAGAGAAATAGTAGACATGGAGAGAGAAGAGATGGGTTTTGTGCCATTGATTACACCTTATCAAACAATCAAGATTCCAACTCTCTCACAGGCAGGTTTCCTTTCCCAACTTTTACAGTATTATCTATCAATTTAATGTGAAAATTTGATTTTTTTTCTTTTCTTTTAAGCATAAGGAGAATTGATTTGGCAATGGTAATGGTAATATACAAAAATCCATACCTTCTTCTTTATGTGGGTCATGCTGCATGAGCATTGAAAACTTCTCTCTCTGTCTCTCTGTTGCAGGGATAGTACTTGCACCATGTACAAGGCAAAGAACATATAACAGTGTTCCACAGGCACATGCAGTCTTGTATTATTCTCAACGAGCCAGTAAAGGAGGGCTTATAATATCTGAAGCCACTGGAGTTTCGGACACTTGCCATTGGGTATCCAAATCTTACTTCTATCAGCCCTTTCATTCAATCCCCATGCATTTTATAGGAACTTCAAAACTTCTATATGAACCCTCAAAAATTTAATAAATCATTTGACCAAACCAATATTCTGCAAACTCAAATGTTTTGAGAGTATGTAGATTATATAATTTTCCAAATCCCAGAATTAGCAAATTATTCTTATTTTGAAATTTGGAGAATCCCTGCAATCGCCCCCCCTTTTTTTTTTCTAAAGAAGTATGATGGGTAGGCTTAGAATTATCTGACAGAAGAATTCCAAATGGAGATTTAATTCAATCATCACTGAACATGGAATGTTTTGAAGAATATTGTCATTTTCACCAAATTTCCATTCCACATAAGAATTTTGGGTGATCAAGAAGGCCTCAAGGCGCCCACACGGTCACATTCCTCTTCTTCAATTTCTTACTTTTGTAGTCTTATTTAAAGGTATATAAATGTCCCTGGCATTTGGAAATCAGAGCAAGTGGAAGCTTGGAAACCTGTGGTGGATGCTGTTCATGAGAAAGGGGGTATTTTCTTTTGCCAGCTTTGGCATGGAGGAAGGGCTTTTCATGCTGGTAAGCTCTCTTGGTTTACTCTCCTGCCAGTTTAATCGAAATTGATGGCACCATTAGAGAGTAATGAATCTTTGGACCTTGAATTTGTACATTTTTGGTGATCCATGTTTACAGATCTTCTACCTCCTGGGGAAGCGCCAGTTGGACCGTCTGATAAGGCATTGACGCCGGAACTATATCCAGGCGAGACATTCACCACCCCTAGGCCATTGGCAACAGATGAGATTCCAAATATAGTCAATGACTTCCGACTTGCGGCAAGGAATGCCATAGAAGCAGATAATTCATAGCTAAGTTTGTTGGGGCAGCGAACAAGTCCTACATTGATTATGAAGGGAGAGATTTAGGGACTTATAAAGGACTGGATTGTCAGTTGTATGTATCATAAGCATCACCTAGATCAGCACACAACGCGTTTTGAAGAGGTGGGGCTCATGGTGCAGGGATTCAAACATTGATGTGATGCCCACATTTTGTTGGAAGCACTACAGAGATCAAAATCTTAGATCTTCCCATCTGAAAGTTGATTTTTGGAGCAACTCTCAATGACATTTTTGGTGTGCTAATCTGATTTGATTCTTCTACGCTGTTGAAGCAGAAATCATCATCAACAGCCATCAATTAGTGACAACTGATGTGAAGTGGTGGATCTTTAGCCCAATAAGCCCCTGTTTGGACAGGACTCTTGCATGAAATGTATTTATTGATTGATCCATAACCTTACTGGATCCTTTTCTTTTAATATCCTGCATCATATTCCTTCTGATCTCTTGATCAATATTTCATTGTTGTTTCATCCTTACATGTTTATCAGCATAATCATCACAGGTTTCGATGGAGTCGAAATCCATGCTGCTAATGGCTATCTCATCGACCAATTCTTGAAAGACAGTGTGAATGATCGAACGGACAAGTATGGTGGGACACTAGAGAACCGTTGCAGATTCGCATTAGAGATCGTCGAAGCTGTTGCAAATGAGATTGGTTCTGATAGAGTTGGCATTAGGCTCTCCCCCTTCTCTTCATACTTGGAATGCGGTGACTCAGACCCTCTAGCTCTCGGGCTGTACATGGTGAGGGCACTGAACAACCTCGATGTCGCCTATGCTCATCTAATCCAGCCTAGAATGGTGACTCAATTCGAAATTTTCGAAACTCCACATAGTCTTCTGCCCATGAGGAAGGCCTTCAAGGGGACTTTCATAGTTGCAGGGGGTTACACAAGAGAAGATGGTAACAAGGCCATAGCTGATGGATCTGCTGACTTGGTAGCCTATGGGCGCCATTTCATTGCTAACCCAGACCTTCCCAAAAGGTTTGAGGTGAATGCACCTTTGAATAAATATGATAGAGCCACTTTCTATACCCATGATCCTGTTGTTGGTTACACTGATTATGCTTTCATGGAAACTCAGCCACATTCTGCAGATGGTTTTCTTGATTGATGGGTGTCTGCGGGCACCATTTCTACCATTGCTTTGTATTGGAATTATGGTCCTTTTATACCCTGTTTGCAACAAATCTATAATGGCACAAGTATTTGATGAATTGACGATCAATGATGGGTATGCCCTCTTTTCTTGATTGCAGCTTAGTGGGCCTGCTTGGTATGCTTCAATTCTTAAATGGAATCCATTGGGCGGTTTTGAAATCTTGTGCAGTTTTATAATTCTCACGCTAGAAATTTGATGCAAAGTGCGTCTCTTATGCTCGTCAGGATTTCGGGTATTGAAAACTTTAGCTGATTGGGTTTTACGCAATCAGACTACTTTTCTTAGTGCAATTAATAATCCATGCCCAGTTCCCATGAATTCACTGTTTTAAGATAAGATTAAAATTGAATTCATTCTCTTTATTGGATTTTAATCAATTAATCAAAATAAGAGACATTGCACAAATTGAAACTCAAGCTTAAAATAATGAAATGAATTAATTTATGGTAATAACTTGGGTTGGATATGAAGATCCGAAGTACAAACGACCGAAACTCCGTGTCCAAGACTTTGATAAATTCCACCAAAATTCAAATTTGGGGAAGGAATATTTGTTCGAAAAATATTTATTATTCCACTGATAAAAAATGCTTACAAAATGCGTTTAAGTAGACTAATGAAAAACGGTACCAACTCCACAAGTCCACATGTCCTAATCTTTTCTAAGTTGAACTTATTAAGAAAAGAAGGAAATAAATATGTACCAAAAGGTCAACCCAAAATACCAAACGTTAGTGACATATTTTAGTTGGCCTTCCCATCAAGAATCACACACCACACGTTTAATGTGTTGGTGTTTACGGTTTAACTATGTGCTTTTTTTAAGGAGAAAATAATGGGGTTTGGATGGTGGAGAGTCTGGGATGATTTGGAAGGGATTTGATAGGTGAAAGTTTGACTTTTTTGGGCTATGGGTAGAGACTAATTTTTTGTAAGACTAAGGTGTCGGGGCAATGGTCCTTTTGTCTTGAGAGTGACTTGAACTTAAGACTTCCCGCATCTTAGGCTGATTTTTGACCGCCAAGCCAACCTTCACAGGTTATGAGTAAAGATTAATTGAAATATTTAATTGGGTATTTGGGTCATTGGAAGTGTGTAGTTGGGTCATTCAGTGGATGGGATCTAATGCCAGTGTCCTAATGAGTCAACTCCATTAATACAAAGAGCTAATTAGATAGGTCTAATTAGAGTATTCTCTGTCGAATTTGTCCATAAAGTCCAATGCAATTTGCTCTGTCAAGTCCAAATCCATGATGTTTGCATCAAAATTCTAAGGTACGAATCATGAAATCTCATGAAATTCCAATTTGATGGGATTTTTACATTCTCAATCTTAAAGAGTTATTTCACAATTTTAAAGTTTAGGACTGCTTTGATTGTTGGAAGTCACTCATTAGTTACCAATAGTAACTTGAAGCTCATCAAACATAAAATGCATGTAACGGGCAATCTGGGATTCTAGACTTAGCAAGATTTATTTTTTTTTTTCCAGAGTTTGAGTTAACAATTCTAATAGAATTTCTATCAAACAGTCCCTATCGTCCATATTGAGTATGTGAGACTTCGATGAAATTTCTACTGCCTGAACAGGTCAAATGTAAACGGGTCAAGCCCATTTAAAAAACCCAGTCCATTTATTCAAGGGCCCATGATGCCAACTGGTTTGACCTGATAACAGCCTGAGTTGTGAGATCCGGCCAGATCTCAGCTTTTTTATGATAAGCTAGGAATCGGGTCTCGGGCTTGTATAGGCAATCTGTGAGAAGCCCATTGTTGTTAATGACGCATTTGTTATCGTTGTTATCCCTGACTTGGGCTAGAGTGTTAAGTGAACTTATTGGGCCTCTCAATTGTTGGTAATCATAGTTTAAAAGTTCAAAAAAAACTCGGATGAGTCAGTCCAAATTCACTTGAGTCAAACGAGCCAATGAGTGTTATTGAGTCTGTTCAAGTTGAGTTCAAAAGTTCGGCCAAGTCACTAGACTTGATAAGATTTCAAATCGAGTCTAAATTTCGACTTCTTGAACCATGTTCGCAATATAAGTGTTGGGGACATTAAGCACCAATTCTCACTATGGATTATTAAACAGGAAATCATACCCTTTAATTAATTTGTGGGATCAGTAATGACCCATCAATGATGAAAAAATCAGGCCGAATGCAATCGAAGCATGACAAACAAGGAAATTGATGAGTTGGGAGCTCTTAACTTCATCCTGTGTTGATTATAGAAAATTTAAAATTTCACATTGCACCATTTTATAATGTATCTTCCATCATTTCAAACTATATACACCATTACAATTGGAGACCAAGATGCCAAGCACTAAAGTGATCCTATAAAAGTAGAATTTGGCCCATAAATTATTCTTTCTTTTTGGGCCTTTGTTGTCCATTCTTTACCGCACGTGGCATCAAAGGGGGTTCAGTGGCATCTCGAGAGAAAATTCCCGATGATTATTTTAGGTGTTCAAGTTTCTCAGACCACCTGAATAATCTTCGAAGCATTTACAATCCTCTCTATCTATAGATATCGAATAACTCTACGAGAAGTTGGTCCATTGAGATAAAATGAGAATCGAATTAAGAACTCTCACTTCTAGAAATTTACTGCTTCTTGAGAGTGTAAGTTCTACTATTAATGTGTTAAAAATAGTGATTAAAATCATTAATTGCCTTTTCCTTTGTATGAAACTAAGAATTTAAAGGTATTATAAAAAGGGAGTCTTACACCAAAAGTGAAGTAAACTTCTACCTACCCAGGTCCTAATAGCAATGAGCCGATGAGTATAACTTAGTGCTGCAACTTGGGTTGGGTGGGTCGGGTTTCCTTAAAACTCAATCCGATCCCGAAGTTCATATATATGGAATCCGACCCGACCTGAGTTCTCAATCCGAACTTCACAACCCGACCGTGACTCGAAATCTAACCCGAATCAACTTGAATTCTGACCCGAACATGTATTCTGAACTCATTTTAGTCTAATTTTAGCTGGGTCAAGTCAGGCGGGTTAACTTGTAAAATCCTCAACTCTATTCAACCCGAATTTCATGCGGGTTTTATCTTCTCAACCCGACCCGACTCGCTGACTCAAAATTCTCAACCCAACCCGTATGAATTCTTAGGTCGGGTCATGCGCTCGAGTTGTAGCCCTAGTATAATTTCTACATTTTCGCGACTCTATACCCTTTTTGGTGGTGAAAGAAAGAAAATCTATTCATTCTTAAGTCTTGAAAAACTCAAGTTTTAAAGAGAATCAACTAGATCAGCGATGTTAAATTAAACAAATGCTGCAGGTGGGTTTGAGGGTCTAGATGGAACATATAAATATTATACTCCTCTCGTCCCATTTTATCTGTCTTATTTGAAGCATTTGTATTTTTTAAGGAACTCTTATATAAGGCTAGCACTTCATGTCATCTTATCCATTTTCAACACATTTTATGTTACTCCAATATAAATGAGACAACTATTTTAGAACAATTTCAAAATCCATATAAGACAACTAATTTGGGATAGAGGGAGTATTATTTAGTATACAAATGGATTTTGTTAAGATAGAATTAGATTTTCTTTATTTAGTAATTATTAATATTTTCTTTAATGATTTTCTTATTTAGTTGATTTATTCTTCTTTTCTCTATAAATAAAACCATAAGATCTCTGATGGATTAAGAACACATCATTATTTTATAAATTTCTTTAATAAACTTTGGTTTATTGAAGTATTAGCAGATAATGAGTTCATAATCATCATGCTATCTTTGCCTTCAAAGTTTAAATATGAACAGAGACTTTACATCTTCTATAAAGGTTTGTAGAGTGTCTAGAAGATTAGAATTATGGATCATGACAGCTGGATGTACTTTGGGTCTTATTGTTTTGACTTTTGAGTTCACCATTTTGAAATTATCATTAACTTAGTAAGGTAATTAGGGCTATCAAAGGAGTTTGAACTCATAAATTTTAAAATTGTAAGTCTTGAAATCGTAATCTAATATGTATGAATTTTATTATGAACTTCAGAAAGTAGAAGTCTTAAATTCGACTCTAATTTCACTTTAAAAGGTCACTCTCTGTAGAGTTACTCAGTGTACATAAGTAAGATGATTTGCATATATATTTCGAAAATTAATCGAGTAGACTTAGACACTTTAATAGTTTAATCATAAAAAAAATTTGTCATAAATTGAGCCAAACAATTCTAAAACCAAATAGGCCAATAGGTCTTTAACTTTAGGTTTGAATGATGTTATCGGGCTAAGGGTTGGGGTCACATGTTCAACCTTCTAATCTTAAATTAACTAAACAAGCTATTGAATGAAAATTGAAGTTATTAATCTATTTCCTTACATTTGATAGCTATAAAAGAACAATTATTTTTTTTCCTAGAAATGGACACCACGCCTCTCTCAAGGTAAAATTCATTGATTTATCAGTATTAACTGTTTTCAGATTTTTCTTTTTTGAATTTTAATCATTTAAAGTTATATATATTTCATTATTTTATGCATTATATTGATTAGTGCTCTTAAATGATTTACTTAGGAAAGGACATATCTGCTCTTGTAGTATCGTACAGTTTCTTGAATACTGTACCTATTTTTTCTTTATTTTATTACGATAAATGAATAATATTCTCATTTTATCTTTTTACTTTTTAACTTATCATAATAAATTAAAACTCAAAATATCACAAAATCTCATATTAAAAAAATATTAATACCCACGTCGGTTTATCTCAACTGGTAATTTTCTGCATTAGGAAGAAGGAGGTATCAGGTTTGAGCCTCCGTAACCTCACCTGGTGTGCCCTAAAGGTAGTGGATATCACCTGGAGAGTTTTTACGCTGAGTTTCATACGATTTCCCACACATCAATTTAAAAAGAAAAAAGAAAAAAGAAAAAATAATGCCTGAAAACAATTCCCATGTCATTCAATCACTCTCCTAAATCTGAATGCTTGATCTTTGAAAGTCACTTTGCCTCGCTCAAATATCACAATGTTTTTCTCGTGAGGCTGATGGGCAATGTGACTTAAAGGGTAAAGAGGGGGAGGCATACGTAAACATCGCTGCTAGTCTGCTGCCATCTCTTTTTCAACTCTCCAATCTGCTACCATCTCTCTCTCTCTCTCTCTCTCTCTCTCTCTCTCTCTCGATTCTTTCTTGAACATGGGCAGGAGAGGAGAGAACCCTTGGATGGACTTTTGCTAGATTTGGGCAATCATCAATTGTTCATAAAGATTCAATAAACCCCTTTGAAAGGGATGAGTTACATGACATGTGAATCACTTCAATAAATTTTGTTTTGCTTGTGCATTCCATGATGTGGGCACAGTAGCCTCTCACAGCGGACCACAGGTCAGCCAGTTCAATTTTCATGGATAGAGATTCCATTAAAGAAAACCTCTGCAAAACTCTGAAGTGAGATTGTCTTCTAAATGTGTGTTGATATGGATATGAAGTAAAATTGTCTTTTAAACGGGTGTTGAATCTCAAGTTTTATCTTAATTGATTGTCCTCTCCTTCAATTTATTTTTAAAAAAAGTTCAATAATCTATTATAATCAAAACTTAAAATGGTTAAGATCATGCGATTAAAATATCAATTAATAATAACAGTTCTTGAAGTCGAACTAACTCTAAAAAACAACTCATTGAGAAAAGGGGGCCTCAAGTGTAGAGGTGAAACTTGGGTTGAGTTTTAACTCGACCCGCATGACTCGACCTGAGAAATCAATAGGCTTGAGTTATGTTTTTGTATATCTCGAGTCGGGTCGGGTTGGAAAAAAATAAACGCGCATAGAATTCAGGTCAAGTTGGGTTCAGAAATTTAAAAGCAACCCAATCCAATCCGAACCTGGTGCTCAAGTTATAAAACAACATTCAAATTGAGTCGGGTCAGAAATTCAGGTCGGGTCAAGTTAGGTTCAATAATTTTTTACATGAGTTGGATTTAGTTTATTAAAACCCGTTCTGACCCGAGTTTCAACCCTACTCAAGTAATATATGGAGTCATCAGCACATGAAAACTTCAGACCCGCCCTTACTTGCAGCTTGATCATATCACTGCATGCTGAACCTATTCTCAATATATATTAGAAAACTATGAGATGATAACATTCTTTAAGTAGAACTCACTCTAAAAAACTAGATGTTGAGAAAATAATACCTCAATTGTTACGTGGACTCATTAGTTTCTTGATTAACCGATTTTTTTTTTTTTTTTTTTCACCTCACATATACAAATATTTACCGGTCCTACTCACTGGTATAGAATTCGTAATCTATTTGGTAGAAAATATCTTACTAATAAAAACATCCCGCTTGCTGTATGGGACTGTGTACCAGGGTCATATGGTAGTACACCTCTTTGGATTTGATTCTTTGCAATTTTATCACAAATAAGCCTTGCAAAAGGTGGGCCCAGCTGTTTAGATGGTTTGGCCCAAAAATCAGTACTTATTTATTCGTGAGGCCAGGTCTGGTCATCTCCACTTTGGACCCCACCTTTACCACTCACATTAGTTCTCTGTGTAATTTTTTTTTTAATAAATATCTACCAATTTTTTAAATTTCACTTAATATCTAAACTCTTTTTTCCTTTTTTTTTTTTTAATGTGTCTATTATTTACTTCTCAAGTTAAATTTAATCTCATAATTTGGTCTTAAAAGAGATTTAATTTGTAAATTTTATATCTTGGATGTAGCGGTCAGCAGACCAGTGACTTTTGGGTGTATCGATTCGTAATGATATCAGAGGTATAAAATTTGGCGAGATAGAGATATCAGTCGATACGGCTAATATCTTGGATCTCGGATATCTCAACTTTTTTGTAGTAGATATCGATGGTTTTTTTAATTTTTGATAAAAAATAAAAAAAATAAAATAAGCCCATTTTTTTAAATAAATAATTGAAAAACTTAAATATTGAAATATCGGCCGATATTCGGCCAATATGGACTAATATCGGCTTGGGTGCACAATCGATATCCAAATTTTTAAAAAAAAAAAAATGAATTCGGTAGATATCACCCGATATTTTACCAATATTATCTTGTCGAGATATAGGCCGATATCCTAAAGTTCGGCCGATACCTATCATATCAGTTGAGATATTTTAGAACTCTGTCTATTATTACTGATATTTACTGGACCTGGTATGTATCAATGTGTAACGGGCGATATGTTGTGGCCCTTTTTTGGCCGATATGTAACTATGGTACTTTAATAATACAGTAGAGAGAGATTTCTTTTCCTTTGTTACTGCTAGCATTGGTTGGGGTATGGTTTCTTAAAATTCTATAATCTCAACAGGCCCTTTTTAAGGAAATAATCATCCATCTTGTGACCAGTCACATTAAACTTTCACTGGTGCAGATCATTGATGGCGGGCCCCACTTTACAGAATACGGTTTTGGGTGTGAGGTAATGTACAGTGCGAGTTTAAAGAGAAAGATTTTATTTAAATTTTTTGATTTATATACTGATATTTTTTTATTAAGATGGTACACTGTTATATTTTTATTCCTCATTTTATTGTAATAAATTTATTATAATAAAATGATAGATAATTTTTTTAATATATCATCTTAATAAAAATATCCGTGCATAAATTAATTTTTAATTTTCTTTTATTTATAAGAAGAAAAGAAAGTGGCACGCGCAATATGTGGGTGTGAGCCACACTCCAATAGGTGAAGCCACAAATGGAAAGTTGAATGACCGGACTCTTTTTCCATAACTGATGAAAACTATTTTAAAAGTGAATTGTGGAACCTCAATGGGACCTACCTTACAAACGAATCCAATGTAACAAATTTTCCACACAATTCAACTCTCCCATTTTCAATATATATATATATATATATATATATATAAATGTTGTGCTTTAGTAGGGATGAAACTAGGGTTAGAATTAAATTCGACCCGCATGATCTGACAAGAGAAATCAAGTGGGTTGGATTTCACATTTTTAAAATTAGAGTCAGATTAAGTTGAAGGAAAAAAATCCAAATTAAATTCGGACTGGGTCAAGTCAAGCTTTTTTTTATATCTCGACTCAAATTGACCCGACCTGACCCATTAAAAGCCTTAATATATAAGTTCGTCGGTGTAAGCTCCTGCGCAGATGGGAATGACGACTCGGTAGGAACCGGGGCGAGTTGAAAGCCGACAGTTAAAGGATTGCTGGCCGATGCACTGCGAGGAAGACAGAGAGAGATTCTTGCGGCGAAGGCGAGAGTGAGAGAGCGAGATAGAGAGAGCCGAAAGCTCGGCCCCTTCTCCTCTTCCCAAGCTTCGATCCAAGTATTTTATTTTATTTTAAATTTTTTTTTTAATTTGGGCTAAAATGGGCCGGGTTGATTTTCAGGTTCTAAGTTTGATAGGGTCGGGTTGTAATTCGGGTTACCAATTCGGGTCGGGTCGAGTCGAGTCATGCTCAGCCTATATGGGTTGGATTGGATTTTTCAAAACATAGCCTGACCTGCATGAATTTCAGCCCTATGCTTTAGCATACATTGGTTTATTGCACATGATGGACACACTATCCCTTGTAGATACAAATAAGAGTCATAGATATTCATTGATCATGATCAGGTATCCAGATGCATTTGTTATTATTACCATTCGAATAGTTTAACTTATTTATTTGAAATTGACACTCTTGATTAAATTTTGACCACAAAATTAGGGTGGCCATCTTAACACGGGAAGACTCTTTTAGGAGAGACGAGTTTTCGAGATTTCCCACTTTGCCTACATCCGTCCGTACGGATTTTAGTGGACTTTCAGAAATCGGTTCACTTTCCAGTGGATCGGTGCATCGACCGGATCACTTGGAAATGGAAATTTGAGGCAAGTGATCCGGTTGGTGCACCGATTTGGACTCTTTTACGTCTCAAGAAATCAGTGCACCGACCGGATCACTTTCCTCAAATTTCCATTTCCAAGTGATTCGGTTGGTGCACCGGTCCACTGAACCGATTTTTGAAAGTCCACTAAAATCCGTACGGACAAATGGGGGCAAAGTGAGAAGTTCACTAAAATCTGTGTCTCCTAAAAGAATATGCCCGTGTTAAGATAGGTACTCCAAAATTAACATGCAATTTTGTTTGCAACAATGAAAAAATGATAGCATTCAAACATCAGAATGACTTGTGATTGCCCCTTAAGTCCAAACACCTAGCAATGCCTATAGAGCATGTTTTTTCAAAATTTTAAATATTCGTAGTCCCTTTTTGTCACTTTTTTTAATTAGTGTCACAAAACGACTTATGAAATGACGTGTATCATGTTTTTTTTTTTTTACTCCAGTAAGTGTTACCACTGTTGCCATAATTCATTACATAGTTCAAGTAATCGGTCCCTGTATCAGTCAATGTATTGGCCTGGAGGCTGTCAATACAAATTGGTCGATGCAGGGGTTTAAAATTCGGTATCGACCAATATATCGACTGATATTTTTCTCTCTCCTCATTTTTTTTTTTTTAAACGGCCGATATCGACCGATATGATACGGCTGAGATATCGGCCGATATTTGGACCCCTGGGCCGACATGTATCATGGCATTTTCTCCATATGCAAAGCACCGATATGAACCGATTTATCGGTGAATATGTATCAATCAGTGTTGGCCGATACTGCATACTATCGGCCAATGTTATTTTTTATTTTATTTTTTAAAAATCGGTATTTCAGAGTTATTTTCATCAATATTTTGAATTCAAAAAGATTTAAAAGCAAGTTATTCAATTTAGAGTTATTTTGAATTAATCTCATCAATTTTGACCATTTTGAGTTATTTTTTTAATTTTTTTGAGTCTCAGCTCTAAGATAAATCTCAGATTTTGAGTTTTTTTGAAAATACTTTAAGGAAATAATGTTTAGTGCTTATGGAATTCAATGGAGATGTTTGAATATCATTGACATACTTTGTAGGGTGTCTATGTAATATTGCAAGATTTTCCTAAATTGATAAAATCCAGGATCTCTAAAATGCTTTTCATTTTCGAGTTTATTGTTGAAAAATATGAACAAAATAATATATACATATTTCTACATTTAAATGAAGTGCCCTTAATTTGATTGGTAGAGCTTTTAGGTTCTTTGTCTAGTTTTTTTTTAATATTCTGACATTTTTATAAGACTTGAAAAAATTTACTATAAAAAAATTATGAATTATAATAGAAGATACATATTATTAGGGGGATACTTGAGAATATAAATTTCATATTAGGTGTTTCCTTTTGCTGATTTCCTTTTTTTAATAAATTTTTATGTTTCAAAGTTTTGTGACATTTCTCAAATTTTAGAACTTATCGAAATTTCGACCATTAAAGGTCTAAAATTTATAATAATGACTTCTACATAAAAAAAAATTATGCTCACCCTAAGTTTGTCATTTTTATCTTATTTTTTATAAGTTTTTTTTTTTAAAAAAAAAGGCAATACATATAGCCAATCCTCATTTTTAACCCTGGTTCACTTTGGTACTTGTTAGATTTCTTTTCCTGTGTAAAGGAGGAAAATATGATCTCCTTAGATTCAGTTTTCAGGTCTCTGAATTTACCTTTTTTCCACTGTCTCTGCGAACTGTAGCGATCAAATTCTTTGGTTTTGAGAAGTTGAGATGAGTTTTTCTTTTCCCTCAGGAAGCTGCAGTTGTCAGCATCATTCAGAATTTCAAAATTTATACACTTACTTGACTCAAAATTCTATCGAATTAAGTTAACTTGAACTGATTCACCCAAATTTTTTTCGAATTTTCAAACTATGATTATTCAAAAGCTTAGAATCTTCCTTAAACTCTATTTTTTCTCCATTTCCAACCCTTAAACTGGGTAGGAAGTATTGGCAATATCTTGGGGACTTGACTTCTCTTCAATATTCTAAAATTTTGAAGTTTTAAAATAATAACATAGTGTGTTTAATAACAATAGAATTATGAGCTTAGAATATGAAGAGAATTTCAAAGTTGTAGATGGAGACTAAAAGGCCCTCACCCTTGACCTCAGCGGCCATGAAGAGACAAATAATGTAGTACAAGGGTGTAAATATCGGTCGATACGTATCGTATTGACCGATATATAAATCAGTTTTTAAAACCTTTATATATTGGCCGATATTGGTGGGTTTCGTAAAAAAAAAATAGAAGAGAGAAATATATCGGTCGAGATATTGGCCAATATCTCGTATCGGCTGATATCTTGACCGACACCGAGATTTCTAACCCTGATGTAATAGATCATGTACTTATATTGATATTAAAAAATAAGAAAAAAATATGTAAAATAATTGATATATAAGTTGCATCAAGTAAACCCCAACTCAACCAAGCCGGTCTGTATCACTTGACAAATGTCCCAATTCCCAAAAAGAAACTCTAGCGGTTGAAAGAGATTGTAAAAAAAAAATAGTAGAAAACTGAATGTGAAACAAAATATCAAATTATCTTGAAAAGTACAAAATCAAATTACAAGCTAAAGGTCACTACTGAAATTGTTTGAAAATACTTTAAACACTTTATCATGATTCACATCCAATCACCAGAAAAAGTATTTACCTTGTCTACTTCAAGTTCACTTGACAAAATCTAAAAGAACTACTCGAAAGGTAAACCGGGTTTACCATCACTTAATTCTTACTAATCACTTTAATCAAGCTTCTCACTCTCTCTCACTTTTAGGCACTCCTTCAGCAAGGAGTATGATTTCTCTTTAAAATCTTTCAAAAAAAATTATATCAAGGTTGTGTTTTAAATGAGTGTTGAGTCTTCAAATAGTTGCATTTGATGTAAAGGAGATGCTATAATTAAAGTGTTTATGATGTTTTATTTAATTTATTCATTTTATCTCTTGATTTTAATTTTTGAATAATTAATTTTTAGGTTTGGCAAAAGAGTCTCATATTAGAAGTATAGAGGGAGATTTAGGGATTTATAAAGGACTTTGGTCACTCCACCAAAAATGTTTGTCCTTTGGATGGATACCCAGGTCCTAACAAGTTGTATCAGAGTAAGGTTTCAAGTTACCACATGTGAACTCAGGAGATCTTTTATGTGAACGAGATGGCTGGCCTCGTTTTAGGGTGAGATTGTTGAGGCTGACAAACGAGTCCCATGTTGGAAGTGTAAAGGGAGATTTAGTGATTTATAAAGGATTTGAATCACTCTACGTACAAGACTAGTCTTTGGATTGAATATCTAAGTCCTAACATTAATAAACTCTGAGGTATCTAATCTAATACTCAATGCACACAACTATATAAGACCTACAGTTCATTTGATAGGTTAGAAGTCTGATTAAATAACCTAGTTTGAAATGTCTCACTAACTAACCCATCTCTTTTTCTTTCTCCAAGAAAAGTAAAAAGGGAGTCGCTGCTTTCTGGCCATTGGATCACAACTATTTCTTTAACATAGTTCCAGTTGCTTCAGATGTTTGTAAAAGTAGAAATGATCCCTTGCACTTGTGCCTTGGAACCAATTTTCTCCACTTTCCAACAGCCATGAAAGCGACCTTCACTGTTTGTGGTTCTCACTGCACATTGCAGGTTATGGACTCCAGCATCCTCTCAAAGTTAGGACTACTTTCTACGTAACATGTCCATACCATTGTAATGTCCACAACCTATATTCCACAACATGATAATGATAATAACGATTGTAGTAGTGCGAGTTATTATCATGATCATGAGACTAATTCGGATAATATAGTAAGTTATCTATATTGTGTATAGAAGCGGACAAAACAATTAAAAAAAAAAAAAAACAAACAATATATCAAACATACATAAATTTTACGTAGTTCACTTTCGGTACGTCCACGGGTTTCAAATCAGACCTACTATGTTTAAAGGCAAAATAACGAAGAAGAGATGGCCGAGTCTTGTTATAATTTTCGCGCTCTCACCTCTCTCTCTCACGAAATGTGACATTATATACTATCCTAATTAAGGCTACAAAATATATAATGCAAAAATTATAAAATTGTCCTCCATTAAAATATGTAGAGCTCGACCCATGACCGAACTAGTGGAGATGGGATCACCTATGAGTATCTAACAATCAAGCTTCACAAAACCTAACAATATATGCAAGTTAAAGAACAAGGGTGCTTAAATCGGTGTTCGTATCAATATTCCAGTGATAATGAGAAATTATGAAAAGCATGTGGCCATATATAGATTTCTTTGTCGCCCCACTAGAGATAGGAAGGTTCACGTGGATATCTGGGCAATACATCTCCTAAATAGGATAGTGTAACTAATATGCAGACTCATTCTCTTGAATGCCATAGCAAGGGAACAGAAGCAATAAATGAGTTTGCACATCACTAAGTGAATAAAGAGGAGTTTGCACAAGGAATTAGATGGCTACGTTTCGTATGGAGATCGAAGCATATAAACTGTGTAGAGTTAAAGCTCAAGAAAGAGGAAAGATAATAAGTAGGAATTAGAAAGGATAGAGCAGCTTGTCTTATTTTGTATTGAAGATATTCATGGCAGAAGGATGAACCAGTTGATTGAAAACAAACAATAATGACAGCCAGAGGAATCCATTTAATGGGAAGATGGGTTTGCAGTCAGTAGAGTTTAACTTCTACATGTATGCTTTGAAGTAAACAAGAAGATGAAGTAAAGAAAACCCTACAAATCTCCTCACATAAGAGTCTTCTCATATTTAGGTCTACAGCAGCTATGTCCAGTGTCAGTAGGAAATAACTAAGGGTTGGGTCTCAACAGATGATTAATTCAAGTAAGACCCTATTATTAGAAGCATGACTAATTTTAGGAAATTCAGCAATAATAGTAATATTCCAAACGAACGAATTTAATCCCAATAAATGAAGGGAACGCATCTGTTCACCAACTACAGAGCAGTGGTCCTAACTTGATTGAGATTGGGAACCTCTTCAGGAGAGAGAGAGAGAGAGCGCGAGCTAGGTAGCTACTATTTTGATATTTGGCAATACAAGAGAACTTTTTTTTTTTTTTTGAACAAAGGGTAAGTATCATTCAAAAGGAGGGAAAAAAACATTCCCAAAATTACAGAGGCACCTAGCAGAAAAGGCGCAAAGAATCAAAAGCCCACATCCTGGGCCAAGCAAAAATATGGGCAAACAACCCAAGAAAACAAAGCCACAAATCTAT
Organism: Chimonanthus salicifolius; assembly: GCA_013350335.1. Classification (NCBI taxonomy): domain Eukaryota; kingdom Viridiplantae; phylum Streptophyta; class Magnoliopsida; order Laurales; family Calycanthaceae; genus Chimonanthus; species Chimonanthus salicifolius. The sequence goes on along the minus strand of CM023537.1, from coordinate 14,330,023 downwards.
AGATTTGTACAAAACACTCCAGTACAAATAATAGACAAAATGGGAGTGATAATAGTATTTGCCCAAGTAAACAATCTTTGGTAAGAACGATCAGTATTCCCAGTCAAATTCAGATACCTGACATGAAGACACTTAAACAGAAGGTGGATGACCTGAGCATGAATCCTTAGACGCTAGTTACAAGAGTCCGGATTGGAGGAAGCACGTAAGGATTCACGATCAGGCAAAAGAAGTCTGCCAATGGACATATTAAATTGGAGGCAACGACGAAACACCAACTGGATGGAAATCAGTGTAGAAATGGAGCAAGACATAGAAGAAGTATGGAAAATGCACATGCCCAAGATTTGGAAAGCATCACCAAAAAGGAGAGCACCCAAGTGAGGACGCTCCTGAACCAAAATGACATAAAAAGTAAGTGAAATAGGACAATCCGAAGGGCAGCGATACCTTTCAATGGGCAAAGGAGAGATGGGGACAAAAGAAGGGAGGTCCCAGAGAGCAGCAAAAGAGCTATCTAGCTTAGACATGTCACGGTGGCAGAGAAGGAAGATAATTCTATTACGAACATCAGTGGTAATTAGAAAGAATAACCCTTTGGGGTTGCTGCAAGAGTTCTGGAGGATACGAAAATTCCTTTAGCGCCAGTAGTGCCAGATGGTAGCCGGGAGAAGGAGACAAGCTACCAACTTCTGAATGGGGTTGGAACAAGCACAAATGAGCTGGGAGGCTTGAACAACAATGTTCGGATGAGAACAAATAAAATTGAACTTGGCACATAGCAGCTTCCAAATAGAATGAATAAAACTGCATTGGAGGAAGTGGCTATTAGATTCACTGCTACAAGAACAGAGGCTGCAGGAGACTTGGTAGTTGTAACCCAAACTGATGAGCATATCAGTAGTTTTGAGACCATTGTTAAACATTTTCCAAGCGAAAATGGAGTGTCTGGTAATACAACCCGGGAACCAAACGAGAACAATCCAGTCGGGATCAGCCATAGAAAAGATCTGCACAGCAATCGCCGAGGAGAAGGAGAAGGACCCTTTATCATTAGCAATCCAAAGAATGATATCATCAATAGGTGAGCAGGAAGTGAAACCAGAGCGATCAAATCCCAGATGGCACACAAGGCATCTGAAGAGGGGGAAGGAAGCTGCCAAACGCCACGATTGATGAAACTTGAGACAGTGGTATTGTTGCCCATGCCAAGACTATGAATGGGCCTACCTCCAAAATGATCAAAGATGATATACCCGGGCCTTAACCAAGGATCGAACCAAAAGAGGGTCTTTTTCCCATCACAATGGAATGGAAAATGTGGGCCTTGGCAGTATCCTTGACGGAGAGAATTGATTTCCACACCCAAGAAGAATTCCTCCTCAACCGAGTGTATTTGAGAACTGTAATATGGTATAATTGAGTTAAGAGTTTAGTCCTAATAACATTGTTTTGTTTTAATATTAATTTTATTAAATTAAGATATTGTGGGGGTTGCGAACGAGTTTCACAATGGAAGTGTAGAGGGAGATCTAGGGATTTAGAAAAGACTTGAGTCATTCCACCTAAGAAGCTAGTTTTTTGGTCTGGATACTCAGGTTCTAATAAGTGGTACCAGAGACAGGTCTCAGGCTACCTCATGTGGACTCAGGAGATCCCCTAGGTGGACGGGATAGCTGGCCTCGTTCGAGGGGGGATTGTTGGGCTACGAGCGAGTCCCACATTAGAAATATAGAGGGGCTAGTCATCTGGGATGGATACCCAATCCTAATATGTGGTATCAGAGCTAGGTCTCAAGCTACCTTATGTGGACTCAGGAGATCCCCTAGGCGGACAGGATGACTGATCTTGTTCGAGGAGAGGATTGTTGGGGTTGCGAACGAGTTCTACATTGGAAGTGTAGAGGGAGATTTAGGGATTTATAAAGTACTTGGGTCACTCCACCTAATAGGCTAGTCTTTTGAAATGGATACCCTATCCTAGTAGATATAGATTATGATAATGTTATTTATAAGAGATTTTTACTTAAATATCTTTATTCATTTGATTGAAATAAATAAATTGATAGATGATAGTAGAGGTGGGTGGACAGGTTGGTAAATGTTAGCCCCATCCAAATTTAATTTGGCTAACTATTTTTTAACTCAACCCATATTTTGATCTCTAGCAACTCGTGCACAACTCAATCCATTTTTAAAAGCACAACCCATTTTTAATTCAGACCCACCAATTCAGATTAAATTAATTAGGTCATGAGTTAACCCGTGTAAATAAGTAGATAATTAGGTCTCTTTACATTGTAGAGGCATCTATAAACACAAGTCTCAGCCACTAAAACATACTCATTGTAAATAATTATTTTAAAAAATATATTAAATAATGATATAAGGAATGAAGAGTGTGTGTTTATGCATATAATTTAGGTAATTCAAACGGCTCGGATTACACAAAGCATGACTCTAGCCCATCTCAAATTAAAAACAAGTCAAGTTTTTTTCTTTGATCAAACCCATATTTTATATAGGTTGGGTTAGCCCACCAATATTTCGAGCCTGATTAGTCGAGGTTGGGTTGATCATAACTCAAGTTGCATCCTTTATAGATAGAAAACTTCATTTTAATCATCTATTTTGCTAAATTTAGATCAAGTGACTATACGTGTTTAGTGAGACTAAATTCTTTTAAATTCTCATATTGTTGAGCACTGAAAATTACCATTTTACCATTTAATTTTGGATTAGTTAACCTTTGATTTGTGAATATTAGATGCGTTTAATGGAGTTTTCAAGTTTTGCAGTGTATTTATGAGAATACAAGAAAAAACAATTAAAAGGCAGAAAAGTGGGCCATAGTCCTACTTTTGAAAAGTTTATAATTTTTACCACCTAATTTGATTTGATATTAATGTAAATTATTATAATTTAGATCCAGATATGAGAGCTTGAGTTATAATAATATTTTTTAGACTGTGTTAAATTGTAAATGTCGTAGAAATTTATAAACACACAAATGGACCCACTGTTCCAGTCTAAAGCCTATAAGCCAAAGCCATAGATGGGCCATCAACAGAGAGGAAAAAAAGGGATAAGAAATCGGTGGTATTGCAGGAAGAAGATAGAGAAGATAAGGATAAGAAGAAAGTTGTTAATCGATCTCAATAGAGAGAAAAAAAAGGATAAAATCTGCTGAATTTGAATGGGTCCCTTATCTCGGCTGAATTTGAAGGGTTCCCTATCTCATCTTTTCTCACTCCTATAAATTGATGGCTTTGGAATTTATTGAAATTTGAACCGAGCAAGGCATGAAGGGACTGAAGTTGGACGGCTTAGGACAGAGAAAAATATTTAATTTCTTGTAAGTTATTTATTTTATTTTTATGTAATGATGTCCAAAGGATTGGATTTCATTATTTTCCAATTTTTAAATGAAATTCATGGCGGTTTCTTTAGATTTATGGTGTTCCCAATTATTAAATATTTTATAGTGATGGCTTTTAATTTTTTTGTTTTTTGAATGTTGGGTTAGTATATCATTCAAAAGAATACCCGAAGGAAAATTTTACAAAGAAGCCCACAGCCCAAGCCAGGCCAAAAGCAGTCACCAAATGCAACTCAGAGAAAAAAGGATCATAGTCCTTTGAAACAAAAGAATAGAGGCCAAACCAATAGACATGAAAAATGGCCCGAAATGTCAGAATCCCAGTGATTTCAGTAGTGTGAGAGCTAATGAGCTCCGAAATGTCAGAATCCCAAAATCGAGCAATCTTTGGGCGATCAGGGCCGAAAAGGTTGATTAAGGCCCTGATAGTGCAAACATGGCCATAGTGGAACCAATTCTTAATGGTGGAGTCACAAAGAAGGGAGACCATATCCTCTCGCAACCGGATCATACGAAGAGGGTGCCCATGATCAATCAGAAAAAGTAAAACTCTCTGAGATAAGATGAGAATAGCTTTGATGTCATTCGAGTCACAAGAGTTGGAGACGTGCAGCCCCGCAACAGTAGTGCCACTACGAAAGTAAATGGCTCCCATTTTAGGACCACCAATAGCTGGAAACCTATGGATAAGAAGACATTCAAGCGAGATAGAAAGTCTAGGATCAGGAGGCTTCAGGTTGGCAGGGGGAATGTCCCAAGCAACAGAGAAGTGATCCCCCACATTCATAAGATCAGAATTCGAGCAAAGAAAGAAGAGGTGATTCATTATATCATGAATAAGGCTCAGAAAGACCTGCTTGTGATTATGAAAAGTGTTGCTAAAAATTCTGTCATTCCTTTCCTTCCAGACGTGCCAAATCAAAGCGGGTAGAGCAAGATGCGCCGCAAGCTTCTCCAAACGACCCTCCATGCACTGGACCAAAGAGAGCAAGTCATCCACAGTGAAGACAGATTGTGGAGTGAAGTTGAACTTGTCCAACAGAAGCATCCAAATGCGCCGAGAGTACGGGCACTGAAGAAGATGGTTGTGCGAGTCAATGTCGGAGGAGCAAAGGACACAAGTGACATCACGAACCAACCCAGATTCTAAAGAAACAACTTTGTCTTAAGAGCATTGTTGAAGTAAAACCAAGATATAGTGGAATGACAGTTTAGGCAAGTCGGGAACCAAATCTGCTGGACCCAAAAAGGCTCAACCAAATCCCTGAAATTACCCTAAATAACAGAAGCAATACTGAACGAGCCATCAGCACTAGCAGTCCAGCACCACCGATCAGGAATGGGATGGAGGAGTAGAGAAACAATGGCCAGCAGGTCGCGAATGGCAGACATAACTGGAGAAGAAGATGGTGGGAGGTTCCAATAAGCATTAGAGATGAAGACGCTCACAAGGTAATCCAAAGGCATACCCAAATCATACATCGGCCTCCCGCCAAACTGCTGTAAAAGGATGAAACCTGGCTTGACCCATGGGTCCAACCAGAATTTCACAGAATCACCATTACCAATAATGCAAAGAGTGAATCTTGATGAGGTCCCTGACGGAAAGGATAGATCTCCAAGCCCAAGAGGGGTCATATCAGAGCTTAATCTGCCAAATCGAAGGTGCCTTAAGGTATTTCTTTGTAACCCATCTATACCACAAATTATCCTTCTTAATGACAATATTCCAGAATTGCTTCATGATGCAAGCTTTATTCACCGCCAAAACACTCTTGAGACCTAGACCCCCTTTAGATTTAGGCAAACAAATTTTGTGCCAACTGATGGTGTGCAGTTTCCTAGAGTTCGTGGATCCCCAAAGAAAGTCACACATAACCCTCTCAATCTTCTCTAAGCAGGATTTAGGAAGGAGGAAGGAATTAGCCCAATAGATGTGGAGATTGTTAATAGTTGAGCGCAACAATTCAAGTCTTCTAGCAAAGGAGAGTAGGGTACCAACCCAACCACCGATCCTATTCCGCACCTTAGTCAAGAGACAATCACAGTCGGAGATCCAAATTCTACTGGAGAAGAGGGGGAGACCGAGGTAGGAGATGGGCAACTTAGCTTCATTCATGCCAAATATATATAGAATGTCCGATTTGTTTCTAGTTGATCCCGAGAAAATAATGTGACTTTTAGTGGGATTAAGCACGAGGCCAGAGAAAGCGCTAAAGTCCTGTAAGTGCTGCCACAAAGAAGAAGCTGAACAAGAATCAGCAGAACAGAATAAAAGAAGATCATCAGCAAATAATAAGTGAGATATAGTGTAATCTCCCGCCTTAAAGGGAGAAAGAATGCTGCCATCCGAAACAGCCCTGCCAATAGCACAAGATAGAGTCTCCATGACCATACAGAATAAGAAGGGCGAGATAGGGTCCCCTTGCATAAGACCCTTGCGACTCTGGAAGAAACCATACGACATACCATTGATTAAGACGAAGAAGGACGGGGAGCCAATAAAATTTCTGATCCAATCAATCCAAGTCTGATTGAAGTTCATTTGGTGCAGTATATGGTATAAACACTCCCATTTAACACTGTCAAAATCTTTTTTTAAGTCAATCTTAATACACATTCGCGGCGGACCATCATCTCTGTGAATGCCCCTAATAAGATCATGAGCCAGCATAATGTTGTTAGAGATATCTCTGCCAAGGATAAAGGCTGATTGATAAGTACTGATGAGAGCAGGCATGAAGGGCTTCAAACGTTGAACTAGAACATGGGAGATCATTTTATAAAGCTCATTGGAAAGGGCAATAGGGCGAAACAATTCGGGTCTATCAGCACCTTCACATTTGGGAATGAGTGCAATAAAAGACGCTTTCACCTTGGTTAAGAATAGATGAAGCGTGCAAGCAATCTTGGACAGCGAAAGAGACATCCAATCCCACCACGTCCCAGAATTTTTGAAAGAAATAACCATTGAAGCCATCCGGTCCTAGAGCTTTGAATGGGTTCGAATTAAAAACAACCCTCTCGATTTCCTTCAGTTGGATCGGAGTAGACAATGCTCCAGAATCACAGTCTTGCAACTTGTGGATGATATCAAATCGCGAAAAGTTTTGTTCATCATAACCCAACAGGCTGCCAGAATCCATGTCCAGAAGCTTGGAGAATAACGAGACAAAAGTATTGCAGATAGTTTCCCTATCACCACATAAAGAGCCATCATTAATCCTGACAGAATTGATATTGTTTCTCCTTTGCTTAGCCTTAACATAAGAGTAAAAGAATTTACTTCCCATGTCCTTCTCAGGATCAGCACCATCCTTCCCATTTGCAGCAGTCGAAGGCATAGCTGATGCAAAATTGGCAGGAGCAAGCTGTTTTTAACCCAGATAGTATTCACCTTCTTGGAAGATCTAGGACAATCAATATTGGAATGACTGAACGATTGGCATGTGGAGCATGCTTTAGTTTTCTAGTCATAGGCAACACATTGGTAGACAGTGCCATGTGGAGTGATTAGAGTGAGAGTTTCTGGCAATTGGGTGTTGGGTTTCACTTCAATACATACCTTTGCTTGAGCGAAGTTGGTATCTCTGGCAGTGGCCGAATCCATGAACAAAGGTTTGTCGATGAGGCTAGCTATCCTACTGAGACTTTTATTAGTTCTGAAAGCAACATTGAGATTGGGAAATTTGACCCAAAGGGGAATAAAATCAAGATTTTCCTTCTCAAGTTTAGCTGATAGATCACACCTTCTAAGCATCAATGGTTTGCTTTGGATAAAGTAAGGGCCGCCTTCCAGGACGCGAAGGCAATCTTCTTCACTGCCAAATTTGAACAGAAAAAAATCCATCGTCAAGGGATTGGATTTCTAGACCCATTGGGGAGCCCCATTGCCTAAGGAGGCCAGTCTTGACAAAGGGATAGTATGGACGTCTTCCAACGAAGTAACCCACCAGGAAGACTTTCCATTTGTTTTCTCCTTCCACTAAATCTTCCGGCTGAAATTTCGTGACGAAGGGAGTGCTGTTGCTGGAGTCCACAAAGTTAAGATTCAGGGTAACCTCCTTCCTTTTTTGAAAGAGAGATGCCCAATTGTTATTAGCCGAGCTCTCGGCAAGGATGGGTTGTTGCTGCTGGCTGGAAAGAGGAGAGACGAGGTTAGCTGACTGGCTAGGAGCGTGGTGGATGATGGTAGGATTGTGGGGGCAACTTTTTACTTGATCTCGTGGCATGGAAGGTAGGATTTGCAATAGAAGGACCAATATTTCCATAGTGGTGAAGGATTTTGTTTTGAGATTTTTTCGAAGTTGTGCCAGTAACTTTAGACTTATGGTTGGATTTGTCAACATGTTTATCACTATAAGCTGTACCATCGACAGCTGGCCTAGCAGGGGACTCCTCTTGGTGTAGAGTAGGTTTGGTAGCATGGACCAGTGGGCAAGAGGAAACCTCTCCATCTCTCTCGGTTCCTGAACCAGGGCAGCGAACAGGGGTGGAAGAAGAGCCGGAAAGTGAACCATTTCCTCTGATCCGAGCCATCCTAATGAGTTCCGGATTGGTATCAACGGGAATCAAATTTCCATTAGCTGAAGAAAAAGCAGAAGCAATTATCCTGACTTTCTCCTCATTGTTTGCGGCATAGAAATCCGCCAGAAAAAAGGCGAAGTCGCCATTAGTGTTGGCCTCCGAAGCTTCGGAGGGGATAGGTGTTGAAGGGGTCATAGCAACATGGTTGCAGGCAGAAGATTTTGCTTCTTCCTATGGATCAAATCAGCGATCAAGGAAACTTGTTCCTCTTTGTCTTTACACATAGTAAACTTCTTTTGAAATCCTTCCATCTTCTCGTGAAGTATCTTCTCCTTTGCCGCAACGATGAGCTCCTCAGAAGCAGCCAAGGGAAGCAGAACACCCTTCTTGATTGCAAGAGCTAGGGATTCAATCTTTGCATCATCTGACCAGAAATCTGAGGGAAGAGTTCTCTCCAGCATTTCTACCTGATATTTCAAGTCATTCTCTCGATCCGGGGGTGGATCAATATTTGGAGGTTTCCACTTAGGCTTAGCTGGTTTCTTCTGTTTGCCCATGTAACTCCCCGACCCGAAAAGTGGGCCCGGAACGTCACTGATTTTTTTTTTTTAAACTAATTTCAAGAATTCTAACTGGGCAGAATCAACGGTTAGGCCCAGAAACAAAGCCACACATGAGCCCAATAGGTGGACTCAAACATATAATATAAGTCTACCAAAAAAGAAACACAATCACAATACATAATTCCATGAATGAATTATTATTACATCACAACCAGAGTAGCTACGGAACACATAGCAGTTTAATACATTACGTCAATACAAACTAAGTACCACACACGGTACTTTACCAAAACAAATGGTTCAAAGAACCAAAAGACAAAGATAGGGGAATTCCCCTCAGTGGGAATCCCACGGCAACACAGCAGCTTATCCATCCTAAGCTTCATACGGAGGGTTCTCCTCCTCGGGCACATTTCTCGAAATGTGCGTAGTGTGAGCTAATTAGTCCAGTGAAGAAAATATAACAATTCAGTCTAATGAAACATCAGGTTAGTTAAATAATCCACATTTGCAATATGATATCTCATACTTGACAATAAATTCTCATCATTCCATTACTGTTGTCATCCATCATAACACCTACATAATACGCTGAGACCATTGTATTAAGTCCCGACATGGTCAAAATACATATTTACAAGTACATCTCCAGCCCTCATATGACCGATACTGACACTCATCAAGTCAGTAACTGTCGACACCCCTGGTCCAGTATACGTAGACCATCTCACACACATAGCCGATATTGGTTCAATAGTCAAGGGACATGGAAGCAGTATTTAAACACATATGATCAATATCATAAACATTTACAATTATCATAAGAACTTCTTACAACAGTACATCATGTCCGAGCACATGGGTGGATTCATCAAAACTTAAAACTACTCATTGCTGAAGATCCATCTCATTAAACCTAATTTACACCTACTACAAAGTTAAGTCTTCTCACCGAAATTGTGTGGTATCGCGGTCTCTGTCAACATGCAAACAAGTGTACAATCAATAATCGGTCAACATACATAGCATTCAAATAAATACATATAAGTAGTATTTCAAAACCATACGGTTTTCCCAAAAATCTTCAAGGTAAATGGAACTGAGTCTCCTACTTGGTTTCTAACCATTTTAAGTTATAATAATAATAAGGTGCTCAGGCCAAATCTGATATTGTCTTCTGGGCATGACCAGATTGAAGTATTAAGGTAGGTCTAGATGCTCAGGTCACTTCTCGTATTGTCTTCTGGATAGGACCAGATTGACATATTGAGTTAGGCCTCGAGGTCACTCAGTGCTCGATAGATATAGCGTCGGCGTGGAAGTGAAGTCACTCAATGCCCGACAAATAGAGTAGGCTTGGAAGTGAATACAATAGTAATACACTATAGTAATAAGAGAAGAAGGGTTAGTACAATTTTTTTAAATTATCAAATGGGTATAAACATCATATTTAAAACTTAGGATCTAAATATGCATCATCAATCAACCAAGATTTTACATTCAAAAACTGGGTTCCTCGGAACATGCCTCGGACTAGGTACTGTGGCTTCAGATCATTTGAACCACGGCCTAAACTAGTCCACAGACTTCGGAACATGGATCTATCCTCGGACAGTCCGAAGGTCAGGTCTCGGATCGTCCGAAGATCCTTCCGAACATAAAAAACAGAAAACAAGCTTCGGTGTGTCTCGGTGTGTCTCGGAACATCCCGAGAGAAGCTCAGATCGTCCTAACCTCTCTGTCCTTCCGAAGGTAGCTCGGAACATCAGGAATTCGAACCGAAACTCGGAACATCCGAAGGGTCAGTCTCCGACCGTCCGAAGTGGGTCACCCTCGGACCGTTCGAAGAACAACTCTCGGACCATCCGAGAGTCGTCTTGCTCCTCTGTCTGCAACAGCAGACAATGACGCTGAACAGAGAGTGAAATACGAATCTACAAACAGTGGGTTTCCTGGATTCGGTTTTCATATCCAACCGGTCAGATGGACTCCTCAGTGAGTCCTCTTTCCATAGGGAATAGTTTGAAGTTTTAACACTGATTAAGCCGTCGGATTTTAACACCGAAACCAAGATGACACAAGAAATCAGTGGTTTTTTCTTAAACTTGAAATCGATTTTACACACTCAAAACTTAGTCAAATTTACTTCTACTTAATTCTAAACCGACTGAAATTTAAAAAAGAACACAAAGGTTACCTTTGCTTCGGTTCCTGTGTTGAAAATCCAAGCTTTGAAAAATCTTCCTCTTAAGCTTACGGTCAACTGAAAAATTGAAAAACAGACAGAGAGAGAGAGGGAGTTTGGTCTGGTTTTTCTCAAGTGGTTTCACAGGAGAGGGAGGGGTAAAACCAGCTGAGCTGAGAGGGTGATATATAAAGGAAGTGGGGCAATCGGTGAAGACCACGACGGGTGCTGCATGCAGTGGTGTCGACGTCCGACACAGTAACGGCTACAGTGAAACTGTAGCTTTGCAAATAAGTCCTCCCTGAAATTTCAGGTTTTTTGGAAATAGGTCCATTTTTTATAAAAATCTGTTTTTAACTAAAAACAATACTTTTAAAGCTTAATAAATTTAATCCAACTTAACAAAAATGTTGGGTTTTAAAAACTCTAATCACCATGAAAATTTGAAGGTTTAAAATTTACTAAAAACCATAGATTTAAACAAAATTCATAATTTAATACTATTTACTTAATTTAACTTGTGTTAAATTAAATGATTTAAAGTCCTCATTTTTAAGGTTTGAAAGAATAAACTAAACCGAAATAAAATGGTCTAAAATATTATGCTTGTTTCAAAAAAATTCTCATTTCTAAAATCATTTAAAAATATTTATGTCTCCCTTTCGGAGTCTTAACGGGGGATTTTAAATACCATTTTCTGAAAATAAAATAATTCTGAAATTAGAAATAAGAATCCTTGATTAAGGAAAATAATATTATCTACTAATAATCACATAATGACATAAATAATAAAATAATATCAATAAGTGGTAAATTACCATTTTGCCCCTTCCAGCTGGACGACCTGGATCACTGAGCATTCAAACTCAGATTGGGCCACACCTGGGTTTTTCACAAAGCCCTAACCGTAATCTTCGAGATTTATCGGTCTAAGAAGGATTTATTAAACTAATTACGCTAAATTTGGGTCAGGGTATTACAGCCCATAACACCATGAGCAGCGAAGAGAGAAAAAAAGCAGAGTGAAGAAAGAAAAGAAGAAGCTTGATAAAGAAAAGAAGAAGCTTATGATAAAACCCTAACAGTAATCTTCGAGATTTACTGGTTTAAGAAGGATTTATTAAACTAATTACGCTAAATTTGGGTCAGGGTATTACAACCCATAATACCATGAGAAAAGAAGAAGCAGTGAAGAAAGAAAAGAAGAGGCAGATGAAGAAAGAAAAGAAGAAGTAGATAGAAAGAAAAGTAGCAGCAGATAAAGAAAAGAAGAAGCTTGATAAAGAAAAGAAGAAGCTTATGATAAAGAAAATAAGCTTATGAAAGAAAAGAAGAAGCTTATTTTATTTTAATTATTTTATTAAAGATGGTTTTTAATTTTATTTCAATTCGTTTTATAAACGTTATGAAAAAAATTAATTTTAGAAATTTTCAAGGAAAAGTGGAACCCCTTTTAGGATCAGTGGAACTTGACCGTTTTTCCAGTCTAGGGTTCTTTTTAAGACCGGTTTATTTTACATTTGGAAAACGCAAGTTTAAATCCCACTCAAGCCTAAGGTTTGAATTGAAAAATCCTGATTTAATGGATGATGTAATTACTCCAATTAGAATTTTAATAAGTGATGAACTTGAATTATATTTTCTAATTCTAGATTATTTCATAGTCTAGGCCATAATTTTATTTTTAAATGGGATAACATGCCGCCTTCGATACTTGTCTCAATTCCATTGTAAATTATTTAAATAATTTATTATTATTGTTTTATTTTATTTATTCATAAAAAAATCCTTAAAATGATTTAACTAGGTTAGAAATATTTTATTTGTTTCTTAAATTTACATTTTAAATTAGGTTGAGGTCATTTAAATTCACTCCACCATTTTAATCAAATTTATAAATCAATAATAAAAATAGATCTTATATTTTATTAACTTCCAAAGTTAGATAATTAATTAAATATTGATTATCTAAATCTAAAATTTTGCTAAATTAAGATTATAACTCCATGTTTTAGAAAATTATTTTCTTAGATCACATTATTTTAATGGTATCATTTTTATTTCATATATATATTTTGTTGATTTCCTTTGGTACGACCTCGCACTCATTCACTACACTATTAACTGGTTTGTGCGCTTGCGAATTAAATTAAAATCACATCACATATCAATAATTATTTTTTATTTCATAAAATTATTAAGCCCTACTCTTTTACAATTTTTATCGAACTCAAAATGAGTCACGAAAACCTCCTTACTAAACTACACCATATTAGCGTGCTATTTTGCAATATGCGACATTTTAATACACCGTTATTAGGGGAGCACTTACACACACCCGGATTTTCTACCTCTACACACCCGTTTCTGAAATTTCGGGTGAAATTACGATTTTACCCCCATATTTCCATTCATTCGAATGAATGCCCAGTTCATTTTGGCATTCATTCGAATGAATCATTCATTCGAATGAATCATCAAGTGTATTTTCAATTCATTCGAATGAATGGGCTGAACAGTAACACGGAATACTGCTCAGCCCCATTCATTCGAATGAATGGACGATTCATTCGAATGAATGGGCCTCATTCATTCAAATGAGCCTATTCATTGGAATGAATGAGGCCCATTCATTCGAATGAATGGGCCTCATTCATTCCAATGACCCATTCATTCGAATGAATGGCTCATTCATTCGAATGATTTAAATATTAAGATTTATTTTAAAACTTTACATTTGTTTTTTAAGCACTGTGTATTTCCAAAATTTCTCAAATTGAATATCTAGACTAATTAAAATAATCTGATAAAAATACCTTAAGACTTCAAGGTCTTTTGACACTCCTAAATATTTAAAACACAGTATTTTACAAATAAGGGTATTCCTAGGGTGTGTCAAAAACACATTTGCAAGTGTCAAAAGACCTTGAAGTCTTAAGGTATTTTTATCGGGTTATTTTAATTAGTTTAGATATTCAATTTGAGAAATTTTGAAAATACACAGTGCTTAAAAATAGCTGTCTATATTTTAAAACATAGACCGTTATTTTTTAAGCACTGTGTATTTTCAAAATTTCTCAAATTGAATATCTAAACTAATTAAAATAACCCGATAAAAATACCTTAAGACTTCAAGGTCTTTTGACACTTCCAAATGTGTTTTTGACACACCCTAGGGATACCCTTATTTGTAAAATACTGTGTTTTAAATATTTAGGAGTGTCAAAAGACCATTAAGTCTTAAAGTATTTTGATCAGGTTATTTTAATTAGTTTAGATATTCAATTTGAAAAATTTTGGAAATACACAGTGCTTAAAAAATAAGTTTAAAATTTTAAAAAGATTTAAATAAATGTATACTGTTACTGTAACCTAACTCATGAATCATTCGAATGATTCATCTCATTCGTGATGAATCATTCGAATGATTCATCTTATAACATCTTCGTATTCATTTCGTCCACATTCCGTCCGTGTTCATTCGAATGAACGAATGAACCGATCGTTCTGAACATTCATTCGAATGAACGGTCGGTTCATTCGAATGAATTCACGAATAAGATGAATCATTCGAATGATTCATCATGAATGAGATGAATCATTCGAATGATTCATGAGTTACAGGTTACAGTAACAGTATACATTTATTTAAATCTTTTTAAAATTTTAAACTTATTTTTTAAGCACTGTGTATTTCCAAAATTTTTCAAATTAAATATCTAAACTAATTAAAATAACCTGATCAAAATATTTTAAGACTTAATGGTCTTTTGACACTCCTAAATATTTAAAACACAGTATTTTACAAATAAGGGTATCCCTAGGGTGTGTCAAAAACACATTTGGAGGTGTCAAAAGACCTTGAAGTCTTAAGGTATTTTTATCGGGTTATTTTAATTAGTTTAGATATTCAATTTGAGAAATTTTGAAAATACACAGTGCTTAAAAAATAACGGTCTATGTTTTAAAATATAGACAGCTATTTTTAAGCACTGTGTATTTTCAAAATTTCTCAAATTGAATATCTAAACTAATTAAATTAATCCGATAAAAATACCTTAAGACTTCAAGGTCTTTTGACACTTCCAAATGTGTTTTTGACACACCCTAGGAATACCCTTATTTGTAAAATACTGTGTTTTAAATATTTAGGAGTGTCAAAAGACCTTCAAGTCTTAAGGTATTTTTATCAGATTATTTTAATTAGTCTAGATATTCAATTTAAGAAATTTTGGAAATACACAGTGCTTAAAAAACAAATGTAAAGTTTTAAAATAAATCTTAATATTTAAATCATTCGAATGAATGAGCCATTCATTCGAATGACCCATTCATTCGAATGAATGGGTCATTTGAATGAATGAGGCCCATTCATTCGAATGAATGGGTTCATTCATTCGAATGAATAGGCTCATTTGAATGAATGAGGCCCATTCATTCGAATGAATCGTCCATTCATTCGAATGAATGGGGCTGAGCAGTATTCCGTGTTACTGTTCAGCCCATTCATTCGAATGAATTGAAAATACACTTGATGATTCATTCGAATGAATGCCAAAATGAACTGGGCATTCATTCGAATGAATGGAAATTGGGGGGTAAAATCGTAATTTCACCCGAAATTTCAGAAACGGGTGTGTAGAGGCAGAAAATCTGAGTGTGTGTAAGTGCTCCCCGTTATTAGTTGAGGAACAGTAAAAGGAAAAGGACGTGTAACTCTCAAACGGTGCTACCAGAAGCCGCTCTTAAATATGGGATTGTAAATCAGATCCTCACCTGACCGTAATGTTCACGACCTCTATCCCAGAATGATTCTTAAATCACAATCTTGCCCCTTCTTCTTATTCAAAATTCACAACAATTTTTATAGATCGATTCACAAGAGGTAATTTCTTTTACAGAAAAAAATAAATTAAAAAATATCTGCATTGCTAGCCACACACGTGGCATATATTGGCAAAATTACAACCATTGATCCATTTCTCAAATCGTCAATAAAAATAGTCGGTGATTTGTTAGTATCTAGGTATTTAGCTTAAAAGATTAGGCTGTTAGATGGAGTGACCTAAGTCCTTTATAAATCCCTAGATCTTCCTCTACATTTTTTTGAGATTTGTTCGCAGTGTCAACAATTCTCCTCTTGAACAAAGTCAGCCATCCCGTTCGCTTAAAGGATTTCCTGAGTCCATATGAGGTAATCTAAGACCTGACTCTAATACCACTTGTTAAGATCTAAGTATCTATCTCAAATGACTAATTTTTTAAGTAGAGTGATTCAAGTCATTTATAAATCCCTATATCTCCCTTTACACTTTCAATATACGACTCATTCGCATAAAGTACTTTAGTAAAATAAAAGACCATATTTTTCTATTATGTATTTTGTGTATTAGTAGACTCTTATCATATTGAATAGCTAGTTGTAAAGTACTCTAGCATCAAAATTTTAAGGAAAAATTCAATTTTTACCATCAGAATGAACTCCATCGAAATCAATAATGAGATGATTATTAATTTATGATTCTAAATTTTCTTAATCTTTTTATATGACGTTATTTAATCAATGACTCTAAATTAAATGGTCAAAGTATAAATTCATAAATAGTTTAAAATCAATTTAAATTCGATGAATTATAGGATCTCCTAGTTTGATTTTTTTGGGGCATGTACCCTAAGAAACGAAAATGAAAAATTTACTGTAAAAAAAAAAAAAAAATTGGCTGATATATTTAAATTAAAATATTGCCCTATATGATGTTGCTCATGTTGGTTGATCTATGTGAGGTCATATTGAAAAACTATTTACTAATACTTGAATATAAAATGAAATTTAATATTCAATATGTTCTACATACTCTTCTAACATGCAACGTTCACCACCTATCTCTGCTTCCATAGACATTTTATGCAGAATCAAAAGGAGTTGGAGCGATTGACAATGTCACAAATATCACTGAAAAATTCAAATTTACTATATTTTTATCATCAAAATATTATTATCGTGTTAATAATGAGTATTTATCAGTACTGTGATAAATTTTCGATAAAATCACTTTTTAATTAATAACCCGATAAATGCGCCATTTATTACTGGTAAATTCCTTATGAAGATTTTTAAATTCCTTATGAAGATTTTTATTTTGTTAATATTTTCATTTATTATATTCTTAATTATTTTTTAGATATTATATTTTTTGTGAGATTTTTCCATTAATTTTTTGATAAAAACTCAAGAAGATGAAAATATTCTGATAATATCAATTGCCATTAATATTCTAAAAATGATATTTGTGACAATCTGGCAGAAACCTCCCCAAGAAGCGGGAGTTCTAGTTCAATTCTCACTTCATCTTAAAGGGCCACTCTCCATGGATTTACATAGTGCCTGTGAGTAGGAAAACTTATACATACCCCGATGAATAGTTTTGTGTTCTCACAACCTAAACACCTTGTTGATAATTAAAAAAACTTACATGATAATTTAAAGACCTTATATTTGTGGATAGAAGCTCAAGTGAAGAACACCTCCTTGTATATAAAATATATATTTTTTTCTAATTGTAACCGTTTATGTTTTCTGTCCTTTACCTATTGAGGATGGATTTTAACTTTTAAATAAATTCAATGATTTCCTTTTACGTCCATACCTATACAAAGGCGGGACATATATACACCACGCTTTTCTATTACTAAACACCGCTTTTCGAATTTTTAAGGTGAAATTACCATTTTATACTTCCGTATTTTAATAGTCCAATTAAACCTCCAAATGGAAGAACCAATCGAACGATTCCAGGAATCGTCCAATCGAACCTCCAAATGCAATAACCGATTGAACGATTCCATGATTCGTCCGAACAAATGTTATGGAGAAGGATTTTCAAAAGAGGTCGTTTCTCGACCGATTTTTACAAACAAGGTATCAAAATTCATCTACTCTAAATTTTATGAACTCCGGGACTAATTTTAAGTAAAAAGAGTATAGTTTTGGACTTAAAAAATCGTATCCAAAGAATTAAGGAAAAATAGTCTTCCCTCTTAATTCTTCGGATACGATTTTTTAAGTCCAAAACTATACCATTTTCACTTAAAATCAATCTAAGAGTTCACAAAATTTAGAGTATATGAATTTTGATACTTTGTTTGTAAAAATATGTCGAGAAAAGGCCTCTCTGCCAACTGTAACCTTTGCGCATTTGGTTCGGATTTTCAAATGAGGCGGTTTCTCAACCTATTTCTACAAACAATGTATCAAAATTCATCTATTCTGAATTTTATGAACTCCGGGATTGATTTTAAGTGAAAAATATATAGTTTTGGACTTCAAAAGTCGTACCCAAAGAATTAAGAGGGAATGTCATTTCTCCTTAATTCTTTGAATACAATTTTTGAAGTCCAAAACTATACCCTTTTCACTTAAAATCAATCCTGGAGTTCATAAAATTCAGATTAGATGAATTTTGATACCTTGTTTGTAAAAATAGGTTGACAAACAGCCTATTTTGAAAATCCCTCTCCACGACATTCGTTCAGACGATTCTTGAAATCGTTCAATTGGTCCATCCATTTGGAGGTTCGATTGGATGATTCTTTGAATTGTTCGATTGGTTCTTCCATTTGGAGATTCAATCAGATTATCAAAACACAGAAGGGCAAAATTATAATTTCACCCCAAAATTAAAAAAGCTGTGTATGGTAACAGAAAAATGTGGTTTCTATAACTCCAGCCCTATACAAATTGCGACATGGCAGAAGGCTTGGAGAATCATTAACTCCTATTTTATGGATTGTATCATAAAATTGGAAATTACGAAATGATCTAAATTTTGATGTTTTAATAGGTACAAAAGTTTGTTATGATTCAGTATGATCCATGAACTCTTTGAAGTTCCATGTGTCCTCTAAATACTACTCTCTCCGTCCCATTTTAGTTGTCTCATTTGAAATATTTGTATTTTTTAAGAAACTCTCTATATAAGGCTAGTACTACATGTGATCTCATCCATTTTCAACACACTTTATATTACTCTAATATAAATGAGACAACTATTTTGGGACAATTTTAAAATCCATATAAGACAACTAATTTGAGACAGAGGGAGTAATACACAAGTTGGATGTAACACACATCTGGTGGGTCAGGGCAGTTTTGTTAGAGTTTTTTTTTTTCTGAATTTACGTGTGAGAAATCATCGAAAACCCAGCGTAAAATTCCTACGGGTTATACCCACCGTTCTTAGAGTAAACCAAGTTAGGCCATGGGAACTCGAACTTGGCACTTTTCACTTTCTGAAGCGGAAGGTTAACCAGTTGAGCTACACCCATGTGAACAGGTTGGTTAGAGTTTGGTCGTTTTATTTGTTTTCATTCTTTAATAAAATGTCTAATTATCATATTAATTTCCAAATCGACAAAATATAAAATACAAGATAATATTAAAGTTTATAAAAATAGAGATGATTGACAATGTACGTAGAACTTATGTGACCTGTCAAAGGGAATGGATAAGGACATGGAATCACTTGTTGCTATCAAATCATGTTTAATAATTTTAAATAAATCTTTTGTACATTTAAAATATTTTATCTATATATACTTTTAATGATTAAATTTAAAAAAGCACTATCTAATTAATTTTCTATTGTTACAAATTCAAAAATATTATAACCAGAACGTCTGCCTTGAGCCCTTTTAAAATAAAAGAAAAAAACGTAACACTTTGACATTATTTATTTCTTTTTGGAAAAATAATGACATGAAGTAGATTTCTAACAAGTTTGACTCTTATATATCTACTATTTATTAAAAAAAGGTTTTTTTATTTTAAAATTTAAAGTTTTAGTAGATATGTAATATCTAATTTAATTATAATTATATTATATATAATACTGTTTTTTTAATTAATAAAAATCATAATCTATCATCTCCATCGGCCATTTGAAATTACTTTGTATTTTAATTTTTATTTTAAGATTAAGGACTAAGGTATTCAAGTATTCCTGACTAATATTTGAGATATATATAAAGTTTCTAATCCGCACATCTCATATACATAACTAAAGCGAGTGGCTCTTTTTATGTTAAGAGAATTAGATCTCAAGACCTCTTATAAATAAAGATAAAAATTAATCATCAAACTACCACTACAAGCTAAGTTCAAGGTTCGGTTTCTTGTACTTAAGCATTTCTATCAAGGTTCGGTTTCTTGTACTTAAGCATTTCTATCCTTTTTCTATGTAAAAATTCTGGTAAAATAAATTTAAATAAAAGATAAAGAATGAAATTGAAAAAATAAAATTTATAGAAAACTACATGACTTTTAGCAAAGGAAAAGTGAATGCAGAAACGGGAAAAGCATTTCGACCGTCGTTTTCTTCTCTCTCAGTCACTCAGTCTCTCTCTCTCTAGACTTCATTCATGCATTTCTTTGGCTATGAATAGGAACCCTCTCTCACTCTCTCGCCTGAGATTACGGACTAGAAAGCCGTAGCTGCGCCACTGCTCTTCGTCTCCGATTCGTAGGAATCCGTAGCAATCAGTTTTCGGTAAGAAAAAGAGGAGCGATACTGATCGTTACCGGCTTCTTCTCCCGATCTGTAGAAATTTAAGTAGCTTTTTTCTTCATTGTAGCAAAGGTTTCCCGATTCTGCAACTGCAGCTTTCCAGAAAACACGCAGGTTTTGGTCATTTTCCGCTGGCTTTCCGGCACTTTTAAGCCATTTTTTACTCTTTCTGTTCTCTATTCCGACAAATTGCATGTAAGAAAACGCGTTTTTTCCTCTTTTGTTCCTCTATTCCCGGTGCTTTATAAATATAGCAGATGCGAGGCTGAGGAATCTGGATCCTGGATCCGATTTCCGTTCCGTTCTTCCATTCACTGAAAATTCTTGCGATCTCTTTTCGTTGTTCTTTATTTTTAAAATATAACAGATTATAGATTTCGGAACGATTTTCCGTTAAAGGTTTCTTTTGTTTCCTTCCCGCCGGTTTTCGAACTGATTGTATATGATTTCTGAAAAACATTGAAATTCTATGGAAATCGAATTTCCAGAACTTTGATGCTGTTTTTTTAAGATACATATACATATATTCTATTGTTTTGATTCGATGCTTCACAACATCTTGTAAAATTATCATGATATTCAGCTTATATTTTCCTCTTCTTCTTTTTTTCAGTCGGCTTCATTCGGAAAACCGAGTAGAAAGCTAATAAAAAAAACTCAATTAATTAGAGCTTTTCTTTGTATTATTTTTGATTGAGTTCGTCATACACGCTAGCAAGTAGAGTTTATCTTTTTATATTTTTAAATCGAGATTGTGTTCTTTTCAGAAAGGTAAATGGTGATCAGAACCTTTATCCTCCGTCCCTTCGATTATGCAACATGCTATCATTAGTAAATAAATTATAATTCCAAGAGATCTTTTCCCTTTTCTTCAGGAGTTCTCACCCAATTTCAAGATTTGTTTTTTCTTTTCTTCAATTTTTTGTCTCTCTTTCTGTCATGATTTTTTCCCTTCCACGTAAATATCTGTTTCTTATTGTGATTGTTGTGGGTTTATCAGTTTCTACAGTGTTCATCAACCAAATTGTTGAACTAATCCGTTCCTTTCTTTTGGCTTCTTTCTTAGATGCTTCTCTCTCTCTCTCTCTCTCTCTCTCTCTCTCTCTCATTTTAGCTAATTGAATAGATCTACTTACATTCAAACTAATTAGTTCCTTTCTTTTGGCTTCTTTCTTAGATGCTTCTCCCTCTCTCTCTCTCTCATTTTAGCTAATTGAATAGATCTACTTAACATTCAGGAGAACTTGTATTATTAGCGTAATTGCTCTACTTCTACTGCGCTTTGAATCTCCAAAACCTTTGTGTTGGCTTCTTTACCACAATAATAGTTAAAAGACTAATCAGAAGAGAAAAATCAAAAAATGGGGGAGGGAGATATCACATCCCTTACTTTCCGCTAGCTGTTTTGTTACTGTTGAAATTAAATTATTGAGAAAGAAAAAGAAGAAACTGATCGAAACAACTGTTCTTCCAGATTCTCTGAGAAGAAGGGTATCAACATAAGGAGAGGAAAGAGACTGTCTCCTGAAATGGGTAGAGGTAAGATTGAAATCAAAAGGATTGAGAACACAACAAACCGTCAAGTTACCTTCTGCAAGAGGAGGAATGGCCTTCTGAAGAAAGCCTACGAATTATCAGTACTATGCGATGCCGAAGTATCCTTGATCGTGTTTTCAAGCCGTGGCCGCCTCTATGAATACTCCAACAACAGGTATGCTACTAACCCATCTGTTTATTTTAATTGATTCTGCTCTATAAGTCAGTAGAAAAAGGACTGAAGATTTTCAAACTTGTCTTCTTCTCTCTGTTTTTATTTTAATCGAGGGATTCAGGAGCAACATATTTGATTATAATATTTTATTTGTCTCTCTTTTGGGTAGCTTCCGATTTAATTGGAGTATATCTTGATTGGTACTTTTGTCTGAAGATATTTACGTTTTACCCGCATAGGAAGATGAAACCAATCTTTCTCTTTTATCTATCTATCTCCTTATTTTGGGATGGAAAAATGGCAAATTTTTCATGGTTTTCCTTAAGTATTGCTGGTTACTGATATTTCTAGGCTTTTGGGGAAATGTACAAGTTCTAAATGAGATACATGTTGGGTAACTGTTAGTCTTCAACCTTATTTTCTAACCAGCGTGAGTAACATGAGAATTTATTTGCCATGAATGCAGAGAATGATAACACTAGGACGATTGTATATATATATATATATATATATATATATATATATATTTTTTTTTTAAGCTGATCTTCTATGATTTTTTTGGATCATCATTTTATAAATGAAGTTTCTAAATGGGTTAAATAACAAGCATAAGATCTCACATTCTTACGCTCTACTTTTCTCTACCTAGATAGAGATCATTCCCTCCCCCTTTTTTTTTAATCTGGTCCTATGTATTGAATTGCAAGTAACCCACAAAGCAAACTGCATTTTACTGTACTATCATACATGATTTTGCACGGCAAAGTAGAAAGGATGAACTTTAACTGTCAGAACTCATAGAGAGAATATTTTATTTCTTTTTTTTTTTATCAAAGTGTTCTTCGGGTCATGTCTAAATCTCTTGTACATAACATCTAGTGAGAATTTAACTCAAGACTCTCATTTTCTAAAATTGGTTTTATGTATCTAATATTTAGGGGTTTTTTAATGAGATATCACTGCTATTCAGTTACTCATATGTTAATCTATTCTGTCGTCAATTTGTGGATGGCTAAACCTAGAACCATTTAATGACATACTACTCATTTCTGAGATGTAATGATAGAATATACTGCATTGTTATATGCAATGAAGTCTCTGTCATCACATGTTTGACACCCAAAACCTGTCCTTCAGTCCTGAATAACTAGCAGAAACCTTGATTTTTTTTTTTTTTTTTACTGTTGAGAGGTTTCACTGTTTCACCGCTTCACTTACTTTTATATTTCTTCCTTTATTTTCCTTAAATTTTTTCCATTTTTCATCTCGTTTTTGGTGCATAGCTCTCATGTGAAATGAAAAAGTACTGTGTGTATGACAGAGGCTCTCTATTTCTATCTATTTCTGCCCCACTGGTTTTATGGGTTACTGTCTTCTGTGTTCTTTTGAGTTTCGAGTCCAAATAAAAACAAAAAAAAAAAACAAAGAGGGGAAATATGACTTATCCTGTCCTCCTTTCCAACTGATTTAATTTAAGCTTCTACGATTGAAAGCTCAAAGAGTCACAGACAACCATGATATCTCAACTTGAGGATCTTACTCCTCTAATGTTAAGAATATACCATCTTTCCAATCAAGAAATAAAAGTTGGTAATTTTCTGAAGCTGTTATCATATCATCTCCGGTACCATAACTTGGAACAGATGTCAGGCTTCATTACTGCGCTTTATTCTCCTACCATATTCCTAAGTTTTGATTCCTTCTACGAGTGAGAGTGGTTTTTTTCATCGGTTACAAGAATGTCTGGTTCTTCAGCAAATCACCTCTCTCTTCATCTATCTCTTCATCTATCATCATCATCATCAAAATCTCCATCTAAGGATAGAAGGTTTGATTTTGTTGCCCCACAACTTCCCTGAGTACCACCATCCACCAAATCGGGAATAGGAGAGTGGGTAGGTCTTAGGTTCAACTTTTCTCTAAGTTTATTCCATATTTCTTAATGTAAGGTGGAGATATCTATCTTATAAAAAAAAAAAAGACAATAGATAGATCATGACTCATGACACAAGTAATTCAACTCAGAAGAGCAAATAAGATTATGGTTTTAGTTGTGGGCATGGTTAAAAATCAAGTTGATTTGAGTTAACTCGACTCAATAGTTTTTTAAATTTATAAATTTTATAGAGCTTTTATAAGTTGAGTTGAAAAACTCACTTGAATTACTTAATTTAATAGAATTCTAAAGTCAACTTTAAATTTTATATTTTTAAACTATACCCTATCATTGGCAATCGAACTTAGAAGTTAGAACTCCTTTTAACCAACAAATCTTTATTTTTGACAAAAGCAAATAAAACGCTATTAAGAGGGAAGTTTTGTCTATATGTATTATAGTAATTTAATATTTTAATAAGTATAATAAATATTTAATGAATGTAAATAAAAATCTCTGAAAAGATAAGTGGCATTCTCTAACAAAATCATGATGCACCCACTTTATATGTGGATGTGACCATTCATCTAACGCGTAGGTGTTCTGTGGATCTCACTCAATGATTATAAAAATTATTATCATAAAACCTATTATATTGTCAGAAATGAGACCCATTTAATCATGTTAGACCTTAATTTTTTAAGATTAAAAATTAATCTTTAAATAAATATTTTAATCTATTATAATCAATCCAACATTTGAAGATGTATCAAATGAAATTTTTAAAAGGTTGGATCTAAGTTTTAAAATAGAAAAATAATTTTAATAAAGTTTGGGTTTAACATAAATGAGTTTTATGTGGGACCTTTGGGTTGTAGTTTTATTTGTTTTAGTGGCCTATTTATAATGAAAAATGATCACATGTGCATTGAGTCACATGGTATTATTGTACACACCTAAGAATATAGTCAAGTAAAAATGGAGTAGTGATGGATCTCTTTGAATGTTCTTTCCTTAAATTTGTTGTTCATCAAAAATTACTTTAATTAAATTGATAAAACTATACTTTTAAAAGGTTTCAAATTTATAAATTAAAAATAATAATTTTTAGATATTTTAAAAAACATGACTTAATTAATCTGACTAAAATATCTTTTAGTAATGTATTAAAGAATAAATTATTTAAATAAATTTATCATCACTTCAAGTAAAAATGGAGTAGTGATTGATCTCTTTGAATGTTCTTTCCTTAAATTTGTTGTTCATCAAAAATTACTTTAATTAAATTGATAAAACTATACTTTTAAAGGGTTTCAAATTTATAAATTAAAAATAATAATTTTTAGATATTTTAAAAAACATGACTTAATTAATCTGACTAAAATATCTTTTAGTAATGTATTAAAGAATAAATTATTTAAATAAATTTATCATCACTTCATTTAATATGTCAACAACTCATTCACCAGCAAACATCTCATACTTACAATTTCCAATGCATCGACTCCACTTTAAATGGTGAAGATATTAAGTTTTTTGGAGTCTGATTATTAGAAATATACTGGTTGATCCGTTCGGAGACTCTTATAGCAAGGGTTGCCTTTGAACATAGTAGGTTTGGTTTGAACCTGTGGACATACCGAAAAAGAATCACGTATATTTGATCTGTGATTTGTTTCTCTATTTATTGTTTATGCACTTCTATTCCCAACATAGGATCCGATTAAAAAGAAGAGATATGTTTCCTACATAATAGAATAAGGCAAGCCATATGGACATCCAGGTTTTTGGGTGAAATTACCATTTTGCCCTTCGTTTTTAAAGGAAAAAAACGAATGTAGGCATCATTCGAATGAACATGTGGTTTGTTCGAATGAATTGTTCAAATGGATTTCTTCAAACGATGGCGGTGGAGGTGGGATTTTTAAGCGAAGCCGTTTCTCGACCGATTTTTACAACCAATGTATCAAAATTTATCTACTCTAAATTTTTTGAACTCCGAGACTGATTTTAAGTGAAAAGGGTATAGTTTTGGGTTTCAAAAATTGTACCCAAAGAATTAAGGAAAAATGATCTTCCTTCTTAATTCTTTGGGTACGATATTTGAAGCCCAAAACTATACCATTTTCACTTAAAATCAGTCACAGAGTTCATAAAATTCAGAATAGATAATTTCGATACCTTGTTTGTAAAAATAGGTCGAGAAACTGCCTAATTTCGATACCTTGTTTGTAAAAATAGGTCGAGAAACTGCCTCCCTGCCAACTGTAACATTTACCCATGTGGCTCGGATTTCTCGAACTATTTTTACAAACAAGGCATCAAAATTCATCTATTCTGAATTTTATGAACTCTATGAATGATTTTAAGTAAAAGGGTATAGTTTTGGGCTTCAAATATCGTACCCAAAGAATTAAGAGGGAAGGCCATTTTTTTTAATTCTTTGGGTACAATTTTTGAAGCCCAAAATTATATAATTTTCACTTAAAATCAGTCATAAAGTTCATAAAATT
This sequence comes from Chimonanthus salicifolius, assembly GCA_013350335.1. Classification (NCBI taxonomy): domain Eukaryota; kingdom Viridiplantae; phylum Streptophyta; class Magnoliopsida; order Laurales; family Calycanthaceae; genus Chimonanthus; species Chimonanthus salicifolius. Next base: position 14,303,707 of record CM023537.1, on the reverse strand, counting down.
AAGAGTAAATGAATTTTGATACATTGTTTATAAAAATCGATCGAAAAATGGTCCTGCTTGAAAATCCCACTCCACAGCATCGTCCGAAGAAATCCATTTGAACAATTCATTCGAACGAACCACATGATCGTTTGAATGACGAGGGCAATCTTCTTTTTCTTTAAAATTAAAATGTAAAATGATAAGTCCACTCGCTTTTTTTGAAATCAGGGGCATAAAGAAAGAAAACCCTGGAAAACCCAGGTTTCCATACGAAGGAACCACACCAACTTCCATAAGGCCATGATGGCCCCTTCCCTTCCCTATATATGATGTTATGATGGTGAACATGTCTAAAAAGTAGAATTGCCTGTTGTACCATGCAATGTCTTCTCAGATGAGAAAAAGGTTCCACCATGGTGTCAGTTTACTACCACATGATTCCTGGTTGGAGAGTACTCTCCATCGACGAAACCTTAACTGCGTCATTCCAAAGAAGGAACTGTCATGCTCAAGGACCGAGGCTGCCTTCCTTTCGGAGCAGATGGACTCCACCTTCAACCCTGAGAAGGTCATTGTTTCACACTTTTAGGGCATTGTTTCACACTTTTGGAAGCTTGTCATGCGAGTTTTTTAAAACCAATATCATCAATAATATTTTTGAATCACCAACAAATCTTATATATCAAATAAATTATATATAAAATTATTTAATCGGTACATCGATTTAGACTCTCAAGAAATTGATGCACTGATTTTCAAGTGATTACTGGTGCACCTGTCCGATGCACTAATAAGTGAACCAATTTCTGTAGATGGATAAGGGGCAAAATTAGAAGTTCAAAAAAAATCCGTGCCTCCTGAAAGATAACAACCAGCACCCTAAATTTTAGTATAGTTGAACTCAAAATCTCTAATCTAATACTATACATTTCTACCAATTAAAGTATTTGTATGAAGTTTTTACTTTTTATTTTACTTTTATCAAAAAGAGTTTTGCTCTATGCATTGACCAGTTAAAAGAAAGTGAAATAGAAAAATTCTCATTCCTATATTACATAACAAGATTTATGAGTTTATATAAGTGTAAGAAAAATAGAACTATTGAAAATATTGTAATATATCACGTTATTACCGTGATATTATTATGTTAAAAAAAACTACCAATAAAAAGGGAAATACATAAATTTAAATGGTATTTTTATGATAAAATTAAGAGAACCAAAAATGCATTAGGTATTTTTTTTACAAGGGCGAGAACTGCATTATTAAAGGCTTTTGGTGTTAAATTTGATCTGTTAAATATTTTAATTAATATTATTATTTATTTTTTTCATATTAGCTGTTATTAAATTTTAAACAATTTTTGTAGATTTATTAAATTATTTATTTTTAGAGTCTAGAAAAGGAGGAGAGGGATCTACGATGGATAGAATTTTTTTTATTTACTCTCTTATGATTATGATTTATAAAAATAAGTTTATGTACCTCTATTGTCACCTTATTTTATAGAAATTATGGTGACACTAGTGTTTTTTATAATAAGAAAATATCAAACTTGTTATTATCTAAGTGGTGAAAAGGTACGTCTGTGTCCCTTATAATAAAAAAATTTAGTGTGCCTATCAATTCTCATATTTTATATATTTATTTCCTTTAGTTATTTATATTTTTATCCTTTTGGTAGGTCCAGGGCCGGCCCTGAGATCTCCAAAAATCTCAGGGGCTTTAGGCGGAGTGAGATTTCAGGGGTTCTTTGTGACTGGTATATTAAAGAGTTTAACTGTGTGGAGGCCCTTTCTATCTGAGGGGCCCTAGGCAGTGGCCTACGCCGCTTATGCCCAAAGCGGCCCTGGGTAGGTCAACCATTTCCTACAAGAGAAATGATCACTGAGTTGGTTCACAAAAATTGGAGTAAATTTTCATTTAACACCTTTGGAATTTGAATAAAGATGAAGGATGTCAATTATTTTTTAATATAATTAATGATTCAAGTAAAAGACTATTTTAAAAAGTTCACAACAGATAATTAGGAACTGATGCACTTGTTTACGATGTCTCTCGGGACTCTCCTCATTCCTATTATCATTGGTGGCTAGTGGAGAACGAAATAGGATCAGGTTAGTTAGGACGGTTGACTCGGTTAGATGGGTAAATGGGTCAAGAGGTTTGGTCAAACGGGTCAACAACATGGACGATGGAGGCAACGGATCTGGTTGAGGAGAGGGAATGGGAATTGAAAGGGCGATTCTACAAAAGTGAGGGAGAGGAGAGCGAAAACTGAGAAAAGGAGGAAGGAGGGATGAAGAGAAAAAGAGGAAAGAAAATCAGGTTTGATTCTGAGAGAGCAGAGGACGCTCGGACAGCGATGGGGATTGGTCGAGCAGGGGGATGATGGCCGCCAGCGGGCGATTGGATTGGGGAGACAAGAGGGTGACCTAGGCCTCACCGAGGTAGTAGGAGAGGTAGCGCTCAAATGGGGCAGTGCAGCCGGTGGCCGTGGGGACGGGCGGGGTGGAGACATGGCAGTAATTCAGGAACGCTGATTCGGCCAGGACGACTGAAGCCTAATGCAAGCATCGGATACAACCAATTCGATCGAGGCCCGGTCTAGACACGATTCGCCAAAATTGAGAAATTGACTCTCTAAAGTCATGTAACTCAGATGAAATCAAAGCTATTCTTGCTTAAAGAGTTTTACTTTTTTTTTATTGATCATGGGCACCCTCTTCATATGATCCGACTAGGAGAGGATATGGTCTCCCTTTTTTGTGACTCCACCATTAAGAATTGGTCCCACTATGACCATGTTTCCGCCATCAGGGCCTTAATCAACCTTTTCGGCCTTGATCGTCCAAAGATTGCTCGATTTTGAGATTCTGACATTTCAGAACTCGTTAGTTCTCACACTACTGAAATCACTGGAATTTTCTCTCAGTCAGCTTTCTAGTAAATCGTTTGGGCCAAATATTGTGTCGCTATTCTTTTGTTTCAAAGGACTATGATCCTTTTTTTTCTCTGAGTTGTATTTGATGACTGTTTTTGGCCTAGTCCGGACTATGGGCTTCTTTCTTTGTAAATTTATCCTTCAGGTTTTCTTTTGAATGATATACTAACCAAACATTCAAAAAAAAATTCATGGGCCCCACATTGAGTTTCATCCACGACCACGTCAGCTGCTGACTAAGTGTTATACTGCCCCACATTGGATTCCACTTCATTGGCCATGTGGACCCCACTGGGATACCAATTTGACAATGAACCTACTGGTAATGACAACACTGATTTTCGAAAGAAAACAATAAAGAAAGCCGAGTAGAACGGCAAGCACAGAGTGCTGGCCAAACGGAATGAAGAGGGAAACAAAATAAAGAAAATAAAAAAAATTGAACGGCTGTGGGCGACTTGGATGAAGCTGCAACGAATTTGGAAAACGAAGAAAACGAGAAGAATGAGGGCTCACCTTCTTCTTGCAACAACTTCAATCCGACTTCCCGATTGTGATATTATCTGCTTTGGGCCTACTCTATTCCAGGGATCCAAAATTCGGTGGGGCTGAGATCTTGGCATCTCAGCCGATATCTTGGTTTCACAATATCGGCTGATATTACTCTTTCTCTCTCTCTTTTTTTGGCCAAATGTCAGTCGAGATTGAGATGTATCAGCCGAGATGGCAAGATCTCAGTCATATCGGCCGAGATCTAGTATGAAACGTATCGGCCGAATTTTAGACCCCTGCTCTGTCCTTATGGTTTCGTTTCTATGCTAGCCCACCAACAGGCCCGGCCCTGGGTATAGGCGAAATAGGCGGTCGCCTAGGGCCCCCAAATAAAAAAGGGCCCCCAAGTCCATAAGTTCCTTTACTATATGTTAAATATTTAATAATGTCTATTTAAGACAGATATACATTCTTGTCTGGTTGGTTAAAATTCTCCCTCTGTAGAAAAAGGACTGGGATCAAATCCCGGCTGTGTTATAATAATAATAATTTCGTAATTTTTTTTTATCAAATTATTTAATAATAATAATGAAAAAGCTTAGATTTCTTAAAAAATTAAAATAATGATACTAACAATCATAATAATAATTATTATAATTCTCATTTTATTGAGTTTAATAATAATAATAATAATAAAATAATTTTAATTAATAAAGACTCTTTTAAAATATATCTATCATCTAAATAAAGAGAAAGAAAAATCTATATTGAGTTGATAATTTTGAATTAAAAATAATTTAAAGCTTTTAAAATTTGAAGAGATGAAAAAACATAACTTTATTCATTTGATCAATGTAGATTTTATTAGAACTAATATACAATTATAAATCATTATAATTAAGATAATTTTTAATTTTTTAAAAAATACAAAAAAATGAAAAATTAAAATAATAATAATATATTCGTTTCAAATGAGAATTTGCATTAATGTCACACTCCATATGATAAAAGATGCATTACCAAAAGAATGAATTGTTGTTTTCCAAATGCATGAATTGCTTATAAAATAATATTAATTATACAAATTACAGTTACCTATGCAGAAATAAGTTTTTCAAAATTAAAATTGATAAAATCTTATCTTCGGTCTAAAATGTCACAAGAAATATTGAATAAATTAGCTATCTTATCTATTGAAAAATAAATGTTAAAAAAACTTAAATATTGTAATTTAATTAGTAATTTTGCTTCTCAAAATAAGAATAAATTTTAAATAATACTTTATTATAATATTTTATTTAGCTTCACGCATTGTAAAAAAAAATTATATAATTTTATTTTTTACGAGTATATAAAGGCCCCATCTTAAAAATCTCGCCTAGGGCCCCTGAAATCTCAGGGCCGGCCCTGCCCACCAAGCAAGGCCTCATACATGGGAGGGGGGCTTCCCTCAAATAAGCCCCCTCCCACAACACCTTCTGAGCAATGTGGGACTGCAAGGGCATCACAATCCACCCCCTTAAGACCAGATCCGCCCTCGACTCAGCTCAAGTATAACACATAGGGAGGCCTACCAGGCAGAAGGTTGAACCTCTCTCTGATACCACTTTGTAACGACCTCAACCCGACATCTCGAGTTTACACGGTTTTGTTTCTCGACCTGACCCATCAAGGCAAGTTCAAAAGGCCTTATATAAGAGAGAGGGGGCTTCCCTCAAATAAACCCCCTCCCACATCACCATCTGGGCGATGATGAACTCCAGGGCCATCACACTTTTGAAACAGGGAAAGGAGCCAAAAGAAGTAAGTAAGAAAAGAGGAAGAAAATCGGTGCCAGCAGAGAGGGATATTCGATCAAGAAGAACAAGATCGAGGAAGAAATTCGGGAAAAGAAAGAAAGGTGAGAAGAAAATAGAAGGCGGCAGAAAGAAGTGCAAACCCGAGAACAAAGAGAGAGAATAAGAGATAAGACAGAGGGCGATTAGATCTCCGAAGAGATTGATTGAATAGGGCGTCCGATTAGGGCCCGAGTTTGGAAACTTTATTCTTTTTAATATATCTTTGTTTTATTTGAAAATAAGCCTATAAATTCAAGCATAGGCCACACTTGTAAACACAATACACAGAAATAGGATTTGAATAAAATTTGGAGCTTTGAGCTTGGTTGAAGTTCTCCCTAAAAATGAGGTAAGTTCTTTGATTTGGTTCTTAATTTTAATTTGTGCATGTGTTATAATTAATTTTTCTTTAAGTATTGATTTGGTTTGCATGGTGAATTTCATGGTTCATATCTTGCGTTCCTAATTGCTTAATTAAATTTAATTCTGCATTCAAATTAAGTTAAGAAGGTTCCGTGTTTGATAATTCTAATCAGTGTTGGATTTAATTTCCATGCATGCTTGATAAAAACATTTGGAAAAACAATTTTATGTTTGTTTTGGCATTTGATTGAACACCTAATTTCATTGGCGACTTGATTCCGCCAACTATACTAATGAAATTAGTATCATCTTTCTTTTCTTGAGAGTGTCGAGATAATCGAGAGAGAACCCCTTTCAGAGTTTCAATCTTGAAATCCTTGATTTGGATTACAAATCCAAGTCTAAAATCTATCATTTTCAAAAAAATGAGAAAACCAAAAAATAAAAAATATTTGCATTACTCTTACATCTCTTGGTAATAACTGCATCAAAGCCCCAAACGAAATAGGGACAGATCTGGCTAAGGGCTTCAGGAATGAGTCCTTGGGATAGATCCGGTCGATCACTGTTGACGAGGGAAGAAATACAAGAGGTGGTTCGTCCCTGCACTACAGCAGTGGGATCCGAGTATTTGTCTGTACTGAGATGGAGTGTAGTTCAACTGGTTAACCTCCCTCCTCAGGAAGCAGTAGGTGTCAAGTTCGAGTCCCAATGGTCTAACCTAATGTACTCTAAGGACAATGGGTATTATCCGTAGGGGTTTTACACTGAATTTCCCTTGATTTCCCACACATAAATGAAAAAAAAAAAAAAGAACGGAGAAGAAGGGAGAGAGAGAATGTGAATCTACCTATGGAAAGAAAAGAGGAAGGTGAAGAAGAGAAGAGGGGAAACATGAATCCACCTGGAAGAGAAGAAGAGAGTTTCAATTGTAATTTTCCCCTAATTATTCATCTCCTAATTACAATCATAAAAGGAGGATTTTACAGGAACCCAGAACTTAAAGAAAAAAGAGGAAATAAGTAAAAAAGGAAATAATATAAAAGAAATCTAATATTAATTTTACAAATAGGGAAATAGAAATAAATTAAAAATAGAAATTTCTTTCCCTTGCCACGCTTTTTCGATTTTCCTTCTATACCAGCACAGGTTTTCAATTTCGGATCGGGTTCTGACTCTCGATCTACATTAGTGGCCCACCATGGTTTAACCGTTAATGGATACCGCCTTCATTTTATCATTCGTGGGCTCATTGTGGTTCCCATCATTCAGTAGGTTCCACAGCATTTGGTGGGCTATGGACTATGGTGGTTCCAACGGCTGTAAAGCCTAACCTCATTCCCATCATTGGTGGGCCTACCATGTTGTCCAATCATTGAGTGTGCCTTAATCGTAACCCATCATTGGGTATCTTGTTCCCGTTATTGGTGGGCCCTTTCATTGTTTCTATTGCCGGAGCCACATTTGGTTCTATGGGTTGACCACAAATTATATGGTATTGCAAGATTAGAAAATCCAAAATCATCATGATGCACTTAGAATCATAATCTCATTATATTTTATACATAACATTTCATATAAATAGTACATCTAAAAGTTTTAAAGACTGACTCATAAATCAACTGTGGTAGGAGGTTAAATTGGTAAGGGTTCAATCGTAATCAAACTCGGTAATTAAATTCGGCTGAACCTGTGACACTAGCATAATAGTGTATAATATTAATCAACTAACTAATTTATTAATCAATACTAAATAAGTTAAAAATATAATAGTATATAAATAACTTAAAATATAATGAGCACATTTTTATAAAAATGTATTGTTTGCACTGATTATAACTATAAATAATAAAATAGACTAATAATCTAACTTATTAAATTTCAAGTCTTTTAAGGGTTATTGAAGGTCAATCATCCAAACTCTTTCGAGTCGTTTCAGCTTTGAAGAGGTATCAAAGGTAACTAAACCGCATCTAATAAAGGTTAAAGATTGAATTTGGATTGAACTTTTGGGAAGTGAAGGGTTGTAAAACACTCAAGTACATTTGGTTTTTGTTTTTAATCTAATTCAAAAGTTAAGATTAGGCTATTAACAGAAGCATTTCAATATAACGGTAATAATATCATCTCCCTCAATGTCTTCAATATTTTGCCTCTCGGATAAAAATTTAGTCAAGGGATCAACTAGCATTTCTTTTCTTAGTAGATATTCCAAAACATCTATCTCATTCTTAAATAAGTTTCAAATATAATTGTATTTCAACTACAAATATTCAAATTTACATTTGTGCATTTCATTCTTTGAAAGATGTATTACAACCTTATTATCAAATCACATTGTAAATAGTTATATTGGGTGAGAGATGTGATTTATAAATATCCTCTCAACCTACCCTTCTGCTCAAGTCTTTCATTGCTTGAGATCTCCACTCTTGTCTATCACAATAAAAATATATTTTATAATGATAGTAATAATAATAAGAAACAAAAGAAGAAACAAAAGTGACATTAAAGAGCTCAATGACTCTTTTCAGTAATGGTTTCATAAGTCTCGAAGAATTCAAGTTTTTTTACCACTTGAGAGAGAGATCGGGCTAACGATTGCAGGATTGGAGTCTGCAACTCAATCTATGCCGTTTTTCCTTTATAAATAGATGAGTCGATGATGAAATGGGTACAATAAAACTACAGTGTCTTCTTTCTCTTTCACTCTTTGTGAATTTTAAAACGCACTCAATTCATTTTAATTTGGTTCTCTGTTTACCGGTGTGCAAACCAATAAGTAGAAGGACATTGAATCTTGGAGACAAAATTTTCAGTGAGTCCACTTGTATATGGTGGGAAAATAGTTGGTCTTAGAGACAGCACTGCGACAGTGCACCTTGCTTATTTTTTTAATTCTTAAATTAAAAACAAACTATTTGTTGTTTATTATAATTTTCACAACAATTTTAAGACAACGATCCTTTACCAATGGCGTCAAATGGATCAAAGCCTTCTCCAAATAATTTGGAGAAATTGGAGACCTTTGAAACCACTACTATTCAATTGTGCTAGAATTGTTGTGTATTAGAGGTCAAGTATGTTTCTGAAGATGTTGATAATCACTCCTTTTTAATTGATAAATTTGTGAAATTTGGAATGGTGTTTGATGAAACTGTTCTTGAGAAAGTTTATAAATTGCAACAAATTGCTCAAGAGATTGTCTATAGTGATGAAAATATGTCTAAAAATTTTCTAAGTTTCAACAATTATTGGCAAATTATCACCATCTTAGAGCAATTTCCGAAGAAAGTTGGAACACAAAAAGAAAATCTAGTTTCTATGAATTTATTATCATAAATGTCATTATATCCAAAATCTAGATTGATAGTCCTTCCAATTCATTTAAAATACCTTTCGCATAGTTTAGATTGGTTAAAACAGTCACATGGATATTTTGTCATTTTATTCTCATTTCTTCTTTCTAACATGACCCATTCTAAAATGTCATTTATTTATCCAACTTAGTTAAATAAGAACTAATCATATTATTCATAATAGATAAAATATACATCTTGTCGTTTGCACACCCTTTTCCAACAAATTATTCCTTTTAGTGATAAATCACTTTATGAGAATAAAAAATAGCATGAAAGCCTTGATGATTTGACCAAATAAACAGCAATTAAGCTTTCCCATAAGCTAGGAAAAGGGAAAATATTCTTAAAAGAAAATGTTTTCCCCAAAGAAATAACAATGTGCATAGTCCCAATCCCTAACTAACAAGAGGTATTTTTTTTTGGATGATATAGTATTTTTTCGACGAAATAACAACTCAACGGCATATTTTATTCTATGAATATAGCATCGACTAACAGATGATCATCGGTTTGTTGGCTTCTTTTATTCTGCCTTACTTTCTTTGTACATATTGTTGTACATTGTTTTGTTGGGTGTTGGCTTTTTGGCCATATATCTCCTTTCTTTCTCCTTGCCTGGCCCAGGCTGTGGGTAAATTTTTTGTATCTTGAGCTCCTTTTTTGATTGAATAACTAACCATATCATTCAAAAAAAAAAAAATAACAACTCAACGTTAGACTAGATTTGTGATTGAGAACCTTAGAGTCAAATGGTTTGAGAATTAGTATAACTAAAATAGAATACATGGAATATAATTTTTGTGGGTTACATGATAGTAAAGATAACTTGATAAAAATGAAAAACGACTTAATTGTACATTTTAATAAGTTTAGATACTTGGGTTCTATGGTAGAATCTCAAAGAGGTTTCAACTTAGATATAATGAATGGGATAGGAGTGGGGTGGGCAAAATGCAGACAAGCTAGATGATTCTTGTACGGTAAAAGAGTCAACTTCAACTAAAAGGATGATTTTATAAACTAGTTATTAAATTAACGATATTTTATAGAGCAGAGTGTTGAATAATAAAAAAAAGAGAAATAAACAAAGTCAAGACAGCGGAGGTGTGTATAGTAATTGGATGAGTGGTTTAACCTAAAATGGTAGAGTTTGAAATGAAAGCAATAGGGACAGTTTAAAGATAGCTCCGATAGATGACAAATTGAGATAAATCTATTTGAGATGGTTTGCTTATATTAGTAGAAGCCCTTCACAACCCTAGTAAGTAGAGTGAAGAGGTTAGGATCGAAGACTCTAAGAGGAGAGGGTGACTTTCCAAAACATTGAGAGAATAGATAAAAAAAGACATGTTAGACTGTGGAATAACTAATGGTGTAGATTATGAAAGAGTTAGTTGGAAAACTCATAAAACCAACTTCATATAGACAAGACTACTGAATGTTGATAATGATGATGACGATACCTCAATCTACTTGGATCAGCAACAACATTGTGATTCTTAAAATGACCATATAATGTTGCCTCTATCCTCCTTAATGGTAACCTGTTTCAGGAATCCCAAACTCCATGCCCCACCAAATGATTCAACTTCACCCATTGTAGAGTGTGTGTATACTTATTTATTTATTTATATGTGCGTCAATTTGTGGGAGAAATGGAAGGGGGGTGATGGTAGGTGTCCCTCGTTTAAACTTAATTTTTAAATACACTAAAACTTTTATAATGTATTACTCTATAAAGTTATAATCTCTCTAACATAATATCAGCAGCTCCTCCTGACCTCAGGCCTATACAAAATCTAATAAATCTTTCTAACTCGGTAGTCAATACATTCATATAAAAAATGTATTATCCCAACCATTTTGTAAAGTGATATTCCATACATCCAGAATAAAAAATTACTATAAAAGTGAGTAAGGACCTCACAAACTGTAAGAGTTAAGTTATGTTTTTTATTTTTATTTTTTTGTTATTGTCGATCTGCCACTCTGTAAACCCTCTTCTCTGTTGTCTCTCTCGAGAAGCACTCTGAAAAGCGACACTAGGATGATTTGTTTCCAGATCGAGCAAAGTGGTAGGGTTTCTAGCTAGTCTTGAGGGTTGCAGACGGAGAGGATCCAATAGCGACGATGGGTGACACTCTGCCTTTCAGGCAGCAATGGTCCATGGGGTAGAAATAGAAGGAAGATAAAATGATTTCAGCTGAATGGACTTTTTACGATGGGTGAGAGTTTAAGGAGTTTTTTTTAAAAGAAATACTGAACGTCGATTTGCTAGACCCTTTAATTAAACAACTTCTCTAATGTAATATATCTACTATGGTCCCAGCCATATTACATTATAGAGGTTTTACTGTATTTTGTTTTGCCATATTATGTGGAATAGACGGATGACTACTCAAATTTATTGTAATCTATATAGAGATATTTTATCCCAACCTTTCATACTAATTTTATGCAAGTGTTCCGTCATACAACATGGTCTATCGACCTTTGTTTTAGGAGAATCTTAGACCCTGATCTGCCCCATGCACCGGGCCTCATTGAATTCCCTTAGTTGTTTTCCATCACTACCTCCCTTCTAATTCCTTTTTTTTTTTTTTCAATTGACGCTCCATTTCAACTTTTTATAACATAGATATTCCTATTTTATTTTAGAGGTCGACACTAATCTCAGGAGTATGTGTAAATCTGTCAATCTACATACATTGGTTTAGTCGATAGAAAGTAACTCCATGTAGAATGGCTCGGAAAAGTTGTGTGTGAATCGAACTCAAGACCTGCTTCACGAGTTAAGTGTCTTGACCGTCACAACCTACCCACCAAAAGCAAATAAAAGAAAGAAAACGGAAAGCAAGGAGAGAAAACAGGTACTTGGGCTGTGTTTTTGGAGAAAAAAAATATAGTACACGAATTTGAGAGTCCTTAAGGACATCGTGTGCGAGAGAGCCAGACTGAGAGCAGAGAGGCTGTTTTGAGAAACCATGTGCACAGAGAGCGAGAGAAGAAAAAGGAAAAAAAAAAAAGAGAGAAGAAAGAGGCTGAGGGTGAGAAGAGGAGTGACACACACGAGAGAAGATTGTTCTCTTATAGTGCATTAGATCTGACATTCCTCTTTGATTGTGAGATCCGGCTATTCCTTCGATCAGCTCCGGATAAGTTAAATTTCTGGTATTTTGTTCAGTGTTATTTTTTCTCTTGCAATTGTAATCCTTAGACTTTTGGCATAAGTCTAAGAAGAAGATTGTATTCTCAGATTTGATTTGGAGTTGCCCCGTTGTTTTTACCCTTCATATTGAAGAGGTTTTTTCCACGTAAATTTGGTGTGTTCTTGTGGTGTGTGTTTGATTTATTTTTCAGTTGTTTCTTTCCATCATTGTTATTATTATTGTGCTATTGAAGAATTGATTGTATCCTAAATAAGCTTTTTTGATATGTTGAGATCGGATTTTATCAACCAAGTTACATCCATATTTACCTATTCTACTCTTACGTATCTTTAGTGGATTAATGTAATAAACATTAAATTTAGCCAATTCTTCCTTCATCCAACCCCATCCATATTAAGTTCAAAACCCTACTTAGGAACAAGTAAACTCAAGTGTGATCTGTTATTTTCAATGAAACTATTCATTTCTCAAGTGTAGCTACTATCTTACACATATTCTCAATGTGAACAAGCATCTAAGCTGCTTAGATGTACTCGTAGTGGCATCTGTAAACCCAGTTTAACTTGTTTCTCTTGAGAATGTATTTTCATTCCTTGATGCTTCTTTTCTAATCCTACTCTTTTTTTAGGGTTCTCTTTGAACAACCCATAACTTATGGCACCTACCTAGTTTAATCAATAAGAAAATGCATGCTCCAGGTTAGGCCATGGGGGCAGTAGGTATTGTCCGTGGAGGTTTTACTCTGGATTTCCCACGGTTTTCCACACGTAAATTCAAAAAAAAAAAAAATGCATGCTTCAAGAGTAGATCACTGTCAGACTATGCTAACCTTCCTTCGCTGTAGCATTTAAATTCTCTCCAATGGTTATCTTTTTATCTTTCTGCGTTCACATGCACATAGTAGGGTGGGTCTCTTGATTTAGAGTTTTCTATTTCTTCTTTCCTATTCTTCTCCACTCTTTTCCGTTTGTTCTCTACATGTGGAGATGCTAGGGTTTGCTCAATTTAGAGTTTCTATTTTTGATTTCCTATTTCTTTTCTACTCTTTTCCATTTCTTCTCTTTTTTTCTTTTTCTTTTTTTTGAATGTTGGATTAGTATTTCATTAAAAAAGAGAGCCCAATGGACAATAAACAAAAGCCCACAGTCCGGGCCAGGCCAGGACAGCCATAAGAACAGCACAAGAGAAAATAGGGCCAACAACCCAAAATACAAAAATGTCCACAATCAGGTAAAACACATAAACGAGTCCAATTAAGAAATTAGAGAGATTGGAACTTGCAAGAAAATGCCAAAATCCTCAGTAGAGTAATGATAGTTTGGATACAAGAAATCAATATCCCTTGAGCAAGCAATCCTTCTCTACAAGTGGGGATTTGCTAGAGTTTGGCTCAATTTAGAGTTTCTATGTTTTTTCCTATTTCTTCTCTACTTCTTCTTTGATACTCTTTTTTATATAAGGAAAAGAGAGAGGTCTCTCTCGTGAGTGGGCTTAGCTTTTCTGTGTGGCCCCTCTCAAGCACCCGAGAGTTTGATTTTGGTTCAAGATAGAGAGTTTTGCAGAGAGAAGAAAATAGGGTTGGATTTGTAATCGAAATATTTCACCATTGCATGATGTAGGATTCGGTCGAACCACATAAATTTTGTCTTTGTGTTGATTGTTTTGTTTGTTTGATTGACTTCCGCTGATTATTAGAGTAAATCCCAACTCTAAACTCTCAACACTCCCGTTCTTCTTTTCTACCTTTCAAGGATCCATTTGTAAATGATGGAGCAAAGAAACAATCTTCAAGCGCAAGTGCATAAGGTGAATCTTCTCTATGGCTTCAAAGACAATTGAGCAAACTTGGTTTTCATTTCTTCTATCGAGTATCATAGTTATCTTCGAACCTCCATCTTTTATTTCATGACTGTTAGAGAACAATCAAAACCACTGCCCAGATCATATTGAGGCTTTAATGACAAATCCAGATCATTTTAGAGAACATTTTGCACTTCCATTTCTCCTCTTCTACAAATCACTGTAGAATTCCTCTTGAGTAATCCCCCATGATAGTCATTTGAGTAATTCAACACATTTATCTTATCACTTTATTCACCAAAATGAACAATAGATGGTCCATTTGGTGAACATTAACAGTGCTGACAATAGATTCGAGCAGGACCGAGCCTGCCTATAGGCGAAGTAGGCTACCGCCTAGGGCCTCCAAATAAGCAGGGCCCCAGTCCATTTGCTCTTAAGCCCATGTTTCAAAAGGGCTCCAAAATCGTGTTCCCATGCATTAACGCGGAAGCCTCCGCATTCTGCAAGGAGCTTCAACACGGCATTCACTTTTCGCACGCACTTCCGCACGGCACTTCCACGTCCATGACTCCGTGCCGCTCCATATGAGTTTTTCGTTTTTCTTGAGACAATCCCTACTCTTTTTATTTTACCTTTTCAACCACTTATAAATTGAAAAGAATGATATTTAATTTTAATAAAGGTATCACTGTCCAGATCAAGTCTTATTTGTGCCAACTCCACCGAATTTTACACTTTTAAGAAGGGTGATGAGTGCTCAGGGCTCACTTAAATTATTTAAATTAGTTTTATTTTATGTTGTCCTTTTATGAATGGAATTTGCCTCTTTGCCTATATTTCTTGTGTTTGTTTTGTTTTCTATTATCTTTTGTATGTTAAAATTTTCTTATGTTGGAGTAGGAGGCATTTCCATTGAAGACTTAAAGCTAATTTCTAACTAAACAAATTATTTTATAGGAAGAACTTCACATAATTATTTTTTTTAATAAAGTTCCTCAAATGTCATAATCTATCTCAATTTTATGTTATTTTTGGATATTGTTATGTCAATGAAAGCGTGTGGTCTTCGAACTTGAGTATTTAATCATTTTTATTAAAAATCTTGATGACATTATATTATTTAAAGTATGCCATAATTGATTAGATGGTAATTTGTAGATGGCTTCACTTTCTTCTCTAAAACTTTTTTTTTTAAAACTATTGAGACATATTTACATAAATTCCTTAAAGATGTTGGCCAAATTATAAACAAAAATAATTCTAAAACAATCATTTTTAGAAATATAATTTTAGGTGTGGTTGATAGAAGCATAGAAATTTTAAATGAGAAACATAAACGATAAAATCTTATCTTCGGTCTACAATGTCACAAGAAAGATTGAATGGATTAGCTATCTCATCTATTGAAAAAAATATATTAAAACAACTTGAATATGATAATTTAATTAGTAATTTTGTATCTCAAAATTCGAGAAAAATAAATTTTATATAATGCTGTATTATAAATTTGATTATGATATTTTATTTTGAATGTTTCACACTTTTTAAAAAGTGTCAATGTATAATTTAATTTTTTGTGAGTGTAAAAGGTCTCATCTTAAAAGTTCACATATAGCCCCTGAAATCTCAGGACCAGCTCTGGATTCAAGAGTCGCAATAAATGATGAGAACAATGATCTCATGGAGCTTCCTTTCACAATGGTCACCTGCTAATGTTGCCACAAGTGAAAATACCTCTCCATTATGCAAACAATTTTAATCATTCAATAAATAGGAAGACAAAAGCACAAATTTTAGAGCAGACTTTTTACATTCATGTTTGTTATTTAAATGATAAGATTATTATTACTTTTTATATCTCCACAAGAAAAGTGACAGTAAATTTATATTTGGTTCTTTGTTCTTTCTATTTTACAAACTGGCATTCACTTGTACGTGTCTGTCTGTACTCTGTAGGCTGCTACCTGCCCACTAAAATTTATGAATTACATAGTTAGAAAACCATGTTCAATACCATCCCCAATCAGAAAGTGTTGAAAGGTGGCAGGTGGCCGTAAGGATGTCCCATCAATTGATTAAGTGATGAGATATATTTCCGGACTTATTTATTTCGTGCACATTTTTTTTTCTTTTCTTTTATCACTTCATACGAAAAATTTTAACTATTTTTTTTTAATTTACACATAGAAAATTATAAGAAATTCAGTGTAAAATCCTCACAGGTGATACCCAGTACTCTTAAAGTACACTAGATTTGACAATGGAAGTTCGAACTTGACACCTCTTACTTCCTGATGTAGGAGGTTAGCCAGTTGAAATACACCTATATAGATTTAACTTAATATAAGAATCCCACTGACTCAATTTTAAATTTCAAGCACATGACTTTTAATAAGATTTACCAACTCTACTAAACTAAAATTACCAAATATAAGAAATAAATCTCTCTAAATCTATTTTATTATTTAATTTAAGTAAATAAAATAAGTAGATACTTTGATTTTTCATTTTCTTTAACTTAAATTAAGTGACTATATATTTTTCCTTTATATATATTTCATATAATTTACAACTGAATCACAAAAACAAATGAGACTCAATTATGTCACCTTGGATTATCTCATTGTCTTGTACACAGAGAATAATGGGTACAACTGTAGCATGCCCGTGTCATTGTATCTTTTCCCATCTATAGTGACATGCATCACGCATGCAAGAAGTGGCAAATACGTAAATAATAGCTTGTGAAGAAAAGAAATGGCAGGATGAGATTTTCATAATAAAATTTTATTGAAGAAAAATTGACGGCACATACGACTCAATCATTCTAAATAATACAATAATTTACCATTTTATAGAATTAATTTAATTAGATGACAAGTGTTAAGATGTCAATTCATTGAAGCAAGTGAGGAAAGAAGGTGAAAAAACGTGAGCACAGCGGAATAGATCTCAATAGTAATTTTCTCATGGTAAAATTCTTGGAGACAACAACTTTTACTATGAGAGCGATGTCTTCACCTTCTACTTTTCTTTATTCCAATCACTGAAATCTGATTCAACACAGTTCTAACGAGTTATTCTTCATAAACTTAATTGATGTGCATAGATTGGCAGATTTACATATGTTTATAAGATTAATCTCACCTTTAATATAAAATAGAAATACTCATATTATATAAAAAAAAAAGGATAAATTCTTGAAGCGAACTTCAAGTGGATTTATGTGAAATATTTTGCAAGTTATCAAGATTAAATTTTCATTTGGTGATGGTGTTTCTTGCATTAATATCCGAATAATGTTTTGAGTTTGCAGCATAAAAGCGTCAATAGAGAGGTACAAGAAGGCATGTGCTGATAATTCAAACACAAATTCTACCACAGAAGCCAATGCTCAGGCAAGTTTTTTTTTTTTTTTCAAATTTCACTAAAATCACTCAAAATCCCACCACTAAATAAAACATGGTTTAAACAGTCCAATGAGTCCTACATTGGTTGTGAAGAGAGAGATCTAAGGACTTATATTGGACTTGAGTCATTCAATCTAATAGACTAGTCTTTTGGGTTGAATATCCAGTCCTAAGAATGATATCAAAGTCAGGTCCCAAGATAATGCATGTGGACTCAGAAGATCTCCTAGTCGGACGGAATGTCCTGCGACATTCTATCCTCCGAAGAACCTCATCTGACGGGAGACTTGTTGGGCCACCGAACGAGTCCTAAATCGGTTGTGAAAGGGGAGATCTAGTGACTTATATTGAACTTAGGTCACTCCACCTAATAGACTAGTCTTTTTAACTTAATACCCCGTCTTAACAAGAAAAATAAAATGTTGTATTTGGTCCGTTTTAATTTGAGGAAAAGGACAATGTTCTCTTCAATTACAAGAACTTTCTTTCCCTGCATGATTCAGCATTTGTCTAGGAAAATTCTGTTTTCACCAAAAACAGTAAAACCAAACTAAGCTAACCAAGATTTTGATGGGCTGCCGAATGGGAGAGAGCCAGCCAAATTGAAATGGTTCTTTTCGTATGCTTACCAATAAAATATGAGAAGTGTTCACTCCAACTCTTTAGTCTTTTAACGAAGTTCAATACACCTTATTGCTCCTTTATGATCTATCTACAAGTGTGTAAAGTGGTTCGGAATAAGGGTAATGCATACAATGATATAAGAATTAGTTTAATTTGGTAACTTATATTCCATTAATTGATTAAATTATTAAATTTTTTATTTATTATTTTATCATCATTAATAGAGGCATTTATTCTATCTATCCAAAGTTGAGATTTATGACTGATTTGACTAATTTTTTAGTTAAATTTTCTCCTTTTAACGACAGTGGGACTCAAATCAGTAAGTTGTGGTTGCGAGGATAACCAGTTGTAAACTGCACTGTAGAATGTAGACTTTCTAACTTGGAATTGCATAAAATGATACAAGAATTCAATAATCATAGGCACTACCTTAATTTAATTATCATAATCATTTTATCGGAAGCTTTCAAATTAACAGTCGGATATTTCTCTAATTTTTTACATGATTGGCTCTTGATTCATTAGTTTATCACCAATATATCTAAAGGTAGCATTTATAAATGGACTTGGCACATTTTTTATGAGTCAACTTTTTATTTGACACTTATAACATTTACCTCCGTTCTGACGGATGCATTTGTTGGAGTTAGTGCGTGCGTTAGTTGGTGCTCAGTGTAAAAAATACTATATCACCTACAGGAGAGTTCAGAGACTGAGATATATGAGGAACACTCACTCCACTTAGCATATGAAGTTTTCTCAGAGACGGTTTGGAGTCTAAAGGGAGACAAAACCATGCGGGTCAGTGCCCAAAGTGGACAAAAATATGATAGATAGATCGGGTCGTTACAAAATGGTATCAGAGTTTTTCAGGAGATGGGTCAGAACTCAAAGAGAGACAAAACCGTGTGGGTCGGAGCCGAGAGCGGATAGAATTATACTGAGTAAACTAGATTCTTGACACCCCTAGATATGTTGTTGCAAACATAAACACTTATAAACTATCATAGAAGCTCTTCTACCTCTT
This sequence comes from Chimonanthus salicifolius, assembly GCA_013350335.1. NCBI lineage: Eukaryota > Viridiplantae > Streptophyta > Magnoliopsida > Laurales > Calycanthaceae > Chimonanthus > Chimonanthus salicifolius. The sequence continues at coordinate 14,284,689 of CM023537.1, read as the reverse complement.
GATCCATTGGTTTTGATCATGAAATCATGGGGAAATATATGTGAGTCACAAATCAACAATGAATATTTCCTATTCAATAATAACAAAATGGCACATAGATAGTTAAATGAATTCTATTAGTTGAGGTTCATACAATTAGATTCTAATCAATTAAGCTTGATCATGTCTTATTTCTAGTGTAAAAAAGACATTTTCATAAAATATAAAGGCATATATAAACGTTGATCAGAATAATTTGATCCTTTATGACGATACTTTCGATCATTTATGTTTCATTTTGGTGTTCAATGCAGTACTATCAACAGGAAGCAGCAAAGATGCGTCAACAAATACAAATCCTACAAAATTCGAATAGGTAAATTATTTTTCTACCAGTTCTTCAAATTTTTTTTCTAGAGAAGAAAGGATCAAAGTAATTATTGTGTATATCTGAGTACCCATGGTAGAGTTGTAAATGATCTGAAATCAAATTCAATTTGAGTAAAATGCGCATTCAGATTTATCTCTTTGATGCATATTCAAACACTTACAATTAAATTCACATCCACATCTAATTTACAACTCGGACTTACATAAGTTCTTAGTTTTTGCTTGTATACCCTTATCACTTTTTTTTTTTAAATGGTTTCTATAGGTGGAGATATAGATGATAAAAACCTTAAGAAAAAACCTTACAACCTAACACACTGAATGGAACTTGGAATTGGAAAACATGGAAAAGAAATATTCTAATTCTTCTCCCTAATTTTGAATGATCTTAGCTTGAGTTAACTCACTCTAGTCTTGAGAATAATTGACAATCTTTAAAAAGAATTCTTAAAATGCCGAAGTTCCAAACCAAGGAGCTCAATCAAGTTTCAAACTGATTAAATTTATTGATCGTAGTCAAGTTGGTCGATTCAAAAACATATGGTTTGCCCAGATAATCTTTCTGTCAAATTTGATATTATTTATTGCAGGCACTTAATGGGTGATGCATTGAGTTCACTCACTGTCAAGGAACTCAAGCAGCTTGAGAATAGACTAGAACGAGGCATCACACGCATTAGATCCAAGAAGGTAAAAAGAAAGGCCCACTATTATTTTTGGTGCGTATAGATGTATGTGCCTGTATTGTAAATGGTATTTACATTTACAAGGAAACTGTATTGCTCTCTTCTTTATTTATTTTTTTGAATTTACGCGTGGAAAACCGCGGGATACCCAGCGTAAAACTCCCACGGACGAGCTCACTACCCCTAGGGCACATCAGGGATAGGCCATGGGAGTTCAAACCCGCAACCTCCCACTTCCTGACTTTATTCTATATATATATATATATCAACCCATTTGTTGATTAAATTCTTCCATTCCTTTTTGTTTTTCTTTGCCAGCATGAGTTATTGTTTGCAGAGGTTGAATACATGCAGAAGAGGGTAAGCTACAATTCTCCATCAGAAATAAGATTTCTTTCTTCTCTCTTTGACCAATTTACTGATTGATATCTTCTTCTTCTTCTTCTTTTTAAAAAAAAATTATCTATTCATTGGTAGGAAGTGGAGCTGCAAAATGACAATATGTATCTTCGTGCTAAGGTATTTAGATTATTTGTCTGATTGATATTAAAGCCACCATTTGAAAAATAAAATGATGGGGAAAACCATGAGCAAAATGTCTAGTGCTTCTACATTTTACCCACACAGTTCTCGACTGATACGTCCCTCTGATGTTCTTCTTAAACTCAGATAGCTGAGAATGAGAGAGCTCACCAAACAAACGCATTGCCAGCACCTGAATTTGATGTCCTTCCTTCATTCGATTCACGGAATTACTTTGGAGTTCACATGTTGGAGGGAGCAACCCATTACTCAAATCATGATCAAACAGCCCTTCATCTTGGTTGAGAAATAATAGTAAATTAAACTTCATATGATCATTTATATTTTGGTGTGTTAATATCTTATTTCTCTAGGTTTCCTGTACACAATCTGGCTTAGTCCTTACTCTTGCCGTTTTATGTGCATCCAGGTGAATGAGGGGATACTAACGTTTGGCATCGCCGACGGTATAATGTCTAAATAATCACATGTATAACCTTTTCTCCTCATTTCCCAAGTAAACTTTGGTTTGATTGCTCCTATTATATTTACTCCTGAAAAAACAAATGTGTATGGTTAAAAGAAATTTTTTCTTTATTTGTTTACCCATCGCTTTATTTGTTTACTTATCACTTTATTTGTTTGAATGATTGGGTATTCCCATCTTGTATTGGAAGTCGTGCCCTCAAACTTTGGGAACACCTAACCTGATCCATGATGTTTGTGGGTGGTATCATAGATTCAGAATTTTACTTATGATCACTGCAAAGTGCAGTCAGTGGGTTTCCACGTATTGAAAAAAAAAAATTCTAAGCTCCAACGAGAACTTGCCTCTCATTCATTATTAGATTTGATTAATTCGAACATTTATATATAATGCATCTGGTGTCCTATTCTCCTATGCTCCTTCTTCAACAAATTATACTAATTGGTTTCACTCTTGAAATCAACAATATGGTTCTCTAGAATCTTTACAGTACAAAATATGATGCTGTTTAAGGGTGATAAAAATCATATTACTGTTCCAATTATCATAACAGAATTGCCTATTTTCATTTTGAATGATACAGCATCTAAAAGTAAAATCTTACCTGCCCAATACACTATCATATTGTCATCTTAATAAGGGCCATTCCATAATTTGAGTACTTGTGCTGAATATGAGTATGGGTTCATTCTCATTGTTGAAATGAAGATTCTGAGAACACAGTGGCAACTGTAATGCCACTTGCTATTGCTTAAATTAAATATTTATCTCAACACTTCCCTAGTTTTCGAATCAATGTAATTGAACACTGCTTTCTTTTGAATTTTTTTTTAAATAAAAATAAATAAATCTGATTACTCTTCAACAAGAAACGAGAGATTCAATCTCATATCAAACTTGAAAAGATTTAGGGCCTAATCAAAATTGTCTAAGTTGCGGTAATACCTCGTGTGACCCCTGTGTTGAAGTCCCACATCGCCTAGTGCCTTTCAATCCCTCTAAGACATATGAGGATACCTTCTCTCATTCTAGCACAAAGTCTTTTGAAAGCAATTTTCAAGTTGGCTGAATAAAGCAAAGCCGTGCATGCTCATATAGGTCAAAAGCAAACAATATAGTGCTGATGGGACGAGGCATTACAGTTGGTTATTTTAATCATTTTTAATCAGAGCATATTTAGCCCTCTTGCTAAAGCTTTAGCCTGACTGATAGTGAAACCTAAACAACATGGTTCCTCTTTCGACCCACATGCCCAAGATAAGCTCCTCCGCCACAACCAGTCCATGCAGCTTTTCCTTTATCGATTGGAATGGCTCCCACATAACTTCAGTGTGCAATTCCACCTGACCTGATAAAGACCTGTTGTTGTCCTTTGTCATATTTAATGCCCCTACGAACCACAGATAGTACTGGATTACCTTTAGAGCTTCCATTGATTGATGTTCAACTCGAAACATTCTAATTCTCCCAAAAGAACAAAAGAAGGGGGGAAAGACCTTCAAATGGTAGCAAATGGGTGACACAAAAACGGGTAAATGACTCATTCCCCTTATCCCCAACAATGGTAGCAAATGTGTATAATACAGATATTTCTAGATCTGAAGTAATCTGTTCAGTATTTTATCCAAGAAAATGCAAAACTTACCCTCAAATTATACCCTTTGAAACCTTTGCTGATGTCGCTAGTCATTTGATATCTTAACTGACTCTTGAGAAGCCAACCAATTACGATTTGCCACGTGAGTTTAAGGGTATAAAAGGGTATAAGTTGAGGGTAAACATAGCATTTTCCTTTCTCCAGTGCAGTGGTCCAACAAAATGCCCTAATTCTAGGTGGGGCTTTGTGATTTCAAACTGACTCAGATTGGAATCTAGAGTTGTTTTTGGGTCAGATAAAAGAAAAGAAAGGTTTGCTCAAGAAGATTCTGTTGGCTCTATCATCCAAACTATACCATCAACCCTTCATAAGCCAATATCAACTCACCACGCTTTCAACAAATTTTCCAACTAATATATTTATGAGAAATTATTTGTTAAACAACCAGTTCGTTGGCACTTAAAAGTATATCAAATGATCTGAACCCTTATAGGCCCTTATTTGACAGATCTGAAGAAAAATTAAAAGATCTATACAAAATTGATGATCTGAACTTTATATAATCTGATCATAGTAATTTGATTTATTTTTATTTTTTTCAAATGGTAACTGAAGATCTAATATAATTGAAGGCACCAGAGGTACAAATTATGCTGGAAATCGAATAAAGATCGTGTAAATTTGGATGTGGTAGAGCTAAAATCACCCACCTTATTGTAAAGTATTTTTCACATACTCTTCAAACCTATGATCCCCTCCTCTTTGACCCTATACCCTAAGATCCCAACCCCTATTTCCTCCCCACTCTTTGCATTCATCCCCTTTCTCCAAAACAATTCCTTTTCTTCCCTGATACCATTCTTTGGCTAAAAGTTTGCAATTACTTTCTTTTGCACTCCCAATTCTTAGCTCTCCATTCCCAATGAGCACTCCCATTGTTTCCCAATTTGTTAAATTAATGGAACTTCTTGTTGTCCCCATACTTCACCCACATTTTCCTTCTTATTCCCATGAAAGGAAAAAAAACATCTAACGGGACTTTCTCTGCTGAGACTCAATACCAAGACTTCCATTTAAATGGGTCCTACGCCTCACATGCTGGGTCTGATGTAAAGAGGACCTTATGAGTAGGGAGGGTGTAAAGTTTCACCCCCATCTGCACATCCTGTCTCTTACACTTCAAACTTCTATAAATGCAACGACTTATATTCATCAAAACTTAAAAGGCCAAGATTACATGGCTAGGATGATCAATTGGCGATGAAACTCTACACGTCTCATATTCATGTAGTCACCTATCCAATGCAGACAACCATGTAGAGCCCATGATCTATGTGTCGTGGAGTTTTGTTAGTCGGTCTCGCTGGGAAAGTGTGGCTGGCCTAACTCAAAAAATAGGAGAAATTCTATTTGGATTGTATGAGGAAAAGTTGGCATGGGTAACATATGGGAAGGGTTGCCAAGGTTGAGAATGGAGTTTTATAATCTTAATAGATGGGATTTGACAATCAACATAGTACCTGTTATCTAAAAGATTTTGGTACCATCAATGTATTGATCCAAGAGAAAATATTGGAGTGTTATTTCTTTTGGGACACTGGAGTGGGAATCAAAGAGAAAATATTGGATCATTATTTTATCCAGAATTACTTGTATATAAGATAATTTGGATGCTCTGGATTGAGTCAATGAACATATGTAACATGTTATTTACCAAAATAGAAAAGAATATATAACTTATGTATTTATGTTTCAAAAAAATATATAAAATATGTATTTAAGACAACTTAGTGGATTACTACCTAAGTACCTATACATAAAAAACAAATTAAAGAAATGGGCAAACCCATATTTAAAGCACATGCCAAAACTGGTATTGTCATCAAATGACTATCAAAATAAAGTGAAGTCCCATGAGAAACAATGTTATAGACTGCATCATGCAGTACACAGTGGACTCATACATGGTAAAATCTCTCTTTCTAAAAGATGGAAGAACCAGTAAATATCACTACCCGCATAGGTAATCATAAACACAAGTACCTGTAAAGGGAAGAGTCCTACAAAAAGGTAAATTCATCATATAAACTTGATAGTAAACTTACAACTTCAGGCATAGATGTACTGAACATTGTCTATGATAAAATGTCACAAATACATCGAATCTTGGAGAAACTGAAACAGATGTGGGTTATAAAGAATCGATAAGGGGATTATCACTTGGGGCTAGTCAACACCGAAAGAATAGCTGATGAAGAAGTGCTTGAAAGATTATGCAACAATAAAGATAATTGAAGACAAACCCACCAAAGACTTGTATAATGGCAAAGCGTAAGTGGCAACCATTAGATATTTCTTAACCTCACATGCTGCAAGGACACCCTCAGATGATATTGTCATTGAGAATCCACCACCAGAACTGCTAGAGTCTGACTTTCTGATCTCTCATATGGCAACGGGACCCCAGAAGTAGTCTACCTGTTCCTCGAAAATGAAAAATCAATCAACTACAATTAAGGGGTTACCGTCCCGTCTTGGCTCGTTTCATTCCTGTACTGTTGAATGGGGATACACTGGGACTCAGGTGAGGGCTCTCCTCCCTCAGTGTGCCATTCAGCATAGCCAATTCCCTTAACTGATGCTTCTTGTAGTAATCAAAGGACTCATCCTGATGAGGAAGTCCCAAAGGAATAGATGAGTCATAGTGAATGCAATTGAGGAAAAACTGTACATAAATACAAAGAGGGATCTGTTTCCTACCACAGGCTTAAAAAGATCTTCTAGTATCTCCACAGCCTGACTCAAACAGGAATCAATCACGTCTGCTGGCAATTCAGCTTCGACCAGCACATGTAATGGCTCATTTAGATGTTCATATCCAGGTTTATCTCTAAGGTTTTCCTCCTATAGAAAAGCAACATTAATCAGATCAAGGCCTCACTTTTTTAATAGGAAAGCACTGCAAATCTTAGGAAACTGAATGGCAGATAAGATTCCAATGTATGACTCTCTCTCTCTCTTCTGTTGTGGCTGTGAAAATGTGTGTGGTGTGTGTACAACACAAATTTTCACAGCCACAACACATGAGAGAGAGATTGTGCCAGATGGGGAGAGAGATCCCCATAAAACTTCTAGTTTGGTTCCCAAATAAAATATTGAGATAAAGTATCAAGTTCTTTTCACTTTTTAAGAGAGAGAAGTGTATTGAAGTTCATTGAATTATCATAAGATCTGTTTAGTCCATAAATTTTGAGACTGGCAAAAAACTCTGGATTACCTACAAGGATTTCTTTTTTGGTAATAAAGAAATGCCAATTACAATAACCTGTTCAGTATGAGGAAACCAAGTACCATGCAGCATTGAAAAGACCAACCTGAATGCAGGTGCATGGAATTTAATCCTCAATGGCCCCATTAACTAAATATGCATCAGGCTTGACCTATAAGGAATTAGAATCCAAAACAGAACAATGGAATATCAGCCCCTTCTTGACTTGGGGATGCCGTATGCATTTGTGCTAACATTGCACCTCACACAAATAAAGTGACTGCATTAAAAATGAAAAATAAACACTGCCAATTTCAAGCTGTAACCCCAGTTTATAAATCCATTGCAGTTTTTTTTTCTTTTCTTTTCTTTTTTTCTTTTTTTAGTTAGGATGATTATTGTCAAATTTCTTCGGACCTTGTCCAGATCTGTGAATGGGATAGCAAGACACCAATAGGATCTGAGTTCCAAAACAAGGAGAACAAAATAGTATGTTATTGACTTTTTCCTGTTTCTTAGTATCATATTTTATGCAAAGCAGAAGTCTATCTGATGATTAGCCTATTGGCCTGTTAACTTGTATACTACATCAAAGAACTTAGCTCGAATCATTTTTCCATGGAGAATAATCATTCTTACAAGCCTAGTAATCTCCTAAAGTTGCCTGCCTGGTTCAACAGAAACAGGTCAATGGTATAATCCCATGAGAAGACCAGAAAAAATAAAAAGATTATTCAGAACAACAATCAAACGAGTATAAATTCATAAACAATCGCACCATTGCTTATCATTTTCAATTTTAGACAAATTTCATTAAGAAAGATACCGGCTTAAAGGCAGTTCAGTGATTACAAAATCTGTAGAAATAGAATATGCAGATGTTTAGGCAGGAAAAATAACAACTATATTCAAAATTTAGAAATGTTTACATGAACTTTAACATAGAGACCTAGCCCTATAATCAATCTTACTAACCATACAGCTAATATCCACCCAGAACATCAGTTCACCAATTGCAGAGTATTATTGAAGATGTCAAATTACCTTGATGGAATCTTTCACTGAACCTCGGCCTCTTATGTACACTCGACACTGTGTTGTGGCTTCAACCCTTTTCAAGGAATTCCCCCGTGGGCCCAAAAGCCTACCAACAAAGTTGTACTGAGCGCAAGAAAACAATTTTGGTTTAGCTAAAGATCAAGAATAACCACTCATTTTGTACTTGGTGAATTATTTACATACATTAGGAAACTTGTCCACAGGGACATCCAATCGCATGACTTTTTTCACAACAGAGCTAATAGGAACTCCAGAAGCACCATTCCAACCGAATGATGATGTATTAAACATTCCCATTCTTTGAAGATGCCCATTTTCCTGAAGGAAAAGAGGATACCATAAGAAATGTAACATATTTTCAGCATTAAGTAGGAATAACTCAATCCGAGTAACATACAAGTAATATTTCCATAACAAACACGAAACAGCGAGTGACTAGAAGCCAAAACACAAGAACGGGGCATGAGATTAATCCAGATTTCGATATTAGAGGGAAATCCCCCCACCAGATAGATGGGAAGATGCCAACAATGATGACGATATGATGATTGGTGAAATCTCACCTGTTGACATTGCTCATGAGTCTACTTTTTTTCGTTGTAATTCTGAAAATAATCACTATTTATCAGTTACCCAAAACAAAGCTTACACGATATAGTGTTCTATAGACAAGTTTGGGTTCTAGACAGCGGTTTTCGTTACAAAAGTTGTGAGAACTAGTTCATATATCTTCAGATTTGTAACTAGAGGGAAGAATGTTCCACCAATTAGTATCCAAGTACCATGAGAATTAATGGTAATAATTTATCAATAAGATCCATTCCACTTCTTGTTGTAAAGGCTTTTTAGTAGCACCTTTGTACTTCATGGTGCCTGGCTTACCCAAAACTCTTTTGGCCCTGTCTATTGTTTTCTCACAACTTCTTTTTCTGATGGAATAATTTTTTTTATCTTATCTTAACATCTTAAATAAAAAAGGACAAAATCCATTATGTAGTAGCAGCGGTCGTGGTGCTAGTAGTATATCTTGAGCCCTTATCCCATCTGTCTGATGTTAGATTTAACAATAACAGCAACAACAGAAGCAGCAGCAACAAAAATGATTGACAATATTTGTCAGCTAATATTACCGAAAAGAGAAGCCTCTTTCACAATTCATGGAATGATGTGCAGTTCTACATCCAAAAACATCATGAACAAATGATTTTGTTCAAATTCCATATAAGAATGGCACAACCTACACAAGCAGAATTAACTCCATAATACTAATCACATATACAGATGCCAGCACATGAATTAAAATTTTGTGGCACGTTGATAGTAAAACCATACTGTTAGTAAACCTGAAAATTAGTTTTTCCACCTGCACATTCAAATCATTAGTTCCTGTAGATTCATTTTGATAAAACTCAGTATTATGGCAAGAAAATGTTGATGGAAAAGGCAAAATTCAAAAGCAAGGAGTATCTCAAATGCAAATATCCACAATTTATCCTGCTAGAAAATGAGACAGTTAATTCTCGTGACAAGACCACCACAGATAAGTTTTGCACTGAGGAAGCACCCTTTACAGTAAAGAAATCTAGAAACAAAAATCTGAGAACTAATATAATTTCATGTTTTCCCCAAGAAACACTAGTGCTAGATCAGATCGGAGATTAGTCTTAGTTGTCAAAATCTTACAATCTACAATTTGAATCTTATGATATGATACAATTTTTAGAGAAACAATTTGAATCTTATGCTTGAATCCTGACTCTAAAGAACCTTGCAATTATTTAGAAATGTTTACAATTTAAACATGAATTTTAATACAGTATGATTGTCCCTTTATGCTTCAATTAAATTTCCAAACGTAGGTTTTATAAACTATGAATTATCACATGTTATTACATGTCTACATGCATGAGTTTCTTTTTATAATCTTGAACAATTTTTTTACATATAAAATATAGAAAACATTTATATAATCACTGTATGTGTCACTTGTATTGTTGTTTTGAATATAAAAATGCATGGATTATAAAAACTTATCTTTTTAATTTTGATTTTTTAAAATATTAATTCGTTTTTGAGAAAAGTATAAAAACGCTATAAGATTTATGATATGATTTACAGTCCAACAAAATTGATTCCCTGAATGATTTATGACACGATTTTGATTTAAAAAAAAAATACCCCTTGCAGAGTTACAGGCTTCTTCCATGGAAACTGGGAAGGGAGCTAGCTCCACAACTCCACATCAATGCCTTTTCCTTTCAAACAAATCTAAGTACGGAATTTCCATGCCAAGTCCAAACATATCCAAGGCATGGTAACAAGTGATAAGTAAAATGAAGCATTACCTCTGTTTGCATCCCAGACCACCCCTCCAAATCCATCAGTCCACCATTTGAGTGGACACCAGTTGATCTCAGTGGACTGCTGTGCTCTAATATCTCGTGATCAACAAAATTTTGGCTTGGTGACAAGCCAGATGCCCGCAAAATTTCTGTCATGGCAATTGACTAATTAGAAGATTGATAGCAAATGCAAAACACTAAACACTATATGAGAAAAGTACATTCACATCAGAGCAAGGTGAGATGGCATCCAAGGGCAACAATAACCATTAGCATTGGATTTTTAAAAGGAACAGAGTAAGGCGAATGATATGAAAATTGTCTTGTGGATTTTTAAGTCTTCATGTCACAATTTATATAAAATGGAACTATACAGTCCTCTGTGGGCTCAAAATAGCAGCTTGTTACCTCCCTCTTCTGTGTTTACAGGAACAAGCATTATTTACAAGAGGAAACCTAGACTACTAAAATGATGAAACCTAAAGGTTGGAATTGCTTTTTGATTTCTACTATTTCATTCTGCCATGCAGAAACCATTTCCGTAGTCACTCCACAATCCATGTCCTCTTTCATCATTTCCCTCCACATCTTTAATGGCCTCTCTCCTTGTACCTTGTAAGTTATCAATCCAAAAATAAAACAATTGAGCCAGAAGCTTAACAGTATGTTATTCAGAGATGGAAGTTACTTAAGTCTCTTCTTTTTTAAAAAAAAAGTAAGAGCTACTTGACTCTTATAGGAAAAAAAAAAGGTATAACGATTAAGAGAAACTTATTCTATCTTATATTTCAATGCAACAATTTCCTGTTTCAGGAACCAAGTTAGCCTTCTATAGCAGATTATGCAAATCACAATGTCATGCAACAACAGAGAACAAAACTTAAATAGAGGGAAAAAGCATGCACCTTGGTGTATAAGTCTGCTGCAAAAAGGCAGAACTTGCATAAAAGGTCCCAGCTTCTGCCTCTCAGCCAACAATTCAGCCAAGTATCTGCTGCTCAACCAAATTTCCATCATAATTCAGAAAACCAAACAATAAACCCATTTTAGAACAATTAAGAACCAATATTGCAGCTTCCACATTAATATGGCACCACAATTTTCACAAGTATGATAATCAAAATTCCAAGCATAATATAAAATTAATGATAACTTGAACTCACAGTGGATTTATTTATGTCAATATGTATACAGATATTTGTGTATGCAAGCACATAACATACATGACTCATAAATACATATATGTGGTATCTGATTGGCTCAATCTAAGTCACAAGATTGAGATTGAGAAATAGAATAAGCCTTTCTAATAGAGGAACCACTTTTCAGAATACTCAGGAATGGATTATTCTTCTTTTTTTAAACAAGTATTCTAAATAAATCTACAACTTCTGTAGTTGCACAAGTTAGCACTTAAGAACACGTGTTAGGCTAAAGTAACTTTTGTAAATAGAAGTTCATTTTATGTCACAAAAATCATCATGAACAAACCAGATAACCTCCAAATTCAGAGACCCAATGGCATAAATAACATTAACACACTGAGACCAAACAAAGTAACTTAGAGATTATACTTAAATACCAAAGAAATAGGCATCCTTCGATTTGCTCAAGTGTATTTTAATAACCATATCACATGATTATGTAAGCATGTAGCTAAGCAAAGTGTACATAATCAAATTTGCTCTGTTTCTCAGAGAGAGAGAGAGAGAGAGAGAGAATATTATATATTCATAATTTTGTATCTCTACAACACAATATTAATCAAATATTATGTTATTCATCCATAGTAGCAAATGCATGGGCAGTAGAGCTTCCAAATGCACCATACTTGGGGCTTGTTTGGTATTCATTATTTCAGGGTGGAATTTTGAATTTGGTGGAATTTGTCAAATTCTACTCAAAATCCATTATTTGGTTCATCTAGAATTTTGTAGATGAAAATTTTCAAATTCTAAAAGTTGTCCAAATTCTGGAATTCCAAGTTCTCTTGAAAAGTTGTTATATTTTTTAAATTCCAGAAATCGCAAATTCACATTAATCTTTAAGTTCTTAAAAAGGGAATGCATAATCCATTGTAGAATCTCCTGACAGCTATGATATTGGTGTTCGAGCGACGTCTTCTCCATTCATCCCTACACCAACTTTGTTGGTGTCCATACATCAACTTTCTTGGCCCCACTCTCAAGTATAGACCTTTCCGTTAGATCTATAAAATTTGATAAATGTGGAACAACGTAATTGGTTAAGCAAACATGTAATTATTTTCTATGACAATACTTTTAACATGTTATAAGTGCATGGTGGTAATGGATCTTCCAATGCTTATCCCTATCTAAAGACCCACAAATAATGTTAGACATGTGTGCATTGGAAGAGAATGTAGATTCACTTAAAAGTAACCTTGGTTAGAACAACTGAGCCATTTTTAAAATCCATAAAATTATGATCAAAAAATAATTTAAAGTGATGAAAATCTAGAGAGTTAAAAAACATGGTATTGAATGTAGTCCTCTAATTTTTGTTATGATAGTAGGTATTGATGTTATATTGTTATGATTATTTTTGTTATTCTTTCATTTCAATATTTTTAATGAATGATGAATGAAATTATTTCCTCTTATAATTCTATATTTTTTTGTGCATAAAAATGTTATTACGTGGGGCCAGAAGATGAAAATTTATGTATTAAATTTTCAATTTTAATGCACATATTTGTTAGTAAACTGTTATTTAAACAAGAAACAAGAACTCTACAGAGTCCAACTTAATATTATATTTTAATAGTGTTGGCATCTCCAATTCTAAGATGAACCAAATAGCGGATTTTGACAGTGAAATTCCTCTATTTCCTACTTTCAGAATTTATCAAAATCTAAACTTTCATAATTCTAAATTCTAAAAATTCAAAGGAAAGACTCTACCAAACAAACCCTTATTATTTAGTAATATACACATGGCACAAAGGTTGTATGTTCGAGTCATATGACCATCTTAAAATATTATACATGTAACTAAGTATATTTATATTTACATATTAATTAAAGTTTTCCAATTAAGTGTTAGTGATTAACAATGCATACAAGTGTAGGCTTATTATAGATTATAAATCACATACTAGTCCTGATTAAGTAGAGGCTCCACAAGGAGAAAAAAATGTTTGGGGCCAAGACAGGGCCAAAGTGTACCATCGACCACTTATTTTCAGAAACAATTTTGTTCAATTGGTCTAAGCTTTCAGGATTAGACTAGACGTATTGGGTTCAACTCCTCCCAAGCTTACCTAATTCGAGAGGCTTGCAGGTGGTTTCGTGTATCCGTGGATTAGTCTCACTTCCCGGATACCCCTGTTATGAAAAAAATTGTTCAAAGAATGTAACCTCGAATAACAATCAGAATCGCCAGCAGAAGAAACTAAGAACCAACAGCAGAATATAAACCAAATCCAGAAATTCTCTCTAGACACTTTGTCTAGAGGATTGGATGGGTGTACAATGATAAAAGACACATATCTGATTATAATGATGTATCTTGGATGATTCCAACCAAGAAAAGATTATATATAAGCAAAATAATAATCAATAACGACTCCAAACGCTGAGAAATACATAGAGAGAGTGCTTGAATAATCAATAATCAGATCCAAGATCCACAAATCAATCCTGAGTCCAAACAATCTGACAAAATTGACAGAACCCAGATAAACCCAGATCAAAAATCCAAAATCCATGTCCAAAAGAGAAGGTACAAAGCATGAAACACATTATTTTATTAAAATTCCAGAGAGAGGGAGAGAGAGAGGAAAGACCTTTCTCGATCCAAAGAAGAAGAGGAAGGCCTGATGGTGTTGTGGGGAGATGAGTGGACTCCTGAATGGGAGTACTGAAAGAAAGTTGAAGGTGGGATTCTGTCGTCCATGGCCTACTACTGCACCAAATTCCACCACCTCAGCTGCTTGCCTTTTCTCCGCACTGATTTCAATTGAAAAAAAAATAATAATAATAATATTAGTAAGAAAGAGAGATGGAGAGAGGGTAGGACTGGATCAAATGTGGGGCCCAAGCTGGTGGCGTTTGGCTGGCAGACTCCTCTCTGGAGTCTGGAGTCTCTCGGACTCTCGTCGCTCGTTTCTTTCTTCGATCGAGAAAGAGAGGGAGAGAGAAAAGCCTTGGATTCCCTCACTTCTGTGGTGTTCTTATATTTTTATACAAGAAATAAATGCTTTGGATTGCATGTCATGTGTAGTAGGTGTATAATTTAAATGTTTTTACAGCACAAAAACTAGATTAGCATGCACTTTAAAAAAAAATCCCTTCTTACAATATTAAGTTAAATATCTAAACAAGAATACAAAACTAAGAAATCAAAATAAAAATAAAAATTTAAGATAAGATGGCCAAACTTCTCATATAACTAATCTTAGGAAATATGTAAATCTTCTAATCTACACAGGCCACGTACAAAACAATAAAGAATGAATTAAAATGATAGATATTTACAACAAGTGTTTATTTTTTATGACTTTAATTATACTCACATTCTAAAAATAATTGCATTCTATTTAAGGCCATACTGAGACCTATATATTAGGTGTTTTAAAAGAAATTCATATTTCAATATTAGATTTAAGAAATTTGATGTGATAAAATTAGGATAATGATTTTTACACCCACTATTTTCTTTTATGATGCACTCATTTAAAAAAAATTCCAAATTTGACTCTAATTCTCTTCTCCCCTTGTCTTTTTTTCTTTCGTAAAAGAAAGGACAAATTTGAAAATTTCACAAAAATCACTACTCTAAAGTTATTGAAACCTTATTTTCAAGTTTTGTAAGGGTTATAATATTCAAACATAAATCATCTTTCAAAAAAAATTCAAACATAAACCTGAGAGCGAAGAAAAATTAATTTCATTAGATTTATAGCATGTCTCTTCAAGCTTGACAAAATTTTATTTTATAAGTTAAGATATCAAGAAACCATTATAATTAAATTACAAATCTAGCAATTACTTTTCAAACAAGTTTTTAGTCCAATACAGGAGTACAAAAAATGGTATCGGTCGATATCGTTATCGGTCTATATATCGGCCGATATTTTTCTCTTTCCTCTTCTTTTTTTAAAATATCGGGCGATATTTTAATATCAAGCGATATTGTGAATATCGGCCGATACGATATGACATCGGCCAATGTGATGCCCTCTAAAACCGATATATATCTGCCGATATGATATGTATCGGCCGATATTTTGACCCCTGGTCCAATCTAATGAGCCTAAATTTGATTGTTTAAGAATTTAAATAAAATTACTAATGATGCCATCCCTATGAAACTTCCAAATTCATTTATAATACAATCTTATCCTTCCTTATTTCAACGTTATTTCCTCTTTCTTAACTCCTCTCTTACAAGCTGTCATCTCTCATCCCATGTTAAAATTGAATTATATAAATCATTTCTAGTCTAAGATAACTCTACCATGATTGTCATTATTTAAATTATTCCCATCAATTTCTTTAATTGAATGAATGATATTGCCTGTTTAATTTTGGATTTCAAGTGCTACACATATATTAAAAGTTTATTATCATTATTATTACAAATTTATTTTTAATAAATCTGAGGGCTACAAATCGGTCGAGTGAATCGGGTTCTTTAAAATCCAATCTGACCCGAGTTGATATATATAGAACTCAACCCGAACCTCACAATCCGACCCGAATTCTGACCCAACCTGAATTATGAACCCATTTTAGCGTAATCTTAACTGGATCAGATCGAGTTAACTTGTAAAATCCTCAACCCAACCCGACTTGAATTTCATGCGGATCTTTATCTTCTAAATCCGACCCAATCCGCTGACCCAAAATTCTCGACCCAACCCACATGATTTCTCGGGTCGGGTCAAAATCCAACCCGAGTTGCAGCCCTACTCCATACCATTAAACTTAGTCAAGTGACTAATTTCATGTAACAATGAGGGCTAAAAAATAAATGTTTATATGCTTTTCACCCTTAAATTATTTAGGCACTCAGTGACATAAGAAATGGTGAAATGGTACTATTGAGGAGGTGAGCCTCCATTATCTGAAAAGGGAGGTGCCTCTGTAAATTCTTTCCTCATTTTTTATTTGATTCATAATTTACACGTCTGGCATCCAAATCTGATGATCCAAAGATCAAGACCATCCATGTGGCAACTTCTAAAAAGTTGGATTAAATAATCACCACCGCTGAAATATCCCAAAAAATTTGAGGGCTGAAAGTCTTTTGCTGCACGTGGCCCATTGACTTTTTACCTTTGTTCAATCATAGATAGTTTTGCATGCATAAATTGAACGGCTAGAATTTTTTTAAAATTTTTATTTTATTTTTCTAAAATGTATGAGATGAAGACGGCTCTCCGTTAAAAAACGGTCTCAACCGATACATCTGCCGATACGATATGTCGACCAATATCTCGTTATTGGCCAATATTTTTCTCTCTTCTTAATTTTTTTTTTTTACGAAAACGGCTGATATCGACCTATATGATGCGGCCGAAATATCATTATATTGGCCGAATATCGGTCAATACGATTCGTATCGGTCAATATTGAACCCCTGGACGCTTGTCTTCTACTAATGCACTGATTGGAGCAAGTGTGCAATTAACATGTATCAATATCAAGAAATAACTTTTTAATATTGGTTCATATATATATTTTTAATAAAAATAAGTATCTCTTCATTTTTTTTCTATTTTTTGTTAAAAATATTAAAATATATAAAATATCGATATTTAAAAAAAAATAAGAGAGAAATCTCCGCCAAATCTCGGATTTCCAAGATTTTTACCCTTGGCACCTAGCTGATGTTTGTTGGTACTTAGACACAAAAAGTCTCAGATCACATGAGGGAAGTTCAAATATTAGAATATACGAGACTTACTCCACCTAGCATATGACATTTTTTTCAAAGATAAATTAAAACTCAAAGAATGGAGTCCGAAACATACAAAAATATGTTAGTTCACACTCAATCATTAGAACTTCAACTAATTATTAAATTAATCATTAATAGAAGAGTGCATATGTTTATATATAGGATAGCACATATTTATTTATCATTATATTTAAAATTTGAAAAACCCCCAATCAATTCACAAAGATTTCGAATCAAAGAAATTAATAAATTTTATTAATTTTTAAATTAAATATAAAAAGTCGAATATTCTACAAAATTTTGAATTAAATTGGAGTTTGGACTTTTCGAAATGAGCTTAATAGAAGGGTAGAGATTTTTTTAATTCTATGGTGCATAATGCCATCAAAAGTGGGACCCAATGCTGAAATATTCACTATAGGTGGGGCCCGGTTATACAAGTCGGTGATGAAGATTGCAGAAATTGGTGGCGGTCTGGCTGCTACTTTGGAAGCAAATGAGAAAGGGACTCACCTACCTTACCAGTGCGTCTTCGTGGACAAGTCTCTTAAAAAACATTTAAAAAAAAAAATATTCATTAACCATCTCTTACAAAATTAAAAATATTTTATAATAAAATAAGGAAGTGAAAACGTATATTAGAGAATTTATTTTTTTTGAATTTACGTGTGAGAAATCGTGAGATACCAATGTAAGATCTCCACGGATGAGCCCACTACTCCTACAGTACACAAAAGTTAAACCATAGGAGATGAAACCCGCAACCTCCCACTTCCTAAGACGAGAGGGAGGTAACCACTTGAGCTAAACCATGTGGGTATATTAGAGAATTTATTTGAATGATATAAAATTGAAGTTTTTCTATTTTGTCTGACTTCATTTATGATTAAGAAAAAAAATCTTATTCTTACATTATTATGTTATTTTATTTAAGTAAAAGTACGTATTCAAATCAATTAGAATAATTTAGATGAGTGTAGTTCAACTAGTAATCTTCTATTTCCTCAAGATGTCAAGTTCGAGCCTCCATAGTTTCACCTAGTGTGCTACAAAGGTACTTGGGTATCACTCGTGGGAGAGTTTTACAATGGATTTCCTAGGTTTTCTATATATAAATTCAAAAAAAAAAATTAATTAGAATAAAAGATGTAATAGATTCAATGAAATAATATAAGGTTTGTTTTACTGAATTGAATAATATAGAAATGAGTTCACCTTAGTTTTTCCTTTATTGCTGAATTTGAAATGTGTCGCTTCTATGCACGTTGAAATTAAAAAAAAATCATGTAATTATCAAATAATATAGAACTGAAATTAAAAAAAAATTAATGTCTTAGTGCCTTACACCTACTCAGTAAAATCCTTTATATAAGAATGATTTATTAAAAGGATTTTCTCTATCCAAAGTTCCAAACACACTCGTAATATTTTTTTTTTAAATGAAATCTTTAATTTAATTAAATTATTTAAAATAATTCTTCTCAGTTTTTGGAAAATTGGAAAATCTTGAATTGAATTGATATGGGTATCCATGGAAGTATAGATTTCGTCTTAACCTTATTTTCATGCATGGAGAAAAAAATTCTACCAATTTCAACTTAGCATGAGAGACCCTTTAATGATATATGGGACCTTAATATTAAACAAAAAATTATTTACACTTAAAATGTATTTATACAAATTTATATAATAATTATATAATTCAGTTCCGAAATGTATTCAAATTTTCTAAATTTATCACTTGTTATAAAGGATCATGCTAGGAAGACTTTCTAAGTCAGCTCCCTCACTAATTTTTTAAATAAATGAGTTATAGATCTTGTATAATTAAGTGTATTTAATATGATTACAATCATATATTTAAAATTTCTCAATCAAATGATAATTTAATTTATATAATTTTAATTTTTAAAATTTTGATGAGTATAATTATAGATTTTTAAAAATAAAAAATAAAAATAAAATAAATAATTTGAAGATGAAATTTGATATCTATTCAATTCTTAAATTTTTTTTCACCACACGGATAAAAAACTCAATTAAAAGACAAAAAAGAAAAGGAAATCTTGTAGAATTGTTTATTATAATGCATTTATTTGTTGGTTCATTGAATGCTACATAATAGGCAGATGGGCCCACTAGTGGGCCATAATCCAGGCTTTTTTCCCCTCTTGGGCCCACCTTTCCATGGTTTTGACAACTCATGCAGTGATAAAAATCTGAATGGACTGTGCCCAGAAAGGACAAATAGGCATAAGTCAAAAGGTGTCATTGGAAACCCTTTTGCTGTTTGTTTTTCTTTTTCAATAGGTTGATTCACATTACCTTTTGTACTTATAAAGCTTGAGTTTTGCTCTTGTTATAGTAATTTTATTTTGTAGAATTTTTTAAAATTATGAAATGGCAAATTTATCTATAAAATTTTTGAATTACCCTTAAAAAAATAGTTTCTTAAATAAAAAAAAGAAATATACATTCATTCAAACATAATATATGTGAACAAAATGACTCTCATCAGAAGTATTAATATCAACCGATACTTATATATTGAATTTTTGAGGCCCAATATATATCGGTTATGTAACCTTGATATCAGTTGATATAGCCTATGTATCAACGATATATATTGATCAAATATCAGGCATTTAAAAAAAATCAATATGGGCGTTTCTGGCCACCGAAATATCAATTTTTTATTTAAATAAAAAGACCATTTTTCGGTTTTTTTCCAATTTAATTCAAAAAATTAAAAAACAACCAATATTTAAAAAAAAAAAAGAGAGGAGAGAATGATTTCGACTGATATATCGACCGATATCATAAAAAATGATATTATAACCCTTGACTCCTATTATATTATATTTGTCATTATGGATTTTCTTAAAATCAAAATTTAGAATAAAAGTCATTTTAAATCACTAGTTTAGATATCTTTAAGGGTAGTGGGCTCACTCGTGGGGATTTTACGCGGGGTATCACAAGGTTTCGCATACGTAAATTAAAAAAAAAATAATGGAAAGATAACCATTGATTTTAATGCATTTGGATTGAATAGTTATTTGTTCCTTTTGATCCCAAATTTTTTATTTTGTGTACTCTACAAATTTTATGATCAATATAGTAAGATCCAGTTTAAGAATAAAGTTTTGACTTTTGAACAAAAGTTTGATATTAAAAACTGTATTTTCAGACCTTCAGAAATGTTGAATTATTAAAATAGACTATTTCGAGGCCTATATTTTAGCCAAATTCAAAAAAATATTAAAGATAGAAAAGACAAAGTATTATTTATTATCAAATGATATATGTGTGCAGATCGACCACACTCTATTATATTTAACATTGTAGATCTCTTTAGAATTAAAATTAAAAATAAAAGGTTATTTATCATAAGTCATGATCAGTTCAACAATATTTTCACCCTTTATTACTCAACGTTGGATAGTTCAACTGGTTACTCTCCCACCTCATGAAGCGAAAGGTAACCGGTTCGAATCCTAGCGGCGTAAACTATTGGAGGCGTCCTGTGTAGGTGTGGATTGTTCTCCCAGAGGTGTCTCATATGGGCCCATACACTCGCCTTTCCTTACTTTTAGTCTCTTATAAAATATTCATACAAGAAGTTTGATACTAATTTCAATTTTCAAGTATTGGTAATCCAATCTAGCAATGTGAAATAGACAATTAGATTACAAGAAAGTATTTTTATTTATAGATAAAATCAATAGATCAAAATTATATTTAATTTCTAAATCATAAAAAAAAAATTACGCATATCCTACTCATCTCATAGGTCATGATTTAATTTTTTTTATTATATTTCAGGACTTATATCTCATCTAAATATATATATAATTTATTTTAAATTTTAATGAATTACCTCCGCAAAGTGTCCATAAAAATTCATTATTCTTTACTTCATTTCCCTTTTTAAATGAACTATTGCTTCAAATTCTTTTTAAATGTGTGGACTGATGAGAATTATGTTCATGATGATGGACAATAACAGCCCCCGCCTAGCAATTCATGGTCTTTGTCAGTGGTTCAGGGTCAACAATTAGGGCAGGGCTGTCAATGGGCCCAGTCTCAAGCCCAAAAGTTGAGTCCAATTAGGATGGGTCAGAGGCCCGTAGAAATAGGGTAGGACCCAAAGATCCAAAATTCGATGGGACCGAGATGCCAATATCTTGGTTCCACAATATCAGTCGATATTACTTTATTATTTTTTAGATCAAATCTCGGCCGAGATATCTCATGTCGATCAAGATATACCACTAAAATCCAAAATATCACTAAATTTTGGACGCCTGGTAGGACCAAAATTTAAGACCATAATAATTTTAGCATATTAGAACTTAGACTTTAAAACATGGGGTTTCTGCATTCTACCTAAAAATAACATGACTCATGAGAAAGGAACTTGATGTTGAGACTATTTTATATATTTTAATATTCGATAGATAGGTTCTTTGAAATAGAATATTACCTTTGCTTTATTTTAATATTAAATTGTATAAAGTGCTTCATTATTAATTTCAACGTTGAAAAAGATGGTAGAGCTAAATTGCATTGTCATGTCTGTGACACCATTATTGGTCTTCAAGACTTGCTCTCCTCTAATATGTGCAGTATATATTTAAATAATTGACAAAGTCATACAGTTGACAAATCTAAATCTGTCGTTTATTATTATTATTGAGATATTAATAGATTAATTTGATTCAACAAACTTTAAAAAGTATACTGTTGATCATGAATTTATTTTATGCAGAAGTTATAAGTTCGATTCTCACTTTATTTTAAAGTCATTTTCGATATAATTAATTAAATTATGTATGAACAACTGCTTAGTCAAAAGTACCACTATACCCTTCAAACTCTATATGTGCCTAAGAACAAAAGTTGGAATAATGATTCCAAACTTGATTGACACATATAAAATCTAATTCTTCTCATGCACTGAAGAATGGAGTCACCATCTGGCATGGCCCATTTAAATATCTTAATTTTTAAGTTTATAAAAAAAATTATATGTAAATAAATAAATAAAATTCCTTACAAATTAGTACTCATGTAAGTTTAATGGAGCCCCAAACAAGTGTAGGCCAACATAGTCTCAATATCGCCCCTTCCACCCTCACACCCATTTCAATAATATGGGTGAGATTAATCCTACAAATATACAAAACGACGTAAATCCCAAATTCAAGACCTTTATTCTAAAGTAAACTTTTTTATAAGCATTATATTCTAGCAAAGACTTCAAAATCAGTGATTAACATGAGCTTTGATGAACATTTGATCTGCATGCCATTTTATGGGTTGTGTTCTAATTTTTCTCAAATGTCTGAATTGATCAATAGATTAAATATAGGAAGAGAATCCAAGGGTACCATTTCAGTAATTCGTTTTGAGTTTGCTCGTTACATGCATGATGATTATGCTCATTAAACTCTGCTATTTGCTGTTTAGTGAGCCCTTCAATAGATCCCACATTCTCTTTTATAGGTTCTATAAATTTTGGTGCATTGAGATTGAGAGAAAGTGGTGGAGACTCAGAGTTCTTCTCTCCCATTGCTCTTATTGAATCATGTCTCTTTTGTCTGCAAATCACTGTGTAGATCAGCCAAATTCTAGCTCTAAAAAAATCATGTGATGGAAAGTCTCCTTATAAACTAAAAAAATCTCACTAGCTTAACTCTAAAAATAAATAGTTAGAATTGCAACTCCACTCCAAAGTCTCCATTCATTTGCCTTTACATGGAATGGCAAGAGATGTCTAGAGGCTAGTTTCTTTCTATCAGAATATTCATAATTCTACTTTTATTCAACGCTAAGCTAAATTTATAGAGGAGAATGTTGGAGTTGAATGGTTTGAAAATTAATAGAACTAAAATAAAATATATGGAATGTAATTTTACTGGGTTAGATGAAAGTAAGGGTAATTCGGTAAAGATAGAAAATGGCCTAATTGCATATTGTGATAAGTTTAGATAGTTGAGCTCTATTGCAGAAAATCTTAAGGAGGTTTTAATTTAGATATAACGAATATGATAGAGTGAAGTGGGTGAAATATATATAAGCTTTATTTTATTTATTTTTTTGAACAGTAAAGAAGAAGATTATATTAAGAATAAGCAATATAAAACAAAGAGAAGAAACAAAAAGGCCTAAGAGACTTAGACCAAAAGAACAGCAAAACACAAACCACTAGAAAAACAAAGAAAACCCGCTCCAACAAAGAGCTAATCTCCAGGAAATCTGAAAACCCCACGAGTTGTGCCATCCACGCCGTTCTTCGCAAAGTAGTCCGCCACACCATTAGTAAAGCGACTGATGTGGATAAAAGACACTCTAAACCCGCAATTAATTCCTTAATCTCCCTAACCAAAGTAATTAATCTCCAAGGAGGACGCTTCAAGCCTTTAGCCCATTTAATTGCATTGGAAGAGCCACTCTCAATCACTAAATACCCCCTCCACCCAAAATCGGCTCCTAAAGGCAGGGCTCTCCTAATGCTAAGAAGTTCAGCCTTATTAGACTCCACGATCCCCACAGATTCAGAGAACATCAATCGCGTGGACCCCAAATGATCTCTTAGAACTCCACCAATCCCAGCTGGACCCGGTTTACCCCTAGAGGCCCCATCCACATTAAACTTCAACTTACCAAAGGTCGGTGGGGACCAATAAGGTTCTTGCGAATCCGAGGGCGATACATTAAGCCCCCATCCCAACACTGAATAAGATCACTAAAGGCCTGATGTGAGCAAAGCCAGACACACAAATTCATTTTTGCTTTCTGGATGAGATCCCTAATTTCCATAATCTTTCCTTCAAAGATCCTGGCGTTCCTTTCCTTCCAAATAGACTAAAGGACCATGAGAGGGATAGTGATCCAGGGCCACTTCCTTCTGCGGTTACAATTAGAGATGAACCAGGAACTCGCCAGACCCTCCAAAGATCCAGAAGAAACCCAAGAAACACCCATAAGATCCCAAAAGTAGCTCCACAATTTCCAACTGAGAGGACAAGAAGCAAAAAGATGGTCAACAGTCTCATCATCCAAGCCACAAAGGGGACAACTAATGTCACTATCATCATCCAGCAAACCTCTACGTTTCAAGTCAGCCTTACTTAGAATTTTTTTTTTCAAACAGCACAAAACATACAATTGAACCCTTGGTGGAGCCAGGCATTTCCACACTAAGGGCTGGGGTGCTTCAACACCAAAATCATATCGATTCCTAACTTCAATCATGGCCTTAACAGAGAACAAGCCCGATGAATCACCGGTCCAAACCAAATCATCATCCCCCATCGGATCAACTGGAAAACTCAGCAACTGGGCATTAAGGCCATTCTAATAATCGATCTCAAACGTCCTTAGACCCCTTCTAAAAGCAATCTGCCAAGAAATACCTTAGTCGCTGACAACATAAGCATCGCGAACAAGAATCCTTTTATCCAAGCAATCCTGAATAATCTGGAGAAGCGCTCTTTTAAAGGTCTATCACCTAACCATAAGTCTTCCCAAAAGAAAGTGCAATCGCCCTTACCCACCATACTTCTAAGGCACTCCTTGAAAAGCTTACCCACTTCAGTCCTCTCCTGACACATCTTCCACCAAGCTTTAAGCATCCCAGAGCCCCTCTTTTCCACCTCCTCCCCCAAGGACCTACTTGTTTAAATCCGAAGTACCATACTTAGCAGACAAAACGCGAACCCACAAGGCATTAGGTTCACGACCGAAACTGCCAACCCCATTTACATAATAATGCTTCATTTCGCAACCGAATAGGAACAATTCCTAAACCACCTTTGGAGATAGCTTTAGTCACCTCAGACCAGGCCTTGTGCAATAAAAGAGTCTCCACTTGTCTAAAATGACGATTTTATAAAATAGTTATTAGATTCGTGATGCTTTATGAAGCAGAGTGTTAAGCAATGAAAAAAACACATGTAAATAAAGTCATGACTCATGACAATGGAGATGTGTATGCAACATTGGATGAGTGGTATAACTCTAAATGATAGAGTTAGAAATGAAAGAATTAGAGATATTTTAAAGATAACTCTGATGAGATAGTTTGGTCATGTTAGTAGAAAAACAAGCACAGCCTCAATATGTAGAGTGGAGAGACTGCAGATTGATGGTATTAGGAGGAGAGGTCAATTTTCGAAAACATAGAGGGAAGGGATAAAAAAGGACATGTTAGACTACAAAGTGACTGATGGTATAATTTATGATAGAGTTATTTGGAAAAGAAAAACTCATAAAATTGACTCCAGATAAATGGAATTACTGATTGCCGATGATGATGATGAGAAAAGCAAGAGTGAACCTCCTCAACATCTCGAGGAGAAATCCTCATTGCTAAATAAACACAGTTCCTTCAGGAGTCAAGGAATTGGGAGAAAAAGTGGCACGAAGGTTGAAGATGTGCAGTTATCTACAAGCAACTTCTTCCACTCAATATAATGGCAGATCTTCTACACATGGAGATTCAAGGAGTAAGCTGCAAACTGTTGGATACTATTCCTACCATTTTCTCTCCAGTGATTTTTCATTTTTTTTAAAATTTTTTATATCCATTACAACCAAATGTGATAACCTCACCCAAAAATTCATATTCCATACACATGAATACTCTAATAGACAATAAATCCAACCTTGCAATAAAATGGGAAAAGTGCAAAAAAAAAAAAAAAAAAATATATATATATATATATATATATATATATATATATATATATATATATATATATATATAAAGAAAACTTTCTAATTGCCCGACATGCTATCTGTGCTAAACTACAGGATAGAACCACATTCTATATGGACCCAGTCTTGGAGAAGAACAATGAGAGAATCTTCTCTTTCCCTTGAATGCAAGAAAATTCCAGAAAATTTGACTACGGTAGTTGAGCAATTTCAAGCAAAATTTTGTTTAGTGACTGTGGCTTTGAGAAGAAGGGGCAGTGATCACTGCCTTTGATCTTGTACACACTCTCAGGTGGGTTTTCTCTAACAAGTTTTTCTTGGATGTCCGGTGAGAGTGCATGGTCTTCAAGTGTTTGAATGAAGAAACGGCGCGTCGAGCCATAGTTTTTAGGTGATAGTGAGAGCTTCTCCATGACTGGTCCCAGTGGGAGCGGCCTCATGGAAACTGTGGCCAATGCAACATCCTGACATGTAAAAAATGAACAGTTAGTCAGAGAACCACACAAGTTATGTGACATCAATTCATACACCTGTGACAAGGATGAATAGTTTTAAGTCATTACCATGTACAGACCTAGGACATCAGTGTTGGTAATGAGATCAAGATAAATCCCCATTTTCCTTTTAACCATGGTTTTATACATGTATTTTTTTAATATTTTAGGAAAACCAATTTCCATTATTATTCAAGTTTCGTATCTTACAAATATTCTATGTATTTTCATGTACATAATTTAGCCAAAATACTTTTGTCTGCCGCCTCTTTCATCCTGCAATAAATTTTTGACAGAGGCAGATATTTATGAAGTGTCTAAAAGATAGTAGCCCGGGTTGGTCGACTGGTGAAAGACTTTATCCATTGATCCAATATCAGGTGTAACAAGTAAAAGAAGATCCGGAATTAGGTTGATTGCAGACAAAGCAGGTCACCTGGCATGATGCTCCACCGTTCTAAGAGGTCGCACGTTGAATCATTGAAAGGTCTATTAGGTGAAGAACCATAGTCTGAAAATACTCCAGAGCTATTTATTCCATCATCTAGGGTTGGCAGTTGGAACTAATGATTTGGTTTGGCAAAAAAATTCTATGGACAAACTTAAAATTTTCTGTGGACCAACCTCCTATCCATCTCTATTTGCGGTTGGCACTAAAAGTACTTGGTTTTTTTTTTGCATTATTTATATTCTCATGCACTATCTTTAGAGTTGAATCTTCTATTAGTATTTCTCCAATTGTTCCAAAATTCACTTAAAATAATAGAGGATTATGGAAGGTTAGCATAGGGATTTTGAACCCCTCAGCATCTTAATGCCTTAATCCTATTCCTGATCAGGTCTACTAGTTCTAACCTTGTATAAGACATCATGAAAGATGCAAATTTTCAAGATAAAACCCAAGTCCTTCCTACCTTTGATTGAAACTCCTAAACGTGAGCAAGTGGACCATGAAAAACACCTTCCTATTATCAAAAGAAATTCTCATGACTTTTCTTCAACTAGTTGCCTAGAAAGTTGGATAGACATCAGCATCATTTATAAATTACAATCATATGTTGGGTTAATGTGAAAAACTCAGGTAGCAGTGCCCATTGAACATTAGTTGTTCCATACCATGTGTGGATCCATGCAGATACCTATTTTTACCAGATACGGTAAGCAGATCTTAAGACAACATCAGGTGCCAGAAGAGTCGCACCAGTGAAGATGGAAAAAGAAAAAACTAGTGCCGTCCACAGTATTTTTTAGAGAATAAATGATTAGGATATCAAATTCAGTATTATCATCTTCTGGAAGATCAAATTTAGCAGAAGCCTAAATGATATCAGGCAATCACAAAAAGTCACAGACTAGGACTTCAGTAGGGTCTAACCAAGCATTTTTAGTCTAAATATGTGAAGGTTCAACTCTTCAGTAGATTCAATGCTAACAAGTCTGATAGAGGCCTATCAAGGCCATGTTGCCAAGATTGCATTGAGTAAAAGGTATGCCAATTAATTCTGAAGCTGTGGGTACAAGAGTCTTTGCCAAGAGCGCTTCCTGGGCTTCTTCACCAGCGGATTTTAGGAATATTTCTACTAATAATATCTTGCGAGCTTGGAAAGATTGTATTGACTTAGCATAGGTCCTTTTTGTTTCTCTTTCTTTGTGTTTTTCCTTCGTTGTTATTGTGGGACTACGGGTTGGTTTGTTTCTTAGTTTTACCTTTTTGCCTTTTATATTTGCACCTCTGCTGCTCTCTTTTTTAATTAATAAATTAACCATTCAAAAAAAAAGGTATGCCAGTTAAAATTAACATCCCTGTACATGTAAGATGCATCTTCTGAAGAAAGACATAATTTACAATTACGGTGTTGTAAGAACCACCACCATATGGTGCTTGACAAGTTTGCAGTGACAGTGAAGGATGTATTACTATGTACCTAAGCATGGGTTAGTAAATAATAATGTAGTAAGAATGGTTCTAAATGACAGGGAACATCAAATGGAGTGCATTTCCTACTGTTTCTTGAAAGGTGGAAACACATGGGTATATATTTGCACTAATCAAGATCATGAAAATCATGGATCTCATTGTGGAGTATAATTATCAACAAACTAGTAACCATCTGATTTTTCGCAATTAATGCTTGAGAAAATGAAGCACTAACCAAATTCAATGGATTGAATAGGCCTACACTCCTCATGCCATAAGCCAATGTTTTTGAATGATTTACATTGTTATCGTCCCACCATGAAGTGCCCATTATAGGCATCACCCCAGTAAAATGGAGACACCCTCAAACCAAACAAATGACCCAAGATAATGTAGAGATACAAATTCCTAGATAGCCATAATTAAATAGTGGATCACTTTTATCAATCATACCTTTGCAGGACTCTGGTTGAAATACAGCCCCTTCACTAGTTCTTTGTCAAACATGAGACTGGTAGGAGGCTGATCTTTACCATTACCATAGATTAGAAATTTTGACTCTCGCATAAAGATTTCAACAGAACCTAGCTGCAGATGTTCATTACCTCATAAGATTGCAGAAATTGGACAAAAAGAAAAGATATTAGAGAACTAACAACTGTAGACCAAAACGATTCTCTTTGTTGTTCAGATAACATATTATTCACTATTATTCAGTTCATCACATAATAACACAAACATGGCTGTATTAGGATTTCCAACAGAGGAGAAATGAGGAGAAACCTTATAAGTTCCTTCCCCCCCAAGCATCTTTTTAGTAGATTGTTCAGAGAAATTTTACTTGATAACATTGTGCGACATCAGCTCATTCTCCTACTTTTGAGCACCCTGAGTTCTACTACCACCTTAGAAGAACTCACTTTCTCCAATGTTAATCCTAGGAGAAATCTCTACAGGGGAGGATCTACTCCTTAGGAGGTAATCCAAATATAGTTTTGGACTTTAATGTGATGAACAAGGGCAATCTAGAGACTTGCCGTACTGACAACTCCATACAATCATATCTCATACTTGATGATGATGATGATGATATCTCATATAATAATGACATAAATTAATACATCAGTTTCAGTTCATAAAACCATAGTATACAGAACATGTAAATTGAATGAGTAAAATTTCTTTAGAATTTGCCAGTAGAATGTAAGCGCTGATGAAGACTATTAGAGTATTTGAATGCATGACAGTTTTTCCTAATCGACAAGTAGCTGGTCCATGACCCATGTACAAAACTTCTACAGAAGTGGATGTCACTGCTAAAATGTTCATGCCACATATAATGAGTCAAATGGTCACCATGACATATATTGACATAGATACTGGGAACTTTTTCCTTGTAGATACTGTTTAAATATTTGAAAGATACATATAACTTAAGTATTGTATGGGTAAATGCTTTTGCAAGTTTTCATTTAAATGAATTAGTAGAAGTACCATATTTATCAATGTTACAAATAGGAAGTAGCGGTATAATAAGTTTTCCAGAACCCCTTAGTTTAATACCTCGTCTGTCATCTATGTCCAAAACTGACATGGCCAAGTTTCATACAATCACATGTCAACCTTAATGTGATAAACATATACATACCTCTTCCGCAAACACATCAAAGGGTCTCTGCCCATCTGGTACCATTGTCGCACATAGAAACACTGCTTTAGAAATCTTTCCTGGGTAGCATTCCAAAGCATAAGATACGCTTGCCCCTCCACAACTGTGACCCACCAAGACAATCTGTACAACATAGGATCAAAACATCATCCATGGATATAATTATTACATGGAAACCTTCTTTCTGTCACTCTTTGCCATTGATTAAATATTTAGACAGCGTGGGTATTAGTGATTCTGCTGTTTGACTGCCAAAGTATTCAAATCACCAGTGATTTGGGTACACATGAATGCAATAAAGTTGCTTGCTATTGTCTTCTCACCTTTTCATTATCAGGAAGTTTGTCCAAATAATCAATCAGGGGCTTTGAGTAATCTGCTAATGTTGATATACAGTTGGGATCTGTCTGGTCAATCCCAGACCCTGTGAGATCTAAAGCAGTAGGAAGCAATCCCGCCTCTTCCAACAGAGATAAAGACTTGTACCAACACCATGCTCCAAATCCCTCACCATGAATTAAAACAACCTTTTTTGTTTCAATGTTCTCAATAAGCTCTGGAGCCTGCAAACAATGCCATCCAGATCTAGATTACATTGCTTCCAATATCTTAATGTCATCTTCTAAAAAACAGAAAATAGCAATTTCCTTTTCTATTTCCATGTTCATTAGTCATTACCATCATTATTATTCTAATTCAAACTCGAAACCCAGTTATAATTTCTGGTATATAGAAGTATCTAGAGCAGGTTCATAGTGTGCTAACAAATTAGCTGATCTTTACCATTTCAAGTGGTTTGAGATCATAAGAGGGGTACTGATCTTTACAACTATCTCGTAACATATATTATAAATAAGAAGAAACTTATAAAAGGGATAAACAAGTCTGACAAGAGCCCATAGCAGAGAAGGCAAGTTCTCATTATTACAATTATAAAAGATGTGGTTCATGCCAGTTCTCATTTCAAAATGGGGTGGCGGAGTGAGGGGTTGGAGTTGTTCTTCTTTTGAACAGTGTCCCCGTGAAGAATCTGCATCGTTGAAGGAAAGAACCATTGCAGCAGAATTCTCTGTAAAAATTGTGGGTTCGAGTCGCATTACCATGCCAGACAAGGGGACATAAACAAGTTCAAAGAGACAGAGTAATAAAATAGCCAGAGTAGTCACAAATCACCTCTAATATCTGATGCCTCTGCATTATTCAGAGAAAGAGCTAGTCATACACATACAGTAAACTCTGATACATATGTCTCAGGCACCAGAGAATTCTTTTTCAAAATTTGAAGAGATTTACAGAAATCAAAATTCAAATTAAAACAAACGTTGAGCTACTACTCTACTACATACAAAAACAAGAGCGATGTGGAAACATATTGTGTAATTTCAAAGATTGGATGGATGGTATCAAAATTAGAATCTCCATTACATGGGATCATCATTCCTGCTTATGACCCTAAGTATCATCCATCCATTCAACCCAAGTACATACCTAACAGACATACACATGGGGCTGGGAGATGGGGCATGGAGAGAGAGAGAGAGAGAGAGAGAGAGGGAGATTGTGGCCATTTCAAACTCAGTGAATGTGAAGCTGAATCACTAACAAACCATTCAACTAAAGTACCCATGCACCTGACCCACCTAACATAGACATGGCGGCAGAATCTCAAATGCAATGCCCAACTGTGAATGTCAAGCTCAACAGCCTATTGTTCCAACTTCATGTGGTGGCTTTGTGTGTAAACTTCCAAATGCAATGCCATATCAATTTAAAATGGATCTGTCTCGCACGGATTAAAAGTGTATTCATTCGATATTCCAGTCTTTCTGTATGTTTATTCTCATCTATTAATATCTACATCTCAAATTCAAGGGAGAGGGAGAGGAAAACAGCACATCCAGGTTAGAACTATATCTCCTGGTACAGATTGCTACTTGAGAATCCTTTCCTTGGCTTGATTTGCTGTTCGATTGGAGAAGCATTCAATCTTGAGATCCCATTTGTGGGTTTTTTTTTCCGCCTATAGCTGCAGCTCACAGGGAGTCTTTGGTTGTGCACTACGTTATAAGCAGATGTGAATAGGAAAATATTGGAAGTGACAGGAACTGTTTATGAATATTACTGTTTAATGAATGATTATGCATCTGAAAAGTAGTATTAAAGTTATGAGCTGAAGCAAGAACACAGTTTGTTGTCCAAAATGCTACATGGAAAACTGTATAGGAATATTAGACGGGAAATGGCTGCATAATCTACTCCTTGAATGGAGTGTGAAGGTGTGAAGCAGCCACCTATCAGAGAAAAGGAGGCATAAGATGCAAAGCTGACTTAATATGCCTACCATGATGATCCAGACCGTTCATCTAATAGAGCCTCACTACAGCCAGATGCCAAGTTCACAAATAAAAAGCTCCCACCAATAGAAATGTTTTAAGAATATATTTACAAAGCACAAACACTTCCAACATGTACCATACAAATTAGGACTGTTCATGGCTCCAGCCCGGCTCAAACCCATCACAAATTTAATGGGCTTGAACATATACAATAGCCCAAGTAGCCTTACTAGGGCTTATTTTTAAGCCCACTTAGCTAAATGGGCAAGCTCAAATAAGCCCATCATGCTTTTCAGCTCATCCAAATTTGATCACTAAGATTGGTCTATTTGTAGCTTATCACATCTGCTTTCAATCCAAACAGTTGAATTTTAATGTGCTAAAACAAGCATGCTCGGACTTTAGACTTACAAAACTTGATAGGTTGCTGGTGGGCTTGAGCTTCTATATCTAAATGGGCCAGGCTAAGGAACGCCCAGCCCAAAACCAGCCCATGAACAGACCCAACACAGAATTGCAGATGCTTAATCCCCATCAGTAGGATCTTTCGTATGTGGCCCATCCATGGTTTCAAATCTCGACTGATACGACATCTCAAGTTTTTGAACTCGAGATGTTTCGGCGATACGATAGGTATCAGCCGTACAAGCATCATATCGACTGATACGACTGATATATCGGTGATATATATCGGTTAGATATATGCCGACATCATTAAATATCGTCGTTTTTTATTTTTAAAAAAATCCATTTCAGTCATGGGCCCGGTTGATATCTCAGCCGATATCGGGCAATATCGGGCAAATATCGGCCACGATATCGGCCAATATTTTCCTTTTTAAAATTTCATAGAAAAAAAAAGGCAAGTTTTTCAAAAAAATTAATTCAAAAAATAAAAAATACACAAATTTCAAAGAAAAAAGGTCGGAGTGAGAATGATATCGCCGATATCCAACATACGAGATATCGCCGATCACCGAGATTTTTATCCCTAGGCCCATCTATGGGAGGATCTATTAGATGAACGGTCTTGATCACACGCTGGTGTTGGACTAG
The DNA here is from genome assembly GCA_013350335.1 of Chimonanthus salicifolius. Taxonomy (NCBI): domain Eukaryota; kingdom Viridiplantae; phylum Streptophyta; class Magnoliopsida; order Laurales; family Calycanthaceae; genus Chimonanthus; species Chimonanthus salicifolius. The sequence goes on along the minus strand of CM023537.1, from coordinate 14,251,235 downwards.
GCAAGACACTTGACTCTTGAGGACACCAGAGCCGAAAGCCAATGTTGGGCAAAAGAGTTGAAAAAAGGCAGCAATCTTTCTATATGTGATTATGTAATAGTTAGCAAAAAGGTAAAGAGTTTGATGAGATTTTGGAGCAGAAAGGTTACCAAAAAGGTGCCCAATCGAGTCTAGAATTCTATATTCACTGATAATAATAATAGCGCATTGAATATTCTTAAACGGACCTTCCTCCCGCTGGCGAATGGATCGGACAAGGTCTGCCTCCGAGAGCTCGTCGACCCGATTCGCCGAGACATGGAGCCGTCGAATCGCTGCGAAAGCTGATGCTGGTGAATCGCCATTGAAAGCGCTTGCTGGTGCAATAGCTCTTCTTCCTTCGACATCTTCCGCTGAGACTGCCCACCCCGCTTGCTCCTCGACCCGATTATACCTCTTCCATCCTTCTTTGGCATGCAAATCAGCGCATTACCCATTTGGGTACTCAAAGCTGCTGATCTGACGGAGACCCACGACTTTTCCTGCGAATTTGGTCTGAATCAGGGGAGTCTCCAGCCGGAAAGGAGCGAAAATGGGATTTTCACGGTGACGCAGATGGAATTTAGGTTGGTTCTTGTGTGAGTAGAGGGACTTTTGGGTAGGAATTGTAAAGGAAAGAGATCTCAATTGTCAATTTTTCGGGAAAATGGGAATATGAGAGGGAAGAGAAGCTCATTTTCAACGGTGCAGAGCTTTTAAATGATTCTAATTTCCTTAATTTGCAAGGTAGAGAGATCAGAGGTAGATGTCCATTACAAACTGATAAACTAAAACACTCCACAGTCCACACACTACCAACTCAAATCTCACAACAGTAAATGCATGGTTACAAATTTTTCAAAAAAAAAAAAAAATTCATCATATTTATATTTTATTTTTAAAAGTCAAATATTAATTAGATACAAGTTTTTTCTTAAAACACTAATAATTCATTTCTTTTTAATGATTATATATTAAGACAAAATGAAATAGAGGTGCAACTATAGAAAACAAAACAAAGAAAGTAAAAAACACTACTACCCACAAAAAAATCTCACCTCACTGCAAATTGTATTTCATGATAATTATAAATTCTATTCTATTAGTTAGATAATTATACATGTTTAACAAAATTATTTTCTTCCAAACCTATATAAATAATTATATTTATCTTAATCAACAATTGGGTTCCATATTATTACAATATTATATAGTTAATAATTGAATAAGAATCTCAATTGTAACACTTTCATAGTGCTTTATCTACCTAGTTAGGCTAGTGAGGGTTGTCGAGTGAAACTCTCTAATGAGATTTTCTATTAAACAAATTATTAGCCTTATAAATATAGTGCATTAAATAAATCATGATGTGGATAAAAGATATATAAAGTTTCAGCATCAAATAATCTTTTTAGCCACTAAATCTTAACTTTTGAAATTTGGGTGAATGCAGACCATTGATTTTAAAACTATAAATCAATTAATAAAATAATTAAATGGGAATAGAGCTTTATAAAGCTTTTAATAATATAATCCTTTTTTATATCACACTCAATTGTATAGAGCCGAAGATCGATTTAAAAGATAATCTCAATATTAAATCTAAGAATTTGATGTCTCATTAGAGTTTTGGTTAATTAATACCTTGAGACGTAGATAATGACGTAAATAAAACAAAGTTATGAACCAACCAATCATAAGCGAAATGTCCATAATAGAGATTTTGACTTTGTGGCCATTGGATGTGGACCATGCCTCTTTTGCTTGTTCCCATTTAAAAAAGGAAAATCAAAACCTAATCACATGATTAAGTCAACAACTTGATTCTTAGAAAATACAGTCACTGCTAATGAGAAATCTCATTATTTGAGCCGATATAGTCTGGACTCGTTTCTTAATAATATTTAAATTATTTTAAAAAGCTTTTATTATTAAATGTATTTTATTTAAAATAAATTGTTTTTCCAAAAGTATAAATTGTCTTCTTTTTTTTTCCCTTTTTTTTTTTTTTTGAATTTACGGGTGAGAAACCGTGGGATACCCAACGTAAAATCTCCACGGGTAAACCCCTACCTCTAAGGTACACCAAGGTTAGACCATGGGGGCTTGAACCCATGACCTCCTGCTTCCTTTATATAAGTATGAGAAAATTTCAACTCATTTCATCCTTTTTTTTTTTTTTGGTTAGAAATGGTTGTTTTTGATGAAAAAAGGATTTGTGCGTTCTCAATGAAAATGGATTTTTTATTTGCATTTCTCTAAAATTGTCCTTAGGTTTGATTAATTTTATTTTTTTTCCTAATATTTAGATTTATTTTTCCATTCTTCAGGGTTTATTTTATTTACGTATCTCTAATTTTTAATTTTCCTTAGTTATTAACATGGAGGAATTTGTGGTTGATCTGATTGACCAAACCCTTCTTTATAATCAAGAGAACCACATCTTAGACTTGATTTGAAGAGGACTAGTATTCACATTTGTTATTTTTAAATTTTTAAATTTATTTCTTTTATCAATCTGAACTTTAGGCCGAACCGAATGTGAAAGGCCCTACCCACATGACAAAGAATTTAGAGAAGCGCAGATTGAAATATTTTTACCAAACGTCAAATCGAGAAGAAGGCAAATAGTGTTCTTTCACTATTATTAGCCGAACGGTGCGGACTTTTTACTAAAAATGGAGTAAAAGGGCCAATTTTAGAACTTTTTCAACTTTGTAAGTGATAATTGTTATGTTGTGATTTTATTTATTTTCTTTTTGTTGTTTCTTTGGCTTCATGCTCTTAGGCTGTTTTTTTCCTCTTGTTTCTTGTGCATCTGTTGTTTTTCTTATCTTTTAATCATATTTATTTTTTACCGCTCGAAAAAGAGAAGAACAAATATCATTAAAAGAGAAAAAAAAGACAGATACACAAAAAATTTGGAAATAATTATTTACCATACTTCCATAATTCATAATTCACTTACATTCACTCCCAAACTAGTTAATCACCATTTACATACACAATCCATTCCAAATCAAAATACCTTCAAAATATGTAGACAAAATGACCTTTGACCTTGTTTATTTATTCTAACCAAAATTACATTGGGGAGATCAACATTACCAAAAAGAGAGTATAAATAGACTTCTAGCATTTGCTTAGAACAACTCAGGGATGTCCGTGGCCCCTTCTTCGAGTTCTTGTCTTGAAAAAATGAGCGATATTCGTCTAGTAGAGAGAAATCTTAGAGAGAGACTAAGGTTGTATTTGGATGAGGGTAATTAGCGGGATAATTACCTTGTTTAATAATCAAGGGGTAGGAGTTAAAAATCAACTTTATCTCCACTTTTAAAAACCATTTCTAAATAAAGGGTATTTATAATACTGAGGTAACTACTGTAAAATTTATCCCTAGTCCAAACGCAACTCAACTGTGTGTGAGTGAAATGAGAGGGAGGAAATGAAATTTATAGAGAGGCTGGCAAGGAAGAGAATATCTAGTTTGAGGAGGATTGGACATGTGAGAGAGGTTTGGCGCATGGTGAGAGAGAGCTAGGGTTGGAGAGAGTTTGGTGTGGAGAGGGAGTAAGGGAAAGTGGGAAAGAGGGTTGTTGAATGGTTCGGGTCGAGAGGAGAGTTAAAAGAGAGAGAGAGATGTTGGGCGGGTTGTGGGTTCGGGTTGGGATTTTATTTGTTTTATTTTTTCCTTATTTATTTTAATAATTTTATTCTTTATGAATTTATTTAGTCAATTTTATAATAAATAATGTCTGAAAAATAGGAACGGTCTCAGTCGAACTCAGGATGGGTTTTTAATCTGAGTTGGATTTGGATTCTCTTAATTATTTATTACCATTTATTATAATCAAAATTTTCAAAATATACTATGTATGTACAAATGAAATTACGTATTAGCATTAATTTGTCTATATGCTTCATAGCAAAATAACTTAACTCTCGTAACTATAGATCTAAATAATTGTAAATAATCTTAGTCTGTTTGGGAGTTTAGTATTGTATACTTTTTTAAAGTATATTTATGTTAAGAGATTTATACATTTTGTTTACTTATATGTTACTTTACAAAATAAATAATAACATGATCTTCCAATAAATAATAATATTATCTTCCATAAATTAGCTCAGATGGTTACCTCCTATCTCAAGAAGCGAAAAATGCCAGATTCAAACCCCACAGACTAATTTTGGTGATGCAGGATAGAGGTACCAATCATGGATCTTCGTATTATGCTCATTTCTTGTCTAATACAGGATGGGAATGTCATGCCTCGACCCGACCGGTGGGCCCGGAACGCAACTGATTTTTTTTTTGAAAGATAAACTGAACCACAAGCATTCTTACTGGGCTGGATCAACAATTAGGCCCAGCGGTTACACATTAGCCCGTTATGTGGACTCAAACATGTACCATATGCTTCCCAAATAACAACATCAATACATAACATGCTCAAATCAAATCCAACATTGATTAATACAAAGCCTAAGAAAATCAATCATTGATTCATCATTCAAAACATTGTCTCAAAAGGCAACATAGCCTATTACATCAAATTAACATAAATTAAGTACCACATCCGATACTTAAATGAAAGATAACGGTTCCAAGAACCAACAGAAAAGATCAGGGCATTTCCCTCTGGGGGAATCCCAAGACACTGCCCTAGCTTAATCGCCCTAATCCTGAAAGAGAAGGTCCTCCTCCTCGGGTTCATCGCCTGAAAGATGAGTGGTGTGAGCTAACTAACCCAGTGAAGGAAATATAACAATGCACATTAAGTAAATAATAAAACAGGTTAACAATAGTTCAATATCACATGCTTAATAACAATAAGCATAATCTCAAATAATATATCAACATCAATAAACCATCAATCACTGCCATTATCCACCGTAACGCCTGCCGACTACACTGAGACCAGTATTAAGTCCCGACACGGTCAAAATACATCCTTGCAAGTACATCTCCGGCTCTAACTTAGCCGATACTGACACCCTCAAGTCAGCAACTGACGACAGCATGGTCTGCCCATGGTCCAGTGGACATAAACCATCTCTCATATGGCCGATATTGGTTCAATAGTCCAGGTACGTGGAAGTAGTCTTACATACACATACGATAAACATCGTAATATCATAATCATCACAGCACTCTTACCATAGTGCATCATGTATAGGCACATGAGTGGGTTCATCAAAATCTGAAACCACTCATTGCTCAATACTCATCTCATCATAACACCTGTGTACAAAATCTGCAGAGTTAAGTTCCCTCACCGTGATTGTGTGGTTACGCAGTCTCTGTTCAAATAACATACAAGTGCTCAATCAATATTCATAACAAATACGTACACATACGTAGTATTTTGGAAATCATACATTTTCCCACAAAATATCTAGGGTTAATGGAAATGAGTCTCCTACTTGGTTTCTAGCCTTTTTTTTTTTAAATCATCCACAAGATAATAATATAATAATAAGGGGCTCAGTCCAAACTCATATTGTCTTCTGGGCATTGACCAGATTGACTTATTGAGTTAGGTCTAGATCATCGGGTCACTTCTCAGTTGTCTTCTGGATAGGACCAGAGCTGACATTTTGAGTAGGCCTCGAGGTCACTCAGTACCCGACTATAGTGTAGTCCTGAAAGTGAATCACTCAGCTCCAGACCAATAGGGTCGGCCTGAAAGCGTATACAATAGTATTTACACTATAAATAATAAGAGGAAAATGGGTTAATACACTTTTAATTAATAAGGGGGTATAAATCATCACAAAGTAATCAAACACATTGAATAAACAATAAGGTTAGACAAAAGCAATGATTAAACAATATTTTATCATTTTAAAAACGGGTCCCTCGGAACATCTCCTCGGAACTTGGGTACAGTGGCTTCGGATCCTCCGAACCACTCTAAACTGAGTCACTGGCCTCGGAACTTGGGGCCTGACTTCGGATCGTTCGAAGACTGGGTCTCGGACCGTCCGAAGTCCATCCGAAATAGGAAAATCTGAAAACACCAAGTCTCGATGGGTCTGCAAGGCTCGGAACGTCCGAAGACAGGTCTCGGACCTTCCGAAGGGGTTCGGTCCTTCCGAGCTCGGCTCGGTGCGTCCGAAAGAGGTCTGGCTCGCCTCGGGCGTAACTGGGCTTCCGGTTGAAGCTCGGAACGTCCGAGGGTCACGGCTCGGACCGTCCGAAGATCGGCTCTCGGACCTTCCGAGAGTCGTCTTCTCCAACTGTCTCCACTAGCAGACAGTCACGGCGGAAAAATGGTGAAATACGATTCCAGAAAGGGAGGGCTTCCCGGATTCGGTTTTCACATCCGTCTGGTCTGATGGACTCTTCTGGGATTCCTCTTTCCATAGGGAAAGGTTTGGAGCCTTGAAGCTCACTGGGCCATCCGATCTTAACAGTGAAAGCTCACGGGTACAAGGAACCCATGGTTTTTCTTAAAACTTAAAAATGGTTTTTCTCATTGAAAACAGGGTCAAAATCGGTTTTATTTGATTCTAAATCGGTTAGAATTTAAAAAGGAATGCAATGGATACCTTTGCTGAGGTTCCTGGGCTGAAATTCGGATTTTTGAAAATCTTTCCTTAAGCTTCCTGTTACTGAAAAACAGTAGCTTAACAGGTTTCTCGGCGAAATTAATCAGAGAGTAGGTGAGTAGAGAGAAGAGAAAAGAAATGCAAAGGATTTGCTGGGAGTTCCAACTGACGGGGAGGGAGTGAATTTATAAGAAATTTACTGAGGAGAGATGCCGGAATTCAGCTGCTGATGCAGCGACGACGATATGACGGGACAATGGCGATCATCATTCGCCGGTAAGGTAAGGGATGGGATGGGAAGACGGCAGCTCATCATTGCCGGAAATCCGGCCGAGCAGCCAGAGCACGCTGCATGGCGTGCGCAGGAAAATTTCTGCCGTTGCAGATTAGCCCTCCATCGAAAACTAATTTGCAGATAAGCTCCAATTTTATAAAAATTGATTTTTAAAACTAAAAGCAATAATTTAAACCTCAAAAACTTGATCCAACCTTACAGATGGGTTGGGTTTTGAAAACCTTGGTCACCATAAAAATTTCAGATTTTATCTCTCAATAAAAACCCTTGATTTAAACAAAAATCATATTTTTCCCATAATTACTTATTTAAACAATTGTAAAAATAACTAATTTGTAAATCTTGTTTGAAGTGAAATGAAATATCTAGATCATTCCTAAAATGATCTAACACCAAATACCATTTTCAAAATTTATCTCTTTCCCAAAATTATTTAAAATAATTAAAACTCCCTTTCGGGGTACCGACGGGCGATATTTAAATATCATTTTCTCAAAATTAAATCATTTTAAAATAATAAATGCAAATCCTTCTTTAAAGAGAATATTATCCACTAATAATATACTGTATCAATATAATTTAGAAAATCGCATCTAAAAGCGGTAAATTATCAAAATACCCCTCCAGCTGAACGGGCTGGATCACTGAGCTCACGAGCTCGGATTGGGTCAAACTTGGGCTTTCCTAAAAGCCCTAACCGTAATCTCCGAGATTAATCGGTTAAACAAGATTAACGAGTTAAAACACACCTAATCTGGAGCAGGGTATTACAGGGAATCCACATTTCAGATTTATTTATAATTTTTTAAAATAAGTAGATATTTTTATTCTAATTTTTTTTTATTAAATGGGCTAAAGGCATACTGAATCAATGGGTTTGGATTCAATAAATAGTTTAACTTGTTTAATTAAATGACAAAAAGGGTTTGGATAAATCCAAATTAACTATTTTTAAAGAGATAAATTCAAATTAAGTCCAATATATTCATTTATTTGAAAAATAAATAAATAATGAGATGCTGTATTGTGTTATTAGGTGTGTATGAATAACGAAATTTGAACATCTCTAAATATTAGAGAAGTGCTCTAGTAGGTTTGGCATCTTGATCTTAAAAAAATAAAAATAAATAAATAATGACCTGAGACAGAAAATAGACCTGATTTGACTAATCATTTAATAATAAATAATTAAATAATTGATTAAACTCAGTGATTCGTATAGAATTAAATTTGACCGAATTCGATTGGCCCCGACCCGACCCGACCCGGTCTAGCATTTTAGTTGAAACCATCGTCTCCTGCCTGGAATGTTATCTTCACCGGTCCTTCGAGCAAGTACATTTCTAGCGTTTCTCGTTTCGCTTCATCTTCACAGAGAGAAACGCAAGACGACATCCACTTCTTCTAGGGTTTAGGGTTTTCTAGCGCAATAAACCCTAATTCCTTCATCAATGGCGTCGACCTCAGCTCAGATTCATGTTCTCGGCTGCAGCGCTGGATTCTCTCCTTCCAACAGAGGCGGAGCCCGAAGTTCTGCAGCAAGGACTGCGTTTTTTGGCGGGAAATTGAACAACGGCAGCATTGGAGCACTGCCGCTGTCGGCTTTCTTGAGAATCAACCGGCACAGTGGTTCCCGGCGACAGGTGAGGCCACTCCGTATTGTCAACGAGAAGGTTGTTGGAATCGATCTCGGGACAACGAATTCCGCTGTGGCCGCCATGGAAGGTGGCAAGCCGACGATTGTTACAAACGCTGAGGGGCAGCGGACTACACCATCTGTTGTTGCATACACCAAGAACGGGGACCGCCTTGTGGGACAGATTGCCAAGCGGCAGGCAGTTGTCAACCCTGAAAACACCTTCTTTTCTGTCAAGCGATTCATTGGAAGGAAGATGTCGGAGGTGGATGAGGAGTCCAAGCAGGTGTCGTATCGTGTCGTGAGGGATGAGAACGGGAATGTCAAGCTTGAGTGCCCTGCCATTGGGAAGCAATTTGCTGCCGAAGAGATCTCTGCACAGGTTTGAAGTTTGAAGTCCTTCCCTTAATTTTTAGGGAATTTTTATCATGGTTCTTGTTGATTCCAGTATAATTTGGGAAATTCAATTTTTAGGAATTCCAATTGGATGGGTCTGAAATGGGGAAGGTTAACATTTCAGATATGTTTTTTTTTTCCCTGGACTTTTGCAAACCAGGTCCCTTCCCTTTCCCCCGTTTGTAGAATCCAGGAAATTGAATTGTGTGGAAAGGAAATTACTTTATTGTAAAATAATTTAAACTAAAATAGACATGGGTTCAATCCTTCTCTTTTTGGGTTAAAAGATTGTTGTTTTTCCAGTACTGTACTTTCTTCTCCATGCATCCAAATGGAGCTTAGTACTTTCCTGGAAATTAATAATTTTCTACATAAAATGGTTGGTACTATCAATTTTTTTTGTGAAAAACGGTTAGTTTTTAGGAAAACTACTTTCCTTTCCATGTGTTCCAAAGTGGACTCTATTTTTAAGTGATAAATGACTTTAACTTTCAGGATAACCAAGCAAGAAAATAGTTATTTTCAAGGGAAGTAAATAAAGTTCATTGCCCTTGGTAGTTATTTCTGTTTAATCCTAGCCAAGTCAATTTCCTGTTTTTGTTAATTTTCATTTAAATTGAATCCCTGGAACCGGATGAGTATGCAGGTCATTAAAATGGTACTTTTGCTATGAAAAATCTATGTTTTGATAAGGTACTCATGTGGGAAGTCAAAAGTGAAAATTGCTTGCTGCTGGAAGTAAAAATCTTTGTGGTTACAGCAGATAGAAACTTCAATTTTTATCGGAAACATCTTACTTTTCGTGAAATCACTGCCTTTTGGAAATATTATAATGCACTGTGTCTGAGCCTAGGGTTTATGCATTCTAATATTCTATTTGGAAATTGAAATTAGATAATCACATCCTTCACTGAATGATGTTGATTCATGTATGAAAATTGTCCTTTGACACTGCAAATGTATGCGAATTGCAAAACACTTGAAAAAATTGAATTTTGAGTAATTCGTGTATTTGGGATTGGTCTTTTGTATGTTTTTCTATATTAAATCAGAAGTTGGAAGAATGTGGCAGTTGGTTAGCTTGATTATGAGTTACAAGTGAAATGACTTTTTTTTTTAAAAGATAACTATATTAATACATTAATAAGAAGAAAAAAACAATTACATCAAAATCAGAATGGGTCTAGAAGGGCTGGACCAACAAAAGCAGAAAACAAAAATAATACATGGGAAGTGCTAAAATAACACGGAAACAAATACAACCATCAACATCTATACAAAAACCATGTTTGGCCCCCTGTCGGACATGAGAAATGCTCCTGAGAGTGAGTTGTCGAGAATTCCATTTTTTGTGAAAGAGTTTGCCACATCGTATGCAATTCGACTGACTTGGACAAAGGAGACATTGAGATCCGAATCAAGACCCCTAATTTCCCTCATTGTAGTAATCAATCTCCAAGGGGGTCGCTTTTGTCCCATAGCCCACTTACTTGCATTTGCTGAATCCCCGTCTATCACTAGTATACCGTGCCCATAGACTTTCCAAATAGCCCAATCTCTCCTAATACTAAGAAGATCTGCCTCATTTGATTCCTTGGTGGGTTCCCACCGACTTTGTGAAAACTAAAGATGCGATACCATTATAATTCCTAAGGACTCCCTCCGCGGGACTCAGTTTTTCCCTAGAGGCTTCGTCTACATTAAATTTCATGATACCTTGTTGAGGGGGGCTCCAAATGGCGCAAGATTTTGATTTCCTACCCTTATCACTTAAACAACCTTCCCATGATGACATGAAGTCAGTGGGTTTCAGCCCCTTGAAGTCATTAGCGGAGAGGAGCCACACACACAACCTCCATTTGGCCTTCTGAAAAAGTTTGCTAATCTCAGTTGATTTTCCTTCAGAGATTCTAGAGTTTCTTTCTTTCCAAAGGGTCTTCATTACTGTTGTTGGGATTGTGTTCCATGCTGCCTTCAATCTAGGTCTAAGTCTATAAAGGAAAGAGGAAACTACTACCTCCCCCCCCCCCCCTCTCTCTCTCTTCCATGTTCTCTCACAAAGTGAAATGACTTTTGGGAATTGAATTTATGTCACTTGTGAAAGAATAGGTTCAGAGTGCTTATTCACTTGTTGTTTCCTTTTCATGCAATTGGGACTGGTCTTTTGCATTTTTTCTTTCTGCACTAGACCCAAAGTTGGAAGAATGTAGCTGTTGTTTAATTCCTATTAGCTTGTTTATGATATATAAGGTGAAATGGTTTTCAATAATTGAAAATAAAGGGAGAAAGTTGCAAACATGGAAAGATTAAAAAAATGAATATACATCGAAACAATAAAATTCTGGGTAAATAGAAAAATTGAGGGAGGGAGGGAGGGAGATCCAAGGGTTGTTGGGTGAGGAGTAAAAAAATTGCTAGCTGAACATTTTTTTATACTTGTATACATTCTTGTCTTTAAAGAACTCTTTTTCTTCATTGGGAAAATATATTTTATATTTTTTGATAAAAACAAGATATGTTGCAATTTTTGTGGCATCTGCCCTCTAGTAATCTGCAATGTTGTTTTTTTAATTTCGTTTAGTGTTTTTGTGAATTATTGTTTGGTGGAAGACATTTTTTTCCATGGCTTGAGTGAAATGTTGTTTCTTGTGTGTTCAGGTTCTGAGAAAGCTTGTGGATGATGCATCAAAGTTTTTAAATGATAAGGTTTCGAAAGCAGTTGTTACTGTGCCTGCATACTTCAATGACTCCCAAAGGACAGCGACCAAGGATGCTGGCCGCATTGCTGGTTTAGAAGTGCTTCGTATCATCAATGAACCCACTGCTGCTTCATTGGCATATGGTTTTGAAAAGAAGAACAATGAAACTATTCTTGTATTTGATCTTGGGGGTGGTACATTTGATGTTTCAGGTATTATCAATTCTACCCGTTATTTCAATTGCTGCTTTATCACCTTTTAGTATTGTTATTACTATGCTGTTAATTTATGGCCTCATGGATGGGTATCAAGATGGATTAGTTGATGGCATGATGTCAACTTCAAATATATGGTTTTGAACTGGATGGTGGACCTTGGATAGCGAGGGAGCCATTTGAATGGCCTGTCTGTGACGTAGGTACACATAGAATCAAACAAATTCAATTCTTCTAGTTATAGTTTCCAAGGCTCCAAAGGTCAACAATGGATGGGAGGTCAATGATCTGATATCACTTCTCATGCTGGATTTATGGTTGTTCATGGGCAGGTTCGGACCAGGCTATGCTCTAGGGCCGCCTAAGCACGTTTGATTTCCATTGGGCTTTGCCATGTTAAAGCTCTGCTTTCTGTTTTGAAAAAGAAATACTAAGCCCGAGCTCCTTTGTTTGAGACTATTAAAAATCCAAGCGTTCAAATTGAAAGTAGACATGGTGATCTACATGTTAGACCAAATTTGAGCTCAAAACTCAATTTTTGGTCACTTGATTTTATTGGTCAAAGTCATCAGGTGCTCTTGTCTTGGTGATTTTTAAGGATGTCTAGTGACTTTGACCACTAAGATCTAGTGTCTAGAAATTGAATTTTGAGCTCAAATTTGGTCCATTTGTAGTTCATCATGTATACTTTCAATATGAACGACCAATCTTCTAATTAATTTCAAAATAAATTTAAAAAAAGGGAAAGTGGGTCCCTCCTACTAAAATCAATCTTCTTTTGATTTTAAGATTGCTTGGGTCCTACGATCTGCTAACTCAGTTGCTGATTCTTTGGCTAGACAAGGGTTGTTTTTAAATGTGGAAATTGTTAACAGGTTGATGTAACTCTTGGCGGTTTTTTCTTTTGGAGGGTTTTTCTCTTTGGTGCCTTCCCTCCTTGTATCCTTTTGTGTTTTGTGATTAATGAAGTTACCTTTCAAAAAAAAAGGGAAAATAGACCAGGTATACATGTATACAAATATAATGGCGAAATGGACCCAAAAGCTTGATGGCCTTTCAGTCTTCTTGCAAAAGCTCTAGCCCAATTGTTTTATAAACGGGCTCAAGAATTTAGCCTGGGCCTGTCTCAATGAGTTGGTATTTGTGTTCAAACCCGCTTGTTTACAACAGTTTTGGAAGGGTTCCGAGTTGGTTCAGGTTGAGGAACAACCCTAGCTGGATTTACAATACATGGCTTAGGTCCCATAGAGGCCCCATTTCAATGGGCATACGTGGCCCCTATATTGGTGTCATCAGTCAAGTGAAAGATATTATGTATAATGTTTCTATTAATTTCTTTTTGCTCCCAAGCTGGTCTGATGTGGATATATGCAACCTGTTTTGGATTTGAATGATAAAGAGGGAGTTCTTGACGACTTTGATTACTGTGAGCAACTAATCTACATTCTATTGCAAATACCCATGTTATCTCTCTATTTTTTTTGGGGGGGTGAGCACTTCACCACATACATATACCCAGACTTGCTGCTTAATACTATCCTTGATGCTTCCCAAAAACAGAAGGTTTGGGGATGATTTGAGCTTACCTATGTAGAAGTGCCACTTCTCTAGCCCATGAAAATGTGATTCTCAGTTGGAAAAAGATGAAGTTTTTGTATCAGGATATTGTCCAAAAAGTGATCATGTAATATGCAAAAACTGGAACATTTTTTTACTGTTTTCTTCATTAGGTGCATGTTTCCAGATTTGCTAGACAATGATGGACTTTTTTTTTTTGAGCGGTAAGATCAAATATTATTAAAAGAAACCAAAGGATACAAGGAGGAGAGACAAGAAAAGGCCTAAGAGGGTTAGGCCCAAACACAAAATACAAACAAAACTGAAAATAAACAAAACAAAAAAAGAAAAAAACACAACAGAACAGAGAAAACCGCCCCAGCAAACGCTAATCGCCAGATAACTAGAACGAGCTAATGATAGAACTTGTCACGCCGTTTTTAGCAAAGAAATTCACCACTCCATTTGCAGTCCGACTGATGTGAACAAAGGAAACCTCACGTCCTTGAATCAACTCCTTAATCTCCCTAAACAAGGTGATAAGCTTCCAAGGAGAGCGCTTCACTCCCAACGCCCATTTTATAGCATTGGAAGAGTCGTTTTCAATCACTAATTTCTCCCAATGATGGACCTTTGATATCACTTGGCAGTCTATTTTTGTGACAGTGTGGTGTAGCCTAGCATTCTATATTGTTTGATGGTTTTGTGTTGACATGTAAAAATGTTGTCTGGTACTGCATTGTTAGTGGTGATTGCATTCAATGTATAATTGTTAATATGCATGTTGACATTGTTTGAACATATACAGCTGAAACAATTATGCCTCTGCTCGTTAATGTGTTAATGATTTCTTCTGCATTCTACTTACCCACCTACCCTCCCAACTAATGTATTCACAATTCTTACTCTTTCATATGTCTGTGAACCCCTTGGATGGCAATTTCATCTTTTATGACTTGATATTCACAGCCTTGTTTGCATTTTGCATGAAGATGTGTCAAGCCAAGGCGTAGTTGCTAATTTTCTTTTTATAATGCTTATTGCCTCTTCTTTTATTTTTATCTCAGAAGTTCCTCCAACTTCAATGTTTAAATCTTGACCTGGTTTATTTTGATTTATGTAAAAAGTGATCATGCAGTGATATTGGTACTTTTCTGATTTAAATTGGTGGATGAGTATGAACTATTAGAGTTCGCTTGCATTAAAAAACAAGAAGAAATGCATTATTGGAATATAAAAGGGAGGGATTCCTACACTGTTGCACGCTTCTCACATCACATGCATCTTTGTAATTTTTGGATTTTATGCATTAGTGCTTAACTGATTCACATGCATTTAAACAAATTTTCCAAACAAAGTAACTTGTTAAACTTTGTTTAGTCACTTCAGTTGTGTACTCTGATCTGACCTAATTACTTGGCTGCTTTGACTGCAGTTCTTGAGGTTGGAGACGGTGTGTTTGAGGTGCTCTCTACTTCTGGTGACACACATTTGGGTGGTGATGATTTTGACAAGGTTGGTTCAGCTCTTATCACTGCTAATCTGCTAAGCTAAGTTTTTTTTTTTTTGAGAACTGATGTATTTGGTGCTGTTGATGGTAATTATTCTGTTTTCTTTTGATCTTATTTATTCATTGCAATTTAAATGAACTAAAACAGAGGATTGTAGACTGGCTTTCTTCGAATTTTAAGAGAGATGAAGGCATCAATCTTTTAAAGGACAAACAAGCTCTTCAGCGTCTTACTGAGACTGCAGAGAAGGCCAAGATGGAGCTGTCATCCTTGACCCAGACAAATATTAGGTTAATTGATTGTTTTTCTTCTTTTGTACTATATATGCATTTCCTTCATGTTCCTTTTGGGTTTATGTGGTTTATTTATTTATTTTTTTAAGCACTCGAGAGGACTGATTTCTCACCTTTTCCAGTATTCCTTTTATTACCGCAACTGCTGATGGTCCCAAACACATTGAGACGACTCTCACAAGAGCCAAATTCGAAGAATTGTGCTCAGATCTACTTGATAGGTATGCTATCCCTCTCATTGTCTTCAGTTGTAATTTCATGATTGGCTGGCATAGTGAATCTCCAACTTACCTGCTGAACCTACCTCAAATTTCTAAAATGTTAGGAATCCCCTCTTTAGGGCTTGAAAATTCAATTGATTGCTTCAAGGCATTTCCTGGTTTTTTTTTTTTTTTTTCTATTTTAGGGACCATTCTCTTTGTTCTTGTCCAGCTTTGATGTATTTTTCTATTCTGTTATTGTAGTTACATACTATCTTGCTACAGTTGGGAATCTTTTTAGTTTGTACCTATGAACTTTTAAGTTGAATATTTAGGGTCTTCTCTTTTTAGGGTTAAAACCCCCGTGGATAATGCCCTGAGGGATGCGAAGCTCTCCTTTAAGGATTTGGATGAGGTTATCCTTGTTGGTGGATCAACCAGAATCCCAGCTGTGCAGGAGCTTGTGAAGAAGATGACTGGGAAGGAGCCTAATGTCACCGTCAATCCTGATGAAGTTGTTGCTCTGGGGGCTGCAGTTCAGGTTTGTCCTTTGAATGACTGTTCTTTTCATCATTTATGCCATCTAAAAGATATTCCCTGTTTTGTTCACAAGTAATGCAGTTACATGCCACGTTAACTGTCAAGGTAATTATGTTTTATGGAATGTTGCTAACACATGACTATGGTATGGCTTTTGATGCTGGCACAGTTGGCGGTTACATGTTGGATTTGGCATATCAAAACATGGTGTGTGTGTGTGTTTTTTTTTTTTTTTGGGTGGGGGGCAACATTTAACATTTCTAACATAATTATATATAAAATGTAACTTAACTGAAAAAACATTATTTAGTTTTATTGGACTAACCCTTTTGTAAGTGATGACAGAAAAAAAAAAATTGATATAGAGGAAAGAATTTACAAAGCTGTGAAGGATAACCGACAACCCAAGGAGAGGTTGGGTAGGTCATTCGCTGCACATCTAGTAAATGATGCCTCTATGCAGAGATTCAAAACAGACAAATTGTGATATAGTTCGTATTAAATCATTGACTGATGTATTTACAGTTGTTCTTTAAAAAGCTAAGTTGCGTGGGGACTAGTGTGTGTGTTGGAGTTTGACACAAGCATGAAGTGTTAGAACTTGGCAAACCAAAAAAAAAGGACTCAGGATTTGGCAATATATATTTAAATAAATTTAAATTTATGTTATAAATAAAACTAAGTTGTGAAAATGATATTGATCGAAAATTAATGTGTTAGTTTTATTCTAAATAATTAAGTGACAAACATATCAATATTTTAATTAGGTTTCAAAAAGAGAAAAGTGTGATAATATTTGTTTTCATCTTGGAAAACAATGTTAGAGAGTACTAGATAGGGCTGTTTACAGGTTGGGCTTGGGCTGGCCCCCCTTGCTCAAACCCATACCTATTTGTATTCTCAAACCGAAGCCCTCTTGCAGGCTGTTGGGCTTCTTAGGCTAATGCCAAAAGCTGCCCTTTGGATAGATGAGAAGCTTGAGCTGGCCCATTGGAGCCCTTTTTTAGATTAACATAATTGGACAAAGTGAGTCTAAAGCCCACTTCAAAGCCCACATTCCAATTGAATAAAGTGTAGACCCACATTAAGGTCTAAATCAAATTCCAATGAGATGATTTTGATTTTGAGGGAGGGACTTCATTATACATATGGGGCCTAATATGACAAGAATCTGTAGCATAACTGGTCAAGACTCATGAATCATGATTGTAGTCTAGAGGTTATAGGTTCAAGTCTCATGGGCGTTAGATAAAGCAGTCGGTCCATGGAAAGAATTTTGCGAAATCCAAATATGAAAGCGGACTCCAGATTTATGGGATAAATGGCTAGATGATGATAATATGGTGCCTAATATAATAATAATATTTACATAAAAATATACAGTTGCCAAATGGGCTAAAAGCCTTACGGGCTTTCACAGGCCCTATTAAAAGTAAAAAATCAGCCCGAGCTTGGCCCATTGGTCAAACACACATGTTCAAGCCCATTAATTTACGATGGGTTTCATTGGGCTCAAGCAGGGTTTGATCCTGTGAACAACCTTAATAGAAGAGTCCATGAAGAATCTATCAAGTCCAACATTGGTGTATGTTCAGCATGAGTGCATCACACATTTTGAATAGCCCATGCAACAAAGTGGTAGATTTATGACTGACTAGGTCTTGGCTGATGGGTTTTGCTGCTGGAATCGATACCAATTGCTGGACTGATTCAATCAAATAGGGGAATAAGGAAATAACTCGGTAAGAGATTAATGGCGAATTGGAACTTGTTCAAGGTGGTTCCGACCTCCTACAATTTGGTGAAAATTCTCCATTCCTTATCAACTTCGATGACTTACATAAATAATAAGATTACTAGTTCTCAGCCTTTGTTTAAGCAACTCTTAACAACTTGTCATTATTAGGTAACAATTTAAAAATAATCTAATTAAGGAGTCCCAGCTGTAACGAGTCCGAACTGTTTGAGAAACAGTCATCCATTCCTTTTGCTAGTTGCACGTGCAGTGCAGGCTGCACGCGAGTTTCCCCTGTATGCTGATTGCGGTTGAGCTGCCTAACATAGTTAAAAACCATCAAAAGAAACTGCCACCATAGCCCACCTGATGACATTGAGCTTGATTTTTTTTATCATGTGGACTAGTTAAATTTTATTTGAGCAATCAGTATTCCAATGTGACACTAAAGAATCAACATACAAAATATTCCAGTATCTAGTTTAAATTTCAAATAAATGATATGATTTCTCAAAAAGAAGTAACAAAATGTGACAATACCTTGTTAACTGCTGCAATTTGTGATGAAGTAAACATAGTATTTGAAGAAGCAACATCGTGAAAATTCTGACTCAAGAGTCCTTGTTACATTTGGGCATATGATGTATTGATCATTTCCTCCCTTTTTTGAATGTTCAACAGGAACTATGTGATCAACAAGAAAGAACTGTGTTTAATAGTATTGAACTGATGTTTGGTATTTCATCAATTTATTGTACAACTGTGTTCCTTTTAATTCAGGCGGGCGTATTGGCTGGAGATGTTAGTGACATTGTGCTGTTGGATGTGATACCTTTATCACTGGGCTTGGAGACTTTGGGTGGGGTTATGACAAAGATCATTCCGAGGAACACTACATTGCCCACCTCTAAATCAGAGGTCTTCTCAACAGCGGCAGATGGACAGACAAGTGTAGAGATAAATGTCCTCCAAGGGGAGAGGGAGTTTGTGAGGGACAACAAATCTATTGGTAGTTTCCGCCTTGATGGCATCCCACCTGCCCCTCGAGGTGTGCCTCAGGTTGAAGTCAAGTTTGACATTGATGCCAACGGTATACTCTCTGTCACTGCTGTTGACAAGGGCACTGGGAAGAAGCAAGACATCACCATAACTGGTGCCAGCACCTTGCCTAGTGATGAGGTATGTCTCAAAGCTTTTTTTTGGTTGTCGTCTGGTATGCTATGCTGAGTCAAACCTGCAACCACATGCTTGTGACAGAGCATATTCCAAATTTTCTACTGGCGCTCCTTGTGTGTTTTGAAATTGCAAGCATTTGTTTCACGACGTTGTAAGTGTTTTGAGAAGTTTGCTGAGTGCCTGAAAATCAACTGCGCTAAATTGATGTAGAAATTTTGCTTCATTAGCTATGATTGTCGATTTATGCCAAACATTAGTTGACTCATATTCTATGATGCGTGGACATTGCAAGGATGTGGCAAAGGAGATGCCATTGATACAGCAAGGCATGATGAGTGTGTCCAAAATAAGACCAAACATGACAATACAACAGAGCTTTTTACTTTGATGAGTTTGTGCCCTTAAAAATTCATTCTAAGGAATGATGATTTCTTTTAATATGTGATTGGATTAGTTAATTACTGTATGTGTAATGGTTTTTGCATTTCAATGTGCAGGTGGACAGGATGGTGAAGGAGGCAGAGAAGTTTGCACAGGAGGACAAGGAGAAGAGGGAGGCGATTGACACGAAGAACCAGGCAGAATCTGTTGTCTACCAGACGGAGAAACAATTAAAGGAGCTGGGAGACAAGGTTCCTGCTGCTGTCAAGGATAAAGTGGAGTCAAAACTCGGAGAACTCAAGGATGCCATCTCTGGAGGATCCACTCAAGCCATGAAGGATGCCATTACTGCACTCAACCAGGAGGTGATGCAGCTTGGTCAGTCCCTCTATAACCAGCCTGGTGCGACCGGTGGTGCAGGGCCTACTCCAGGGGGCGATGCTGGGTCCACAGGCAAAGCACCGGATGGTGGTGATGTAATTGATGCTGACTTCACCGATAGCAAATGAGAAAGGTTTGTAAATTCAACTATAGACCAAAGCAAATGAGAAAGATTGATTTATCTGCCTTTTTTTGCACGCCTGTTGTGCGGTGGGGGGCGGGGGTTGGTGTTTGGGAGGGTTCATTTGTAAAGGATTGTGAGTTGTGAGGATTGGTAGCGTAGTTTGTTTTCTGTTTCTTAGTGTGTGGTTCGATTTTTGAGATACCAAAGCCCAAAAGAGCAAACGGTCATAATCGAGTTTAGAATAAAATATTTTAGGTTTTTCCTCCAGAAATTTTGTGCATGTATGCCTTGTTGTCGAGAATCTTTCCATTTGAAAGTGTCCTAATGGTTTTACCCTAGAATTTTCCTCTTGTGCTTCTTTTAGAATTCTTAGTTTTTCCCATAAATATGTTGACTTTTTGAAATTGATGGTCATGTGGTAAAGTATTGGTGTCTTAGATTTTCCTTCATGCTTTGAATCGATAATTATTGGGATATTCAGCCATATTCGCCTATTAGTCTTTTTTTTTTTAAGTTCTGAAAAGTGAGCATATCAACTAAAACGGCTTACCAACCTGTGTCAATTGGGCAGCTCTAGAGAGGCTGGGGTGCATATTTATTTTCTAGTAGAGATTGCATATTTATTATAGGATGCACGTTAGATGAGTGGATGAGATGAAAAGAAAATTTTATGAACGATATGATTTAAAGTAAATTTTTCTATTCAATTATCATATTTTTGTAAGATGTGTCATAAAAATCAATGACTTGTAATAATAAAAATTTTAAAGTTTAATATTATAAGATTAATTTTTTTTTTTTTTTTTATAGAGGTCAAATTTCATTCACTGCAATTTTTGTCATCTTTTATACATCACAACCATTGATATGTGATACACTTAAAAAGTTAGTAAAGAATCTGTTTAAAATATAGAAGCTTTTGCAACTCTCTTACAGTTTTTGTGTTAAACATATATTTGTCCGCTGCACCTGAAATAGGGTTGATGATTCGTTGGTGTATTACTTTTAAAAGAAAAAAGAAATTTTGCTCTCTCATGGTTCATTACATAGAAATAATTGTGACTAATAATTAGAGTTCTGATCTGGCAGAGGGTTTTCTATAAACACCGGACATCAATTTGTGATTTGTCAGATATTAGAATTTTTTCCCCTTCTTTTCCCATTTTGTCAATATTTTTCTTCTTATTTCGATCTTTAAATTTTGTGACTATTGATTCAAGAAATATAATTTTTATAAATTATACATTTAAATTTAAAACCTTTTAGTGAAGAAAGACTATATCATCACTCATTATGTTATGTGATCAAAAGTCAAAATTGGTGATGGCAACTGCAGATGTAGTTGAGTTCAATCCAAGTCTCTCTGATGCCTTGACACTTCTCACGTATACACACTTTAAATTATCTATTATGGTCGCTGCATGCATGCAAGATTATTAAAGGACATTGTATATAGATTACTTAAACATAAATTGTTTACATATTTAAAAATTTTAATCAATTGATATTAAATAAATGGCTACCATAAAAATCTTTAGAACCTTCTATAGAATGACTAGAAATGTTAGATGAATGTCACTAATCGAAAACCAATAATTAATTTTTTATCCAAATGAGATACAAACATACCAGTAAAGTTAAAAAATTGATTTTACTAGTCAACTCGAGGCTGATTTTACAAAATCAAGCCATATTAAAATACCTACTTTTTTTCACTTATACAAAAAGAGCTGCCCTCACATTTGTTAAGAGTCACAGTGCATGATGCTTATACCACAGTGACCATGTTCTTGAGTTCTTTACTCCTCCCACAACTGTAGCACGTGCTTGCAAGTTTCCTATTTCCTTCTACAACTCTAAAAATATAAATTTTTTTTTGGCATGCCTCGAATAGCCTATATCAACCTCATTCATGATCATTTTTTTAAAATATATGACAAGAGTTTTGTTTGAAAATTTTACCTATAGACAATAAATTTACATTGTATAGATAGGGAGACTTGCACACAATCCAAGACACTAATCAGATCCAATTAGTTGATTTTACTTGAAAAATAGGTGAAAAATCAAATTAGTGAACTATATAGCCACTGGACATTTTTAGAATTTTTACCAAAGTTCATAGTTAATAGATAATTATCTTTTAAAAAAACTTTTTTAAAAGATGTCCTTTTATATGTTTTGAATAGTTATTATTGAAATAAGTTTATAATATAAGATGGCATAATCATGTTTATGTCGTTATATTATAAATTTATTTTAAATTTTAATTATAAAAAGCATCCTTTAGCGAAAGGAAAACTCAAGACTCCTTATTTCTTCAGGGAGGTTGATCACGCTACACATTTTCTTATGTGATATATAAAAAATGATTAAACTAATAAATAGATAAATTTTTATTTTTATTTAGATATTAAGTTTTTACTTATTATAAATCAAATTATTCCTCATAACACTTTAAAATATGAGAAACTAACTATTTCACTTGCAATCAAAGTCCTTTTCTCGAACAACCTAATAATAAAAAAATGTAGCTGTGCTGGCTTGGTGGCTGGTGCATACTCTGAGAAGTGAGAAGCGAAGAGCCAAGAGAAAAATTAAACTTAAAAAGATGGGCCCATATGGGCCCACACAAACATCAAGAGCCCTCATAAACACAGTTCCAAGCCCAATAAAAAAAGAGGAAGAATACAAAATCCAAATCCCAAGACAGAAGAGAAAAGAAAAGAAAAAAGACGTGAAATTATGGAAATAATACTTGATTAATCATAAAAAAAGAAAATCTAATTAAGTTAATCCAAAAAGGCGCTTACAGGCTTTTAGGATTCCTCTCTTCTTCTTCTTGGATCTTGTCTGCTGCATCATGTTGATGGCAGCACCATCATTGGGTGGAGGAGAGAAGTGGTAGTCACTTTGGTCGTGGATCCTGCAATACCTTTCTGAAACTGACGAAGATCTCTTCATGGAGAAGGCCCTCCTCAATGTAGACTGCAAACTGCTTGGATTCTCACTCTTGAACCTCTTAGAACAAGATGTAGAAACAGAGTAGCTCCTGTTCAGAACCATCCCAAACACGTCTTCAATTCCCTTCTCTTCTGGCTTCTGATCAGGAAAATCCTCATGGGTTTTGCTCTGCTGGGTTGGTTGGGTTTTGGACGTGGGATTTGGGCTTCTTTTATGGGTGTCTCCATCTGGATAATCAATGGATCCAAACTTTGTTAACTGTGCTTTGGATGAAGAATTGATTTTGGAGTACCCATTCATCTCTCTTTCCTCTCTCTCTCCTCAGAGATGGTTTCTTCTATGGTTAAGAAAGTAAGAGATGAAGAAAATGGGGAGGTGCATAAAATACTGCAGATGCTTAGAGAGAGAGAGAGAGAGAGAGAGAGAGAGAGAGAGAGAGAGAGGCAGAGAAAGATCTGTGAGGTGGAGGATCTTAATGAAGATGGCTATAATTGAAGTTCAAAAGTGTAGGCCTGTTAACAATTGAAAATGGGTTGTCGAGTCTAGATTGGTAAACGAGTAAGGTGCTCTGTTTCTGTGACAAGATCCAGCAAATTCCTAATAAAGGGGAGAATTAGCTGTTGGACATCTTTAAAATAGATATTGCAATTTGCTAATTAAGGGGAAAATTAGCTGTTAAGACATCTTTAAAATAGAGCTTGTTACAACTATTTCTTTTTTAAGACTGAGGCCCATTATTAAATCTAGAAAATTAGAGATCGGTGGTTTTTAGATTAAGTCTTAAGAAAACATAATTTGAATGAATCACTATTGGTATTTTTTTTTTTTTAAAGATAGGAATAATTAACAGATTTTGACTTGTGGGGAGAAATTTAATGTAATTGTGGATCTAGAAAAATTGCTTCATTAACTTTGCGTACTATCCACTGCCTCTCGTATATCATGACTTAATAATAATTTTCAATTTTTTTCTAACATTTGTTAAGATGAGAAGTCAATTTACATTGACTACCCAAAGCCTTCAACACTTTAAATCTTGAAGATTTTCAAGAAGACTTTGAAGTGTTTAGAGTGATAATTTTGAAGTGATTTTGGTCCAAGCTTGGATATTTTGAACTAATTAGGTACTCAATGAAAATCTAATTTTAAAAAATCTAAAAAAGTCATTGCTGACCTCATAATCATTAAAGTGAGAATATCTCTCCTAAAGAGTATGCTTTTTGGCGATATTTTAATGATTTCCTTATAGGGATTCCTTATTTTTTTTTTTAATTATAGTGGAAAAGGTATAAGAGAAAAAAATTAGCTTAAGTGAGGGGTAATGCAATTATCTTAGATAGTGAAGGTTTTTTCAGATTTGTACTAGGACAGGAGTTCAAAAAACGCCAAGGCCGAACTCATTCTCTCTCCTCTTTTATCTTTTTTCAAAAATCAGTTGGCTTTATTTATTTATTTAAATTTTATATGAATTAAAAAATAAAAAATAGATTTTTTTAAAAAATATTTTTTCGGAAAAATATTGCCGAAATGGCCAAATATCGGCCAATATTATGGTGGGACCCAGCATAGTTTTTTATTTTTTATTTTTAAAATTCAGCCGACATTCAAGATATCGGCCAAATTTTGGGCCGAGATTTATCGTATATATCGCCGATATTTTTTTATGTAGGCCGATACATATCCTATCGGCCGATATGTATCGGCCATGAAATTTTCGATAAATATTGACCGCTATTAACACCCTTGGTTGGAGAGAAGAAACTTTGGACTTTCTCGCCACTTCCCTTCGTTATCAAACGAGAGTAAACGATGTTTACCCTGATTTTCACTCCTCTACCGCTCATCCAAACGCATAACCCATTTTAAAAAGTGTATCTATTTTTAATTTTAATTAATAGTAGAACGTTTATGAAAGTGGATTTTTATTAATAAAGTGACCACAAAATTTACGGGGCACCCTATAGGCGTTGTAGCAACGTTTTAAATTTGGTGTATTGATCAATATGGTGCCATATCAATCTATTAAACTAATTATACTTTTCAAAATATGCAATTCTCCATGTATCGGCAGATACAACATCACCACAGGGGCCTCAAGAATGTGTCTTGCTCAAGTTTTATGATGCATATCTTATTTAAAACCTACCTCTGCAGCTCCATTAAGAACAAGTTTTGGCTACAGTTGTGGACATGAAAGATTATTGACAATTTTTTAGACCTATCCAATTGCAAAATGTTTGATTACCGACTAAATTGTAGTTTCAATTGCATAATAGTAATGTGATTAATAAAAAAGTACATTTAATTTGGACAAAAACTGGATGTTGTTCTTAGAGATTTGAACTGCTCTTATGCTATAGCAGTCTTTATCTTTGTCATACGCACATGCCTTTTTTAGGTAACATAGTAACTCAAGAGGGAGTTGGTCTGACGATCATGAAGAGATGTCTTGAATACGTTCAACCCCCCTCTAGGCAACTCACCGTAATTGTTTATCCAGTGTATGTGGGATTGGAAGGTTTCTAGTCAGGGCCGGCCCTAGCTATAGACGAAGTAGGCGGTCGCCTAGGGCTTCCTAATAAATAGGGCCCCCAGGTCCATAAACTCCTTTACTATATGTTAAATAATTAATAATTAATAATTAAATTACAAATTCATTTGTGTTCAGTCGGTTAGAATTGTCGTTTTACAAATATGAGACCCAGGATCAAATTCGGGCTGCGTTAATAATAATATTTCTTTTTATTTTTATCAAGTTATTTAATAATAATAATGAAAAATAACAATAATTTGAATTAATACTACTTGAAATCATTTGATTATTTTTAACTATTTCGAATTTAGAACACTCAAAATTGAAAATTTATATATTGATAATTTTTCTACTCAATTTAAAGCGTAGGTTTTTTAAAAAAATTAAAATATTAATAGTAACAATCATAATAATTATTATTATAATCCTCATTTTATTGAGTTTAATAATAATAATAAAATAATTTTAATTAATAAAGAATCTTTTAAAATATATCTATCATCTAAATAAAGAGAAAGAGAAATCTATATTGAGTTGATAATTTTAAATTAAAAATAATTTAAAGCTTTTAAAATTTGAAGAGAAGAAAAAACATAGATTTATTCATTTGATCAATGTAGATTTTATTAGAAGTAATATAAATGTATAAATCATTATAATTAAGATAATTTTTAATTTTTAATTTTTTAAAAAATACAGAAAAATTGAAAAATTAAAATAATAATAATATCTTCGTTTCAAATGAGAATTTGCATTAGTGTCACACTTGAATATGATAAAAGATGCAGTACCAAAAGAATGAATTGCCAAATTATATAAAAAGAATGAATTGTTGTTTTCCAAATGCATGAATTGCTTATAGAATAATGTTGATTATACCAGTTACAGTTACCTATGTAGAAATAAGTTTTTCAAAGTTAAAACTAATAAAATCTTATCTTCGGTCTATAATGTCATAAGAAAGATTGAATGGATTAACTATCTTATCTATTGAAAAATAAATGTTAAAAAAATTAAATATAGTAATTTAATTAGTAATTTTGCATTTCAAAATAAGAATAAATTTTAAATAATACTTTGTTATAAATTTGATTATAATATTTTATATTTAGTTTCACACATTGTAAAAAAAAATTGTATGATTTTATTTTTTGTGAGTATATAAAAGCTCCATCTTGAAAACTCGCCTGAGACTCCTGAAATCTCAGGGCCAACCCTGTTTCTAGTGTGAGGTTCTTGCTTTCACCACTTGAATCTCAGGGCCAACCCTGTTTCTAGTGTGAGGTTCTTGCTTTCACCACTTGCGATAATAGCCAGAAATGGTGCATGATGGATTAAAAAAAAACTTTCAATTTTTTCCACCTTAGTAGGTGATTGAGCATTTCTCTCGCTTCAGAAAATTGTTGTGATCGGAGGGTAAGAGCGGCAATTTCTGATCAAACTCAAATGAAGTCCAAAAGAGAATTTTGTTTTTGAGTAAGAGCAAATAAGATTTACTCTAATTGTAGTTCAATCGAGTTCTCCAATAGAAACTCAATGACTGACTCGACTCAACAACCTATTTTGTCAACTCAACTTCATGGAGTCGATTCAGGTCACATCTACTCAACTTCATGGAGTCGATTCAGGTCACATCTAGTATTTAGACAATAGTCCTGATTGAGGTATTTATCTTCCTAAGTGTATAACAAAGGAAATTAATTTCTTATGTACATTAAAAGTACTACATCAACATGTATTTGACTAAAAAGGATTTGAAAAAGTTGAAAAGAGACTTATAACGATCTAAAAAAACTAAAGAGTGTTATAAGTCATGATGTACAGGAGAAGCCTCCATCCACAAAAGGCCAAGGATCTTTTTTCTTTTTTTTTGAAGTTTAAGGTATCCAAGCCTCTTAGAGTACCCGACTGAGTCCTTGGAGCATGTGCAAACATTTCTATCCACACACACCGAATAAAACTAGAGAGAGTGACCCTTATATATTGACAGTGAGACTTAAACCCAAAACCTTTTATTGGAGTTCTTAACCATCTAGCTAACCGTCACAAGTTAAAAAAAGAGTTCAACCATCGTTCTTATCAGAACTTGTCTCAAAATGTAGTCGCATTTTTTTAAACAACATTCCCACCATCAGTTCCATAATATCCTTCACTCTCCTCGAATTGAGATGGCTGGATCTTAGTAACTGTTGAAAAACACGATAACTCAATCAACTCAAAAAGGCATTGAGTGGAGTAACATAGAAACTGCATGACTCACTTAACTCAATCACCCGTTGTGTCTTGAGTCCACTAGACCGAGTCAATTCAAGTATTATTAATTTTTTAGACAACAGTCCTGAGCTGGATAATTTCCAAGAACTGACTTGCTGATGGCCTCGTATGTTTGATGATACACTTGCTGCTGATCAATATTTCTCATCTAAACTTTCACATGGAAAAACCTTCTCATTTGCTTCTGTATGACAGTTTTTATTCAGATTTCCCTAGTTCACCACCAGGGAAAAAAGCATTGAAACAACAAAAACATAGAATGATCTACAAATCCTTATGTATAAAATGAATGTCACTACAGTTATGTATAGATCATTTCAAATGCAAGCATAGGAAGAGTAATTAGGTATTACATGAAATAATTGCTTTCTGGAAGCAACTGGAACCACTAGTTAGTCTGACCACAAACAAGGGTGTGTAAAAATCAAAATTACATTACAGAGTATATGGGGAAGAAGGAGAAATGGGATCTTACAGAACAAGAGAAAAGATCAGCCTCTCAGTGTTTTATTTGTGCTTGTAGTCTCTTAATACACAACCCCCAACCCACAATAGCAGAAATCTATCTTCTCATGAATCCTCTAGAGATTTGGCAAATCCAAAAAAATAGAATTTCATCTCTCTCTCTCTCTCTCTAAAGGACACCAATTTTCCTAAATGGCAGCACTGACCACAAAAAGAAAGAACATTTCCATCTTTTATATTTGCAAATTTTTGTAGTGAGAGTATCAGCATGGCACAGACTAATGTCACAGTCCAACCTGCTTATTCATTGGTGCTTAAAGTAACAAACGGAAATGATTCTGCTGTTTCCTTGGTTGTAAATGAAGAGCATCACTTCACCTATCTTAAGTTAGCAATCAGGAAAACATGATCAGGGGAGTGTAGAAATTTTAAAATATGAAATTCTGTCAGAGTTTTGTTGCCTTGAATACAAATTCGAAATACATTCTACACCAGAGATAAGCTGCTTTACCCATTATCCCGTATGAAAGTTCCTCAAGACACACAAGTCAGTCTGGAAAGAAGAGAGATGACTTGCTAAAGATAGAAGTTCGACTAATTTCAAAAGAATGGTAGCTTTTCATGCCACAATTAGGGAAAGTCCAGTGAAAATTCATTACCAACATTCACTGTGATTGTAGTCCTTTCCAACCATCGACCCTCTTTATTGCAATTGGATATGCAATTGTTTTAATCCATAAAAATCTGATCTTGTTTTATACCTATGAAAACCACTACTTTGCATTCCCTTGTAAAAATATTAGAATGGAACCATAGTATAATACTCGAGAGGATATTTAAGAACACATTACACAAATTTAGTATCAGAATTGTTGGCATTGGCCTCACTTAGGCTCATTTTTTTCTTTTTTCCCAAGCACATCCAACTCCCAACTAAGGGCTACACAATGTATCACTATCACATTATATGTATAATGCCAGTGAGAGGAGACCAGCTACTAAAATCCAAGCTGCTGAGAAGCACTTAACCACCTTGTATTGGTATATTGTCCAGCTTTCATTCTAACAAAATGAATACCATGATGATCATATATGAAATTGGTGACTGAAGCATTGCTCCACTCAATATGTCATTTAAATCATATGTTTTCACTATGATAATCCCATAGTGAGAGCCACTAAAAATGGAGAAAATTTTGAACATGCACTATAATACAAAGTGGGTATATGCATGTAGACAGCTTGAATTCATGAGTGAAGTTTTAGTTTTTAGCATGATAGTTCTTATAGGAAGCAAATAGCAACATTGCCAGTCAGAAGTGAACAATGGATCCATGCTTGATTGTGATGGAAGCTTGGGTCAGTAAGGTTATGTTATTCTCGAGGACCAAGATCAGTGTCTCTGCTTTGATTGCTTTTTTTCTCTTCCTCATTGATAACCATAGGAAATCTATATGCAGGCTTGATGTGTTTCAACCACATTAAGAATATCTTCTCTTGTTGAGAACCTTATAATAAATTCAAATTCACATTTTTTTAATCGAGAAATAATGACAAGAAGTCTTTCAATTTGCTCATGACCAGTTACGGCCCTATGATTCATTGTACTTCATCCCTGCATTGATATATTTTCTTTCTACGATTGATCATGCCTAAGATCCCCAGCAATGTAGATCAAGCAATTCCATTTTCAAATGGTATCCTCATTGTCAACTCCAAAGGAAGGGTCTCAGAAATGTCTTCTGCTCTCTTGGCATTGAGATATCTTAGTTGCAATATGGGTACTTAAATTTAAAAGTTCCCACGATCTTCATTTTTTTCTTGCACTTGACTGGTGCTCCATTTTTGACAGTCCATTTCAGTTTCATTGTTGAAAATTGCCTACATACAGACCTCATGTAAAGCTATACGAAACACAGACTTGTTGGTGGTCTCAAATATTTGATATAAAACATGTTGCTGATAAAATAACAACATTTTTTTGTCAATAATCATAACAGAAACAAGAGAAATCATCTTAGCAATAAAATTCACCTAGTTCGTCCTTAACATCATAGCTATTTTCTAATCTATTTAGGATCGATTTTTCGAGCTTTACATTTCCATTTTACCCTTTCAAAATAATGTTCTACACAGTCGATCATGTCCTACGGTCCTACCCTGGTGACCCAAGTCTTTAAAGGCCTCTCCCTTCTCCTAGTGCCTTCCACTTATGACCATCCGATACTCCATATTGGGGTTCTTTCCATTCTTAAATCATAACTTTGATTGTAAAAAAAATCTCACCCCCTGCTTGTTAAATAATAACTTCAGAATGCATATCAAATCCAAATGTTGGTATTTATGCTGTTATCTCTTGCTTCTTGTTTGATTGCATATTATTCAGATCCCCCCTGGCTACATAATCAGACTGCACATAGATATGAAATGTTCTAGAATTCCTCAAGGAAAAATGCATGTCAGCTAACACTATGGAAAGAACAACTCATTTACATAGTTGCATGTCAGGTACCATAATGGATCGACCAAAGAAAATTATAGAAGAAATTGATTACAAGAGAGAGGAAATACATCAAACAGTTGCTCTAAGGTCATGGATCAACAGATATGACTAAATTGATGACAGACATGTGCACACTAAATCACAAAGATTTACAGTACAGGGAATACAAAAAACAAAGAAGGGGGAAACATTCTTGGAAGGCCTGCTTAAGATCTCACTCACTACCAAGGGGAAAAAAAAAACTATACGTCTTTCTATCTTTGATTCTTGGAAGCTTTCCAGGTGACGAGGCTCTTAACATGGACAGGGCAAGATAAAGTATCTACGGTGCATAGTCTAATGCTATCGTCAAATTTCTTTATCTTTTGGTACTTACGAT
The DNA here is from genome assembly GCA_013350335.1 of Chimonanthus salicifolius. Taxonomy (NCBI): domain Eukaryota; kingdom Viridiplantae; phylum Streptophyta; class Magnoliopsida; order Laurales; family Calycanthaceae; genus Chimonanthus; species Chimonanthus salicifolius. The sequence goes on along the minus strand of CM023537.1, from coordinate 14,220,405 downwards.
CATAAGCATAAAGTCCAGAAGCATGCAACCAATTGTACTCAAAGATCAGCAGTTCACCATTTCTCAAATTAGCGACAAGTAAAACATGATCAAGAGAGTGCTGTTGGGAATATATGGCTCTTTCAGGAGGTGGATTTACCAAATCCAAATCTCTTATACATTCGACACCAATGCAAAGCTGTTTTACCCAATCTCCCGTTGAGAAGTCTTTCAAAACCCAAACATCAATTTTATCAAAAGAGACACGGCATGCCAAGGATAAAAATTCTCCAAATTCTAAAAGATGGTAGCTCTCCATGGTACAATTTGGGAACAATGTCTTGTGAAACTCCTCATTGCCAACATCCATGGACACTATGTGTTCCTTTCCAATCGGCCAATGTAAAGCGCCACCCGCCGAGAACGGGATATCCAATCGTGTCAGCCCATAAAAGGGTCCACTCAGTTCTCTCCAAGAATATGAACCAAGGGTTAATATCTCACATCCAAGCCCTGGCATCCTCTTATACTCACAAAAATGAACCACTTTATATTCTCTAGTGCAAGAATTATAACCAAATCCATATACTTCATACTGCATTGGATGCTTAGGATGTTTATAGGGTAAATTGCAAGGGGAAAGCTTTATCAATCTTTTAGTAATTGGATTGACTACGTAAAGATTCAGCTTGTTTTGTAAGAGAACTAACCCATTGCAACTCGCGCGAATTCGTCCTGGGCGACCGGTCCATATCTCTTGGGCCTTAAGCTCTCTGCCTTGAATTTCCACAAAACGGGTTTTGTATCTCACTCTGGGCGATGGGTTTTGACAAAGCATGCCGCGTTGTGATCGACGGAGATGGGTGTCGATAAAATTGGTGTCTGAGATCAAGTTATACCATTGCCTGCAAACTCGCCTCAGCTGGAGAAGAGATTCAGCTGGAAGTCTAAGGAGAATGTTGAAAATGATGTCTTCGTGAAGATAGGGGACATCAATTGGTTTCTTCTCTTTCTTGTTTCTTGCCATTTCTCCTTCTTCTCAGTTGTGGTAGAATGGAGATGGGACATCAATTGGTTTCTTCTCTTTCTTCTTTCGTCCCTTTCTCCTTCTTGCCATTTCTCCTTCTTCTCAGTTGCGGTAGAATGGAGATGGAACCTTCTTCTGAAATCTTTTGAGAAAAGGGAGATATTAAAAGAGGGTAAATTTACATATAGATCCTAGTGTTAGGTTAATTGTAAACAAGTCCACTATTTCTTGTCGGGCAAGAAATGGTCACTTCGTTAGGGCTCATCCAAGCTAATGTCTGTACAAGTAGATGGATGAGATATTCCAGATATGAATGAGACAATATGGATGTGACTTCTATTCAGATTTATCCCTTTTTTAAATCGTTCTAATTTTATAATTTTTATTTGTAAAAACTCAATTATTATTAAAAGTTAATTTTTAATATTTTTTAATAAAACTAAGATAATCAAATGAGGTGAAACTTTACTAATAATCTAACACCAATACATGACTTTTAAGTATCTTAAAAGTCATGTCAAATTGGAAAATTATAATTTTCATAAAAGAATATGATGAGAGAATTGTATAATTTTTTTTTTTTTTATATCTAGAGGTGTCGAGGCACTGCACCTAATTAGTCTTCCAATTATGCGAAAACCCCCTTATCCGTCCGCAAACACTAGATAATTTCAATGGGACTTTACTCTATACATATTCTCATGGTAAGTGACCCTTCATTGAAGCTCCGTGTTTGAGTCTAAGACCTTCCTTTAGAGCCATGTGCATTGAGCTTAGAGAGGAACTTCTCCTAGAAAAGAATATCGAATTCAAATCTAAATATTAATTTAAAATTAATGAGATAAATAATTTTGATAATATTAATAATCAAAACTATTATATTTAGGGCATATTTAATCATCTAAACTTGTAATCTTTAGATCTTAACATTTTAACTATGAAGGTTAATTATATGAATGTCTAAGAAAAAGTTTAAATGTTCTCAGCGAAAATAGAGCGCATGAAAAATTTGAAAGTTAAAAAAAGTTGAACTTTTAACATATAAATTTAGAAGGTGTCTCATTTTGTTTAAAAAAACTTCTATTGCTAATGTATCTAACCCATCTTGATATATAATTTTGGGCTTATATAAACTTTTTTTTTGCTCACAAATAAAGTTTCTCTGAAGCCTAATTTATGATGAATTGAAATCATTGAAATCATTATTCTCTTTTAAATTTAGATTTAAAATTTTATATTATTCACTTGATGTATTTTCACTGTTAAATTGATTATTTGATTACATATTATATCATTTATAATTTACAATTATATATAATTTTTAAAAGTAACCCTCCACCATTCCACAAGAAAAGTCATGCATTACATTTGATAATACTTACATAGGATTGCTTGCAATCACTATTCATGAGCTCAATGCACGGATGAAATGGAAAATAGTAAAACAGGTAGGACTTTTTTACAGATTTTCCATAAGCTATGGACCTATATACAAATTGTCTAATGAAAAACGAGATTTCCAATGTATTCTTCTTTTCTCACTTATAGAAAACGACGTCACGTTCCAGGCTGGTAGTCCGTTCAGGGTAAGAGAGATTTCGAATGTTCAAACAGATGGCGGGTAACTGTACGGTACTCTGCATTACCACTTAAAATGTGGTACTCCTCTTTCAAAGTGTATTATAATAATTAAAAATATCCTTCAAAATGTACTTTAAAAACGATTCACCAACATTTTCATCATGGACCATTAATATGATAGGCTAGGGGTACAAATATCGGTCGATATGTTGATAACACGGCCGTATCATATCGATCGTATCATATCAGCTGATATCGGCTATTTTTTTTTTAAAAAAAAAAGATGAGAGAAAATAAATTCGACTGATATATCAACTGAATCCGAATTTTATACCCCTGTGATAGGCCTTCATAAGAAATTTGCAGTGACTCTAAATCTGAACCATCCACTAAATAAATTTATGATTGGATAAATCTAACTTTTTTAATGATGAGTATTTCTGAAGTATTGTACTCAACAAGATTAATCTCTCCAGGTCACATCGCCAAGTTCACATAGGCAAACCAATTTAGTTAGGGACAGTCAAAGATCGAGAGCAGAACGTGAAAGTAAACTATGCCTTTCCTTACCAGTGGACTACATGTCCGGTGGCAATCTAACTATTGAATCGAAGACTATGAAGTGCTGAATATGAAATATGTTTATATGTTAATCTATTTGGAAGACAATGAAACATGTTTAAATTTTAGATTGGGTCGATATGTCGGCTAATATATCGGCTGCGAAATCTCTCTCGTTTAATTTTTTTTTAATTAAAACTATCGATGCCAGCGATATATATAGATTTTAAAATCGATATTAAAACTCGACTAATTGTTTTTTTTTTTCATTTGATGGGTCTTAGATGAAGTGTGTCTACGAGAGGAGCACCAGTTTGGATAGTTCGATGGGACCCATCTCTATGTCCCAAGGGGCTACTTATTTCAACTTTATCGTTTTCGTTAGAGGTGCATGACCTCTATAAATCGTACTTGGCAATTTCATTTGAGAGGTGGTTTCGGTTTGTTTTAGACTTTTAGAAATAGAACATTTGGCTATTTCAGTTATTTTGGTGTTATATTTTAAAAGAATGATTTTAAAAATATAAGAATTAGAAATAAAAAATTAAAATATTAAGAATTGAAAATTAATGGTTAAATATAAAAATAATGAAATAGTGAATTGTATTAAATCATAAAATAAAAAATAAAGGAAAACAAAATAGTAATTATAAAAAGAAAAAATAATGAAAGTTAAAACCTTAGAATTATAAAATTAAGTTAATATTTTCTAATAACTAAGAGGATGAAGTGATTAAATTAATAATAAGAAAAAAAATAAATATATTTGCCAAACTGAAAACAAAGTATTTTTTGTGACCGAAATACACATGTTCTCTTACTTTCCATCGAAATAAATCAAAGTGGAGAGCGAAAAATTTCAAGGAAGTGCTTTGTTTCAAACAGGGGTTTAAATATCGGCCGATACATATCGTATCGGCCGATATATATCGGTTTTGGGCATGTGAATATCGGCCGATATGTATCGTATCGGCCGATATTCACAATATCGGCCTTGATATCGGCCGTATTATATCGGCCCGATATCAAAATATCGGCCGATATCGGCCGATATTTAAAAAAACAAAGAAGAAAGAGAAAAATATCGGCCGATATATCGGCCGATAACGATATATAGGTCGACATATCGTATCGGCCGATACCGACTTTTAAACCCCTGGTTTCAAACTCGTGCGAGAAAGAAATATTTCAGCTCATTTCTAATAAAACAAAATAAAATTGACTATTGTACTTCAAACTAAAAGAATAAATTGTTAATTAGTTAAATAATGAAATTCACTAACTTTGATATTTCTTTCTTTCTAAGTATAATCTTGTAAAATCAATGAATAAAAGCTAAAAAATCTTCAAATGACTAAAAGAGATGAACATACAAAACTTAAGAATATATAACTTGATTTGTACAAATCTAAATCAGTTCGACTCTAAGGGATTAAATAAGTCGATATGTACTAAAAGATTTACATATGTCGATACATATTGATGATACGATTAATATCGGCTGTATTATATATAATACAAGTGATACCGATTGTTTCGTATCAACTTTATTCAATTCTTTAATTTTTTTCCTGAAAAAATTGGTATTTCATCAATTTCCCTATTTGAATCTTATATTTGGTATAATTTTAAAAAGATTTAGAAATAAATTCTTCAAGTGTTAAAGGTATTTGCATTCTTCACCCTTTTTTTTTTATTATTTAGATTTATCTACTTTGATTTATTTTCATCAAAACTTTTTTTTGAAGTTCTGCTGATCAATATCAGACATGCACATAAGCAGAAGTGATCATGTTTTCATATATCAATACATTAGTCCTTTAATAAATTATTAGCCAAATTTTTTGTTGCATATTCTCTTCAATTAACATATATCTTATGTAGGTATCAAAGCCGATGAACTCGACAGATAGGACGGGCCGATCCAATCAGATGAAATTGACGAGTTTGATCTACAAACTCATGCGTGGGCCGATGGCGGGAAGAGAGGCCCCACTTCAACACCCAGGTCAGCAGCCACATCAAAATGGGTCCCACTTCAAATTTTGAACCTGTGACCTCATCAGCATCGTTTGGACTCGTTGAAATTCCAAAATGGAAGGTATTCCAGTCATGTGCATTGCCAAAGTGAGATCAGATATGACCAACCATTAAAGATGTTTAACTGGAAAGAAACCAAAGAAGATGGGAGCCCATTTAGACACCGATGTTTTCTGCCACCAGATACTGATGTTCAGTTTTTTATTGAAAATTACGATTCTGCCCACTTCCGTGTGGAATCTATCGATTGAAGAATTAGTCCATTTTCTTCGATCGATCGATCCTTCATTCCATACGCTAACTAGAATCAGAAAATCGATCGATTCGTTGAGAACGAATCGATCGATCGATTATTTAAACTACAGTAATATATAGTATATTATTTAAATATTAGAATTTTAACCTTATTTTTTAAGCACTGTGTATTTTCAAAATTTCTCAAATTGAATATCCGGACTAATTACGATAACCTGATAAAAATATTTTAAGACTTCAAGGTCTTTTAACACTCGTAAATATGTTTTTGACACTCCTAAATGTGCTTTTGGCGCAGTCGAGGGATACCCTTATTTATAAAATACTCTGTTTTAAGTATTTGAGAGTGTCAAAGTCTTAAAGTATTTTTATTAGGTTATCGTAATTAGTTCGAATATTCAATTTGAGAAATTTTGAAAATACAGAGTGATTAAAAACGTTAAAATTCTATTATTTAAATAATATACTATACATTATTGTAACTTAAACATAATCAATCGATACGTTAAAATTCTATTATTTAAATAATATACTATACATTATTGTAACTTAAACATAATCAATCGATCGATTCGTTCGGATCGATTTTCTGTGTATTTATAAAACTTTAATGTTATTTTTTAAGTACTGTGTATTTTCAAAAATTTTCAAATTAAATATCTGGATTAATTACGATAACCTGATAAAAATACTTTAAAACTTCAAAGTCTTTTGACACTTCTAAATGTGTTTTTGGCGCAGTCGAGAGATACCCTTATTTGTAAAACATTCTGTTTTAAGCATTTGGGAGTATCAAAAGACCTTGAAGTCTTAAAGTATTTTTATCAGGTTATCGTAATTAATCCGGATATTCAATTTGAGAAATTTTGAAAATACATAGTACTTAAAAAATAAGCTTAAAATTCTAATATTTAAATAATATAGTATATATTACTGTAGCTTAAATAATCGATCGATTGATTAGTTCAGAATGAATCGATCGATTTTTTGATTCTAGTTAGCGTATGGAATGAAGGATCGATCGATCGAAGAAAATGAACTAATTCTTCAATTGATCGATTCCACACGGAAGTGGGCAGAATCGTAATTTCCAGTAAAAAATTGAAAATCAGTGTCTGATGGCAGAAAACATCGGTGTCTAAATGGGCTAGCAAGAAGATTTGAAAGTAATAAGTGCAAGGAAAGATAGTTCATTTTGGGTAGGTTCGATGCTGTGTTTGCAGGAAAGAAAGCTAGGAAAAAATAAAGGGAAAAGAAGATAAAGGAAAGAAAGGAAAATCAAAGAAGAATGGCAAGAATCCAAAATGAAAATATGGTGGGATGATGGGGAGATTTGCATCAGATTAGAAGGAAAATAAAAAGAAGAGAATGGAAGAATTTAGACTGTCTCTGGAAGAAGTTGACCCGACCATGATAATAGGAGGTTTTTATTTTATTTCCTTTTGTTTCAAATAAGGCCTTATAAAAATATGTGGTTGGGCCAATTCTTGTAGATCTGATTTTTATTCGAAATATTGAAGCATTTACGCTTTGTTTGGACGTCTCGAATTCGATTATGGTGAGTCTGATTTATATTCTTACTTTTGATTTTGAATTTGTGTTAGAATTAAGATTTATGTAAGTGTTGGTTTGATTTTTGCATGATGAATTTATTTGTTCATGTCTTGCATTTTCTTAATTAATTAAAGAAGGTTCATATATTTGTTGAATCGAATTAGTGCTGGATTTAAGTTACATATATGAAATTTTCATCGCATTCGGAATATAATTTCACTTTTGTTTCCACATCTGATTGAACACTCAACTTTTTTGGTGAGGTTGATTCTGCTAACCCTCCCATTGAAGTTGGTGTCATCTTTCTGTTCCTTGAGTGATCGAGTGAACTGTTCCTTGAGTGATCGAGTGAACTGAGAGAAGGCTTCTTCGGATTTCTATCACTAAGACCTTGCAGTTTGGTATGGCTCCAATATCATTTGTTGGGTTCAATTGACTATTTGTATAATGGATCTCAAGCGGTGTATTTATTCCAACTAAAGTGTGTTTCTCTTAGTTGTTTGTCATTTTCCAGCCTATGGAAAATAATAATTATAGAAAATGAGAGAAAAAAAAAAGGAGAAATCTCCTTCTTCTTTTAGAGAATTTACTTTCTCATGAGACGGATAAGAAAATTTAAAGAGGAAAAATGAAAATTTATCTTATTTGCCAAAACAAAACATTATATACTTTTAATGAAAATATTTTTTTAATACAAATAAAAAAACCATATTAATAAAAAACAGAGTCAGCCTAAGTAGTAGAGTCGCCAATACACAAATTGTAGTTACAAAGAGAAGACTTAAAGCATCAAATCATTGAAAATATAGAGAGGAAAGAGATATAAAAAGATTTGAGTAGGATCAAGAATGAATGATAATGATCAACAAAAACTCATGTTTTCAATTTTCAAAAAGGGTAAATTTATAATATATATTAAATAATATAAATTAAATCTAAATATAAATTTCTTTCAAATTTACTTTGTAAACATAAAAATAGACAAGCAACCTAGCATTCACTTGTACCGCCCCTCCCCCAACCACCTTTGTGACCAGTGCTCATTTGTCTTTTGTGTTGGTTATTACTTATGGCAGCCCATTCGGACACCTCCTTTTTCTGCCAGGGGACACCCCTTTTCAAGATTTAGGTGCAAATTACCGTTTTGCCCTCCCGCTCCAAATCATTCGAATGATCGTACAGGCTAAATTCCACATCCTCCGAATGGTAGGATCCTTCGAAGGATGTTGAAGATCCTTCGAAGGATCATGATTAGGATCCTTCGAAGGATCATCAACATCCTTCGAAGGATCCTACCTACAGTAACAGTAAATTTTTTTTTTTTTAAATTTTAAAGTTATTTTTTAACCACTGTGTATATTCAAAATTTCTCAAATTAAATATTCAGACTAATTTCGATAGCCTGATAAAAATACTTTAAGAATTCAAAGTCTTTTGACACTCCCAAATGCTTAAAACACAGTATTTTACAAATAAAGGTATCCCTAGGGTATGTCGAAAACATATTTAAGAGTGTCAAAAGACCTTGAAGTCTTAAAGTATTTTTATCGGGTTATCGTAATTAGTCCGGATATTCAATTTGAGAAATTTTGGAAATACACAGTGCTTAAAAAATAATTTTAAAGTTTTAAAGGAGATATCGACAATATAGACAGTTATTTTTTAATCACTGTGTATTTCCAAAATTTCTCAAATTGAATATTCGGACTAATTACGATAGTCTGATAAAAATACTTTAAGACTTCAAGGTCTTTTGACACTCTTAAATATGTTTTCGACATACCCTAGGGATACCCTTATTTGTAAAATACTGTGTTTTAAGCATTTGGGAGTGTCAAAAGACTTTGAATTCTTAAAGTATTTTTATCAGGCTATCGTAATTAGTCCGGATATTCAATTTGAGAAATTTTGGAAATACACAGTGATTAAAAAATAACTGTCTATATTGTCGATATCTCCTTTAAAACTTTAAAATTATTTTTTAAGCACTGTGTATTTCTAAAATTTCTCAAATTGAATATCCGGACTAATTATGATAACTCGATAAAAATACTTTAAGACTTCAAGGTCTTTTGACACTCTTAAATATGTTTTCGACATACCCTAAGGATATCCTTATTTGTAAAATACTGTGTTTTAAGCATTTGGGAGTGTCAAAAGACTTTGAATTCTTAAAGTATTTTTATCAGGCTATCGAAATTAGTCTGGATATTTAATTTGAGAAATTTTGAACATACACAATGGTTAAAAAATAACTTTAAAATTTAAAAAGAAAAAAAAAATTACTGTTACTGTAGGTAGGATCCTTCGAAGGATGTTGATGATCCTTCGAAGGATCCTAATCATGATCCTTCGAAGGATCTTCAACATCCTTCGAAGGATCCTACCATTCGAAGGATGTGGAATTTAGCCTGTACGATCGTTCGAAGGATTTTGAGCGGGAGGGTAAAACGGTAATTTGCACCTAAATTTTGAAAAAGGGTGTCTCCTGGCAGAAAAATGGGTGTCCGAATGGGCACCCCTTACTTATTGGCCTTCCCATTCTCTCCGATCCACATGGGCTCCAATCCATGTGCTGCTTCTCTTCTCCTTTCCCCTGTCGGTCACAATATACAGCCAGTGGTCAAACTTATATTCCTTCCATTACAATGTTTTTTTTTTTTTTTAACGATGGGTAGAAAAAAATCATTCAAAAGGGTATAAAAAATGTACAATATATCCCACAGTCCGGGTCAAACATAAAAGAATAAAAAAAATGAGACAAAATGGCCAGATAAATCCGAAGAAAATCTGAGTTAACTTCAGAGTTCTTACGGAATACGATGCATTAGTGCTGGTATCATTACACCTAAATTTTCTTAGTTTAAATGCAGAAATATTGAAAATATTTTAAAAATATTGTCATATGATCTCAAAAGTTACATATTTGGGTCATGTTTTTATTTTCTAAGTCCAATAAACCACGCCATTTGTGTCAAGTTTTAACTTGCTCTAAATCTAAATCTCTAATTTAATCAAATTTAGAATCATCAAAATCAACAGTTAGATAATTATCAGCCACTTTCAATCTTAATTCTTAACTCTAAAATACTATCATAATTATATGTTTAATATGTGCATGTATGTGAGTGAAGCTTTAGAACTTGATAGTAATTTGGGCTGCAACTCGGTTTGGACGGGTCGGGTTCCTTGAGATCTAATCGGACCCAAGTTGATATATATGGAACTCGACTCGACCCAATCCGAATTCTCAACCCAAACTTCACAACCAGGTCCGACCCAAATTCTAACCCGCATGAACCCAAATTCTGACCCGACCGGAATTCTCAACCCATTTTAGCTTAATTTTAACTAAGCCGGGTTGGGTCGAGTTAGGTCGAATTAACTTGTAAAATCCTCAACCCAACCCGACTCGAATTTCATGTGGGTTTTGATCTTCTCAGCCCTACCCGACCCGTTGATCCAAAATTCTCAACCAGAACAACATGGTTTCTCACGTTGGGTCATGCGGGTCAGGCCAAAATCCGACTCGAGTTGCAGCCCTAATAGAAATAGATTATTTTTTTATAACAAGTAACATCGAGTTTGTCCTTTTATTTATGTATTATACTTAAGTGATGGAAAAATACACGAGTGCTCTTCGTATAGTTTCTCTCTTGTCTAATTATCTTAGAACAAAAAAAATTTTGGTCTCCAAAATTTGAAAGCTACATGCAATTGATAGAATTTAATAACCTATCCATTTCAATAGTCATGTGGTCCATAAATTATTTTTAAGTCCATTTCTTTAACATAAATTTCATCAACATATCCTATATCTAATGTTGGATAAAAAAAATTTCTCGCAGATATTTTTCCTTATAAAAAGTTCTTAAAAATCATTCTTCAGTAAAAACAAAAAAATTAATTATTTTATACAAAATATTAAGCACAGAATTAGAGGGTAATTTTATCGTACTGTTAAGAGATAAGGGCTCACGTGATACCCGTGCCCACTAGTCAGAAACTCAGAATCCCTCAAGGCCTCTGTCTGGTAGATATTTAGACTTATAAAAAATTACCAAGTGTTAGATATTTAGATATTAATTAAATTAGAGAATTACTTATTTTAAAATATTACTCGATGTTTAAATATGTTAACCAATATTTTTGTTTATAAAAATTATGCAAGCAATCTTTCTTAGAAGGATAGCCATTCTAAAATGATTTATACTTAAGACAGCTGTCTAAAAATTATTATAATTATTTTTTATTTTATTTTTTCTCTAATTTTCTTTCACTAAAATTATTGTCATCGCTGCAATATATTTTTAATAATATATTTTATAATATATCAATGTATTATGTTATTTCAATATTATACTTGCATCACAGTTTAAAATAATTTAATTCAATGGTTCAAATTAATTAAATAAAGTTGTGTAAAAATGATTTGATTAACACTTTAATTTTTTAATATATTGGTTTCTTACATGAAGTTTAAAGATTTTTTTTTAAAAAAAATTCATATAAGTCAGTTCAAGTTGATTCAATACAATTTTAAATTGAATAAATTATTTAAATCTATTAATTCTTTTAATATGAATCTAAAATACCCACATGAGCAGGGGTCTAAAAATCGGTATCGGCCGATATATCGGCCGATACGATATGTCGACCGATATATCGCTATCGGCCGATACTTTTCTCTTTCTTCTTTGTTTTTTTAAATATCGGCCGATATCGGCTGATATTTTGATATCGGGCCGATATAATACGGCCGATATCAAGGCTGATATTGTGAATATCGGCCGATACGATACATATCGGCCGATATTCACATGCCCAAAACCGATATATATCGGCCGATACGATACGTATCGGCCGATATTTAAACCCCTGCACATGAGTATAGTTCAACTGGTTGCCTCACGCTTCAAGAAGCGAAAGATTGTGGATTCGAGTCCCTATGGCCTAACCTGGTGTGCTTTAAGAGTAGTGGGCTCATCCGTAGAGGTTTTAGTAAAACTATGTCGGCTGAGTTTTTCATACATTAATCCAAAAAAAAAAAATTTAACTCAAAAAAATTTTAAATTAAATCTCATTTTAGAATTTTCAAATTAAACTTGAATCACTCATGCATGAGACACAACTCTGACAGAAACCCATAATGCATGTACACCAACAGCCATGCATACGGCAAGAAATGCTAAGAGAGAGAGAGACCAAACTAGCCCATACCACTTGTGATGTCGACAAGATTTAGGATTTTTTTTTCTTCTTTGAATTGATATATAGATATAAAGACACAATGATTTTTTTTAAAAAAAAATTAAATAGAAACTCTATTATAATTTGAGATTTAATTCTAACTAATCTACGCCTAATTTAGAAAGCAATCAAAGATATTTATTTGTAATTTACATAAATTTAAAATAAAGTAATTTTGAATTAAAGTCCACCTAATAGGAAGATCCCAATGGCTCAACTCCTCTAGTGCATGTGGTAAAATCATCGATGAATTATAAAACTCTCTTTGAAACTTGAGCACTTAATTCTCATTTTCCTCATAAATATTTAATTAAAAATTAAAAATAACAACTAAAACAATTAAATAATTCTCTCTATACCCTCGAGCTTCCAAACCAACTTACCCAACACAATTGATTTCTCAACAACATCTAACTCCAAAACCACAAATGAAGATTAAGTTTTATTCATATATTGTATTCTATTGTAACTTAAATTATATATTGGTAACCTAATTCGTATATAGTAGTTCAACTGGCAGATACTTTGACTCAAGAACGAGAGGATCCCAAGTTCAACTCCTGTAATTATCTCATGCCTGTAGCTTGCGTAGGGGTAGTGTGCATCTAGAGTTTTATCCAATGTGCTCGTAATAGAAGAGGTGTGAGGGTATTAGATTTCTTCCGGATAAAAAAAAATAACTATATATTGGCAATTTAGGATACTTCATTTGTAAAAGGTTTCCAGAGTTATGAAATTCATCAATATTAAGATAGACACAAATCTTGAGTGGTTGGCTCTGTGGTCAAAACCCGTCATTGTTGTGGCAAGTTTTGGAATAAGTCACTTTCAACACAAAAAAGGTCCACTCTCCATTGTACTGTACCCACTATGTATGAATTTAGAGGTTTACACGTACTCGAAAAATTAGTTAGGTGAGACACCTAGATACTTTGGTCTTAAAAAGAGAGAAATAAGGATCAGAGTATTGTGACTCCATTCTCAAACATAATTAAAGCACTCTAATCTTATTATAGATATAGATACACGGTCGAATCACATAGACTTTGTGTACTTTTATCATTATTTGTATGCTTATTATATGATAATTTTTTTTTTATTTCCAATAATACTCACTTCAGCAGATGAGGGTCAGAAAATCTTCTCATAGTTGTTGAGATGGGAACTTGGAAACTGCAACCGGGTAAGGAGTAGGAAGGAACGTAGTTCATCCTTAATTGACTCTTAAAACTTAAATTAGATAGAATGCTTTCAGTTTAATTTATCTTATAATCACATGGCACCTATTAATGACAAATCTAATCTTCTTAAACTATCTTGTGATTTTCTCATATTCAAGTTTTAAACTCTTCGAGTTTCGATGCATAAGTTGATATTTTTCTCTAATTTGCTCAGCTCTAAGAGTCTAGATTGGCATCTGCAGTGGCAGTATCACCACGTGCATTGCTAGACTGGGAAAACCCCAAGTCATTAAGAGATAAAATAAATCTGCATCACTGACTTGTTTGGACTCTGATTGAAGAGAGATGGAATAGATAAATCATAAAATGAAGTACTTCTCCTCACTATCAGTGGACTGGACTAGTTCTGCTTGCTTCCAAGCTGATTTCTCCTTGTAAAGATTACTGGGTTATCAATCAAAGTGCTGATGCTGGAACTTCCAAAAGGATTCAATGGCAATCTTTCTTTGCAGAGGTCTCGTTGGTCTACCAGTTTTAAGGTTGGAGGATTGGCCGTTTTCCTTCTCTTCAGTTCATGGCTCCTCATCTCTTACCCGGGCAGTTCGACACCTATAGACCGACCGAGAAAGCGGGCATTGGCATTGCTTGGTATCAACTTGAGTCGGAATCCACTTCAATTGAAAAGATCTTCAATAGATAGCTCTGTATCAGCTCTTGCAGTTAGCTTCAAATGAAGCTGGACAGCTCCTTGAGCACACCCATCAGACCGTCCCTGCCAATGGCTCATTGGCCACTGTGATGTCCAAGAACATTGGGAAGATTTCTCCAAATTTGGGTACACTTAGTACTACCCTTCTTCTTTCATTACTGCCATTTCAGTAGAGCTTATATTTCAGTACTGCCCTCTCTTTTTTTTTTTGATGGGCTTACTGCTGATATGCCTAAAAGAGTTTTTTGGCATGGCTGTCATCATACAGTGGTGGAGTTCAAACTCAGAGAATTAACACTACTTAAGTAGGAAAAATGATTTTGATGATGATGACGATGATGATGGAATGCCCTGTCAGTCACAGGTGTGGATACAGCATGTAATTCCACTCATTTGGTTGGGCTCACTACCAATGTAGACAGTCATGGCCAAAGATCAAATTGGTGGCTATTAGTGATGTGATAGTTGAGTGCAGAAAATCTTTTAGTACCCAGAACACTCATAACAGTTCTAATCTAGTTTAGATATTGGTTTTCATGCCAAGTTGTGACCTTAGCATGTGGTGTATGAAGGCAGCTAATAGGCCTTTTAGTGAAGTTTTGAACAAAAATCAATTTGACAATTCCATCCATGGATTTGATTCATCGACTTCAGTCTTGGTCCAAAACTAAATTTTGATAGCTTTTCGCAGCGACCGCTAAACTTGAGCATTGTATTTGAACTCAGCGAACTTCCAACTCTTGATTCCTTTCTCAAATTCAAACTCTTTTTTGTATCATCCAACTGACCTGGTTTTCAGAATGTAGAAAATTTACTCACCCAATCAGATGCATGAGTTCCATAGGTGCGTACCAGAGTCGTTTGTAGATTTTGGATGTAGTGTACAAAATCTCCTATTTGTTCACTTTCTCTTGGTTGGTTGTCGTTCAGGGAACTGCAATCTGTATCATGGCAAATGGATCTATGATTCATCTGGACCTTTGTACTCGAACAATACATGTCCCGTTCTCTCACAGACACGCAATTGCCAGGGCAATGGGAGGCCGGATAGGGATTATGAAAACTGGAGATGGAAACCAGCTCAGTGCGATCTCCCACGATTTGATGCCAAGAAATTCTTGGAGTTAATGAGAGGAAAGACGTTGGCCTTCATAGGTGATTCAATTGCCCGGAACCATATGGAATCTCTGTTGTGCATGCTATGGCAGGCAAGTTCTCCTAGTCTGTGCCTTCATTTTTTTTTTGTTGCATAGATTGTTCATTGGTTATTCATAGCACTTTGAATTTGAATGTGAAATTTGCAAATTACATTAGTTTGATTTTTTTTTGGTGGCTTTTATAATTATTATTATTGTCATCATTACTTAGAATTAGCAAAGTATTTTAGTAGTGAAATCGAGTATAGCAGTCCATTGAGGCAGCAGACAGGCTACTACTGCCAAAGATAGTGTATCAGCACTTAATTTTTGTTCTGTTTAGTACAACATTATCCCCATATGCACCTTCTTACCAATTTATGTTTTCAATTTCTTTTTACCAATTCATGTGTTCATGATTAAGTAGAACAAAATGTTGGTAATTTTCTTCAGACAGAAGCTCCAAAGAACACAGGAGATCGAAAAATTCAGCGCTGGTACTTCAAATCAACTTCTGTAACCATCATACGCATATGGTCAGCATGGCTTGTGCACAAGACAATGGAGCCGTTCCAATTTGCTGCCAAAGGAATTGTCAAGCTCCACCTCAACACTCCAGATGAAGACATCATGGACTTCCTGCCTAATTTTGATGTCCTTGTCCTCTCATTTGGCCACTGGTTTGTCAAGCAATCTGTCTACATTGGCGACAATGAGATTGTTGGTGGTCAGCTATGGTGGCCAGACCAGGCCCGCCAAATGAAAATCAACAATGTGGAAGCCTTCTCAATATCAGTTGAGACAATTCTGACAGCAATTGTCACACACCCAAACTACACGGGCCTAACCATTGTCCGCTCATATTCCCCAGACCATTATGGAGGCAAGATTTGGAACATTGGTGGATCCTGCACTGGGAAGATCAGGCCTGCATTTGAAGGTGAATTGTCGACAAACAAGTTTACAGAGACAATGCATGAAAAACAAGTGACAGGCTTCAAAAAAGCAATAAAGAAAGCGACAAACAAGTCAAAATTGAGGTTTATGGACATCACCGAGGCATTTGGATATCGTTTTGACGGACACCCAGGTCCATACAGCAACCCTGATCCAAACAAGCAAACAAAGCGCAGTCCAAATGGGATGCCCCCACCACAGGATTGCTTGCACTGGTGCCTCCCCGGCCCAGTGGACACATGGAATGAGCTTTTGCTTGAAATTGTACGCAGAGAAATTGAAGGTGTCGAAAGTCCTTATTGAGGAATTCATGCATATTCCGTGATTCCAAAGTGGTGTATCTACAGCATAACATTCCATTTGTACCTTTGTAATTTAAAAGATAAATACTTAGAAGTTTTGATGGAAATCAACATCAGTATTGAAGAATACAGTATTATGTACAATGTATTGATCAAAGCTCGTTGAATTTTGAGTAATTGACACATACATTCATGTATGAGATGATAAAAAGGCCAATCATGAATGGAATCCAAATAATTGCCTCAATGAAAATCATGAACTTCCATGTTGTTTCATTTGTTTTTTCATATGATGTAGTGACCTCTAACTACCGAACTGAGATATGAAATGGAGGGAAAAAGAAATGAATGGTTTGGTCACAGGGACGCAAATTCAAGTGTTCTTTGAGTTCTGCATGATGATCTCTTCAAAGCTGCCATGGTGTCAAGAATGTCACAAATAAGTGGCGTGACATTATCAGGTACACGATGTAAATAGCAGAGAACTAGACATTGATCCTTGAGGAAGGTATAGTTTTAACCGTCGAATCGAAATTTCTGATAGTAATAACCTGATGATTGAAGCTAGAGTATGATGAAAAAGGTTTTGATGATTAAACCTAAAGCATGACCTTAGGAACACACTCAATGGAAAAAGATACAGTCGAGTTGACTACGACCCATTGGTATAAAAATGAAGTTATCTGATCATAACAATGAGTAGCATAATGCATAGCATCTAAGAGATTTAAGAAAAGAAGACTGATACAAATTGCAAATTTCCTCTGCTTTGGAAGAAAGGATCATGGGGCAAGTCACAAATGGAAGCGTAACACATCATGGGTGAACCCAAAGTACAATTGTACAAAGTTGGCGACATATTGACTCATGATCCAAAGTACAAAGCCTGGGCACAATATTTTGCACCAGCATAGAACAATGGGAAGCAGGACTCTTCGAGTTCTGTTGGCAGATCAGAACTCGACTCTTATGACCATGACATGGGAAATTTGTAGAAACTTGATGCAGGTGGTGATTCGACATATGATTATATTCCCTTCAAGGGTGTTACAGAAGAGAACATTGTTTTTGTAACAAAGTATTTCATATCAAACATTTCATATAGTGTTGCAGCTTCAGCTTAAAAAAGGTACTTGTGCAGATTTCAGATGAGGCGAGAGCTTAGCAAGTTATTCATTTATGCTGAATTTTAGGTTCTTCTTTCGTAACTTGTATGGTAAAGCAGATGTGGAAATGGCTGTTGATGATGTTGGCATACTTGCATGGTACTCAGAGAAGGATGGAAGTAAAACTCTTTCAATGCGCAACTGTTATCGTCCCTATGCCATAGCCTTGATTGCGTGAAGAATGTGTAGGAATAGATTCAAGAGCAAAAGTTAGGAATTGGTGGTTCACCAAAGCAGCAGCATGTTTGTATGATTACGAAAATCTAGTAAAAAAAAAAGCCAATCTCATTAGCCATTAATGATTACCATTATTTTTTATCACAATTTCCAGACTGGGGACCATCTAACTTGCAAAAGTGAGGTGGCTACCAAAATTCTGAGGACAACAATCTCACAAAATTCTATTGAATGATATGAATCTTACAATCAAAGCATCAAATTCAGGCTATATTCAAACCGCAAATATGTTGAAGTGAAGATATCAAGATCTCCATCATTTGACAATACTTGTGTTGATTTGAAGGAAAGAATGGTGACTTAGAACATTCCTTCAAGTTTCTCTCTTTTAAGCTCAAAGTTTGAAAACTGGGTTGCTTTTGAATTGAGGACTCTTTTCTAAGTCAGAAGGGTTTGAACAAGAGAAGAGGAGGGAGGCAAGAGGTGAAGAAATATCTGTGTAACAAACCAATGGAGCTTCAAGTAGAAATCTGTCAAGAGAGTGAGGGACTTTTATCTTGCTTTTGTTGTCAAATATGGTTCCTTTGCAGTTAGTAAATAGTAATATCTTCTTGATATAGTAGATTTTCCTTGTTGCAATTGTCCAAAGCCTGTGAAGGCGAACCATGTATTACTCTTTTTGTGTTGTGATAGATTTTTTTTTTTTACATTTATTGGGGTGGGTCTTTTTGTTTCTTCAATTTGTTCGACACCATTATTAATTTCCACATCCTTGGAATAAGATTTTTTGGTAAATGGGTTCAAATTAGAGGAGGAAAAATAGATTTCAAATTAGATTGTCAATCTTCAAGGTGTAGAGCTTCAATAAACAGCTTTGATGATAAAAGAGGTTAAGAAGTTTTAGCTTGATGGATGTGGCTAACTCGCTATGGTTGATTATGACCTTTAGTACTGAAAATACCACAAATTCAGTATGAGAACTCAGCTCAGTCAACTCAAGTGGAATTGAGTTGAGCACGAGACTGCAGGATTTTGTTAACAAATTATATTGAGTCCTGAATTTAGTACTAATTAGTGTAATTGTATTACCATTGAGCAAGCACCTGTTGGGAACAAACACCTTTCTTTCTACATAGAAACAGTAATATTGAAAAGAAAAATAGAAGGAAGAAATCAACACACATATCAAACCACAACACAGTAATTTACGTAGTTTCCTTTCGGTGTGTCCATGGGTTCAACACCAAATCCACTATGTTCAAAGACAAGAAATAAAAGGAGAGATGACTCTTATCGTCATTACAGATTCGCTCATACTCCCTCTCATGAAAAATAAACATTATATACTGCCCTGATTAGTATTTACAAAAGGTGCAATGAAAAAAATTACAAAATTATCCTTTAATAAAATTTGACCTGAGACAATGCAGATTGAATCGACAGTACATATCTGATAATCAAGTTCCACATAACCTAACAATGTCATTCTATTTATCATTTTCAAGTGAAGAATTGATAGAGATACTAGCATTTTTATAGAAGACATACCGGTTTTCCTATCAACTCCCTTTCAAGCCATTCTTAATCCTAAAATCCATAGCCTGAAAGCTCAATTTGATACTTCCAACTTCGCTGAGTTCTCTTGCATCAGCAGGGCACTGAGTCAACTAGTTTGGTAGGTAGATGGTTTGGTAAACTTCCATTCGAAATTTGAGCCAAAATTATTTTTAACTATGCTGTTTTTCGACCTAACCTCATGTGATTTCTTTTTAAATAGGCTTTAATCCTTTGAAATTTGATATAATAATGTGGCTTAGGCTCGAGCCACTATTCTCCTTTGAAGGGTCATAAGTACATTGAGTCAATGGCAACTGGCTGTGGTACACATTCTAACTTCTAATAAACTATTGCCACAAAAACCTTTTAACACATTAAAAAAGCCTCATCATTTAAAAATCATGATTTTAACATTATTAAATTATTAAAATTCAAGATTAAAAATCATTACAGATCTTTTAATCAACAACTTGAAATTAGTGAATAATGGTATTTTCATAATTTATTCTAATACTTCAAATTGAATGATTATAAATGATCTTTACTTTGATTGTAGCAGATGAGTACTATTTTTGTCTATGTTGGAGTTTATTATCATCAATAATTTATAATAAAAAAGGCCAATATTATATTAATGGGATAAATAATTTAGGTGATGATGATGTAATCTATAATAAAAAATAAAATTACCTTTTATAAAATATAAAATGATAGCTACGTAAGACACTAGAAGGTACACTTTGATTTACCGGTTGACGCATAATTAAAAGGTAAGGCTCGGCATTTACACACCTAGAAAAACTGCCTTTACACACTTGATTCCATGTTTGGGTGGCAAATTACTATGATACCACTGCATTTTCATTTGTTCGAACGAATGCCCCGTTCATTTTGGCGTTTGTTCGAATGAATACATGCATACCCTTGCGATTTTGATTCATTCGAACGAATATCCCGTATTACTGTTCACTCGATTCATTCGAAGAACGGTACGTTTCATTCGAATGAATTGATTATTTAAATAATAAAATTTTCTTTAAAATTTTAAAGTTATTTTTAAGCACTGTCTATTTTCAAAATTTCTCAAATTGAATATCCGGACTAATTATGATAACCTAATAAAAATACTTTAAGACTTCAAGGTCTTTTGACACTCTCAAACGCTAAAAACACAGTGTTTTACAAATAAGGGTATCCCTAGGCTATGCCGAAAACACATTTGGGAGTGTCAAAAAACTTTGAAGTCTTAAAAGTATTTTTATCAGGTTATCGTAATTAGTCCGGATATTCAATTTGAGAAATTTTGAAAATACACAGTGCTTAAAAAATAACCTTAAAGTTTTAAAGTAGATTTTATTATTTAATACACTATGCATTACTATAGCATATGGAAGATAGACTATTATTTTATAAGCACTGTGTATTTCCAAAATTTCTCAAATTGAATATCCGAACTAATTACGTTAATCTGATAAAAATACTTTAAGACTTCAAGATCTTTTGACACTCATAAATGTGTTTTCAACACATCCTAGAGATACTTTTATTTGTAAAATTCTATGTTTTAAGCATTTAGGAGTGTCAAAAGACCTTGAAGTCTTAAAGTATTTTTATTAGGTTATCGTAATTAATCCGGATATTCAATTTGAGAAATTTTGAAAACAAACAGTGCTTAAAAAATAATTTTAAAATTTTAAAAAAAAATTTGTTATTTAAATAATTAATTTATTCGAATGAAATAATCAAATCATTCGAATGAATCGAGTTACAGTAACGCACATTACTGTTCATCCGTTCATTTAAATGAATCGAGTGAACAGTAGTGCGTATCGCTGTTCACCCGTTCATTTCATTCATTCGAATGAACGGGTGAACACTAATGTGCGTTACTGTTAATTCGATTCATTTAAATGAATTAAATTTATACCAGACATTCCTTTGAACGAATTAAAATTTTAAGATATGCATGTATTTATTTAAACGAATGTTAAAATAAATGAATCTCAAAATTAAGTAGACATTCGTTCCAATAAATGAAAATGCAGTGTATAATGATAATCTGAAACCTGAATGCAGAATCACGTCTCTAGATGTATAGACTAGAGGCACTTTTTCCCAGTGCGTAAAAGCCGAGCCAAAGGTGAGTAAATGCCGAGCCAAAGGTGAGCGACGTTCTTGAAACGGCGAAGACAATGGGAAAAGAACTCCAGTGGTGGGACCAGGGAAGACTTTTCAAACTGCGTGTGCATGCATTGAGTTCCAAGAAACCTAACATCGTAAGGTAGGATTGTTTTCTTTTTCAATAATTTAAGTGAATTTATGACTTTATGGAGTATTAAATGAAGTGATGATGAGTGATTGAAAATGTCTTTTTATATATATATTACAAAAATTATTTTAATCAGATTTTTAAAATAATATAATTTAAATATTTAAAAAATTAAACTAATTAAATTTTGAAGAATTTAAAAATATAATTTAATTAATTCAACCATATACTTAAGAAATATATCTCGCACGAGATAGTTCAACTAAACAGATAATTTCATTCAGAAATCAAAAGTCATAAGTTCAACTGCCATGTTATCTTATACCTATAGTTTGTAGAATTTTATCTAATATCCTCATATTGTAAAGGTAAAAGTCTTACATTTCTTCATCATAATATATATATATATATATATATATATATATATATATATTCTTAAAAAAAACTATTAAAAAAATCATTATCACCCTATTCGACACTTTGCAAAGGACTGTATAAATAATCCTCCCAAAAAATAAATAAAAGTCATACCACGGTACAGTGGCCACCTGCAACCACTGTAAACTCTTTGGACCTTTACCAGCAATCTTATATGTGAATATTGGTCGACTTTTAAAGTATTAGGTAATATTAATTGATATTTATTATATTTTTATATTAATATATATTTAGTTGCATCATTAAAGTCACTTTCATTTAAATGAGATTAGATTTTTTGAGATTTTTTAGTCTATCTTATAAAAAAAAAACTACATCGTCTGTTACTGATTTATTTCCATGTAATTTTTTATACTTTTATCCTTTCGAGTTTGTATAAAAAACTATTTCTAAGTGTTGCAAGTATATACCTAAACTATTTTATCTTTAATGTTATTCAACTTATTTATACTTAAATACACATTTTTACCACCAAAAAATTTTATACATTCTTCTTAATTGCTCAAAATTTATAAAGTGTTGCTGGACCACTTAAATAAATTCCCCTTTAATTTGTATGACTCCACTAGCTTACCTGATCTTTACTCATCTCACTCTCTTTGTGTTGACTATATCAAGATCAGCTCCTTTATCGAGTTTCAGATAGGGGTGAAACTTGCATTGGATTTTAATTTGACCCGCATAATTTGACTCGAGAAATCATTGGATTTAGGTTATATATTTGTATATTTTGGGTCGGTCGGATTGGAAAAATAAAAACCTATATAAAATTTGGATTGGGTTGGGTTGAGTTGAGAAATTTAAAATCAATCCAACTCGATCATACGTAACTCGATTCGCCTTTGCGTGCACCAAGTTATAAAACATCACTTGGGTTGATTCGAGTCGGGTCGGGTGTACTAATTCGACTCAGCAATTCAACTCGATCATACGTAACTCGATTCGCCTTACGTGCACTAAGTTATAAAACACTAATTGAGTTGACTCGAATTGGGTTGGGTTTAGTAATTTGAGTCAGCAATTC
Source organism: Chimonanthus salicifolius (assembly GCA_013350335.1). Classification (NCBI taxonomy): domain Eukaryota; kingdom Viridiplantae; phylum Streptophyta; class Magnoliopsida; order Laurales; family Calycanthaceae; genus Chimonanthus; species Chimonanthus salicifolius. Next base: position 14,197,242 of record CM023537.1, on the reverse strand, counting down.
AAGTTGCGTCAAGTTGGATTCAATAAATTTTGACATGGTTGAGTTGAATTTATTAAAATCCGACCTCATCTACCCAAATTTCAACCCTAGTCTAACAATTGTACATAAGTTTGCAATTGAGGAGTATGAAAATATTTGAGAGATGAATATAACCTTTTGAAAAGGGTGCTCATAAAGGGACAAGAGGTCGGGATACAGATGATATTTTGAGATGGGAGTTGTCAAAAAATTTATCTATATTTTTAACCCTTTTTTTAACAATTATGTTAAGATAGATTATATCAATTTAGTTTATGGTAATAAAAATTATATTTTTTATATGTGGTATATAATGGACTAATAGATTCAGTTGTATTAAACATGTATTTGTGGAGTATTTTAAGAGTTTAAAAAAAAAAAAAAAGTGATAGTTAGCTAGTCGATCAAATTATGTTGAAATTAATAATTATCTCATTGTTGATTTGGTAGATCTAAATCTAATAGTTAAAAATGATTTTTATACTAAGTTTTGATTTTAATTTTTAAGACACTCCACAACTCTACTTTCGATATGATACGGCCCACTCGCCCACGTAATATTTTATTCAAAAAATCTATTTTTTGGTAAATTGCTAAGCATTTTTTTTATTTCTGTTGCATTATCTGGGTGGCCATTCCATGACACAACAGTTGCTTTTAAAATTATCTTCAAATTACAAATTAATAAAAGAATTAAAAAAACTATATATTAATTGAATGGTTTCGTTAAAAGAAGAAATACATCTATAATGAGTATATTAAGGAGAAAATTTTAAGTCAAAATATCTTGTAAATTGTGAAATTAGGTTAGAGTACGTTGAAATTTTGATTTTAGATAAGAGTATTTCGTACGTTGACATCAAAGTATCAAACAGTTTCAGTTAAAAACATCCTTCGATAGGGTTGTGCTATTGCAAAAAAGTTGCAATACTTCAATGTTGCAACCATAGTCACAATTCCCGTGATCGAGATATTAATGACAATTGTTAATAGTGAGATATTTTTAAATTTTTATAAAAAATTTAATAGAAAAACCTTGAGAAAAAGATAATATTTAAAAATAATAATAAATATAATAAATAAATAATGTGACTGGAGTTTGAAAAAATAAATGATATTTTGTCACGTCCTGACCCGAAGGGTAGGCTCAGAACGCGACTGATTTTTTTTTTTTTTTAAAGATAAACTTAAAACAACTCACAAGCATTCTAACTGGGCCGGATCAACAGTTGGGCCCAAAGGTCACACATGATCCCGACATGTGGACCCAAACATATACCATAAGTCTACCCAACAATAGACATAGAAAAATACAAACATCAATACAAAATTCCAAACATTGAATTATTATTCAAAACATTATCATATAGAATCCAACCATTGATTCATCATTAAGAAATCACATTAGAGTAGCTACAGAAACGCAGCAGTCCTAGTACATCACGTTAACACACACTAAGTACCACACTCGATACTTTATAAAGAAAATGATTCTAAGAACCAGAAGGCACAAAAACAAGGGTGTTCCTCTCAATGGGAATCCCAAAGCAGTGCCGCAGATTATCCACTCTAAACTTCAAACGGAGGGTTCTCCTCTTCGGGTTCATCTCCTGAAAGGTGAGTGGGATGAGCTAACTAGCCCAGTGAAAGAAATATAGCAATGCGATTTTAAAGTAAACAACAGGTTAGTACATAATCAACAGTTGTAATATAACATTTCATGCTTGGTAATAGAATCACAATATCAAGTAAAGTCTCATCATCATTTTCATCATTTCATCGTTTTTCCATTACTGCTGTCATCCAACGTAGCTTCTAGATCCCATATTGACAATCATAGTATTAAGTCCAGACACGGTCAAAATACATCCTTGCAAGTATATATCTCCGGCTCTCCCATAGCCGGTACTGACACTCTTCGGGTCAGCAACTAACGCCCACAGTCCACCTATGGTCCAGTAGACATAAACCATTCTTGCAAGTATATCTCTGGCTCTCTCATAGCCTGTACTGACACCCTTCGGGTCAGCAACTGACGCGCACAGTCCACCCATGGTCCAATAGACATAAACCATCTCTCATATGGCTGATATTGATTCAATAGTGTAGGCACGTGGAAGCAGTAATACACATTTTATCTTATCAAAGCATTTACCAGCATCATAAACACTCTTACCATAGCGCGTCAAGTTTAGGCCAGCATCATAAGCACTCTTACCATAGTGCGTCAAGTCTAGGCCAACATTATAAGCACTCTTACCATAGTGCATCAAGTCTAGGCCAACATTATAAGCACTCTTACCATAGTGCGTCAAGTTTAGGCCAACATCATAAGCACTCTTACCATAGTGCGTCAAGTCTAGGCACATGAGTGGATTCCTCAAAATTGAAACCACTCATTGTTCAAGACTCATCTCATAATAAAACCTGTTTACATATTCTGCAGAGTTAAGTTCCCTCACCTTGATTGTGCAGGTTGCGCGATCTCTGTTCAAACAACAGACAAGTGCACATTCAATATACACAGTATTCATACATAGCATGTACACATACAAACAGTATTTCGAAATCATACTGGTTTTCCCAAAACATCCAAGATACATGGAATTAAGTCTCATACTCGGTTTCTATCCTTTTTAAATTATAATCATCCACAATATAATAATAAATAAAAAGGGGCTCAGTCCAAAACTCATATTGTCTTCTGGGCATTTTCTATATTGACTTATTGAGTTAGGTCTAGATCCTCGGGTCACTTCTCGGTTGTCTTCTGGATAGGAACAGATCTGACATTTTGAATTAGGCCTCGAGGTAACTCAGTGCCCGACTATATAGCGTCGGCCTGGAAGTTAATCACTCAGTGCCCGACCAATAGGGTCGGCGTGGAAGACAATAGTATTTACACTATAAGTAATAAGAGAAAATGAGTTAGTACAATTTTAATTAACAAAAAGGGGTTCTAACATCACATCACATAATCTAACAATATATATATATATATATATATATATATATATATATTAATAAATAATAATATTTTTTTATTTTTTTTTCAAAGGGAACTAACATCATAAATCACAAGCATCAACAATATCAAATAAAAATATATATATTTTTTTTCCTTTTTTTTTTTTCTCTTCTTCTTCCTCCCTTCACTGTCTACAGCAGACAGTGAATGGCCGAGAAACATGAAAAACGAATCCAGAAACAGGGGGTTTTCCGGATTCGATTTTCATATCTGACCGGTCCAATGGATTTCTCCGGGAGTCTTCTTTTCATAGGGAGAGGTTTGGAGCTTTGAAACTCAGTAAGCCATCTGATCTTAGCACCGAAAGCTCACTGATACAAAGAAACCCATGAAATTCCTTAGACTTTGAAACTGGATTTTCTTGCTCAAAACAGGGTCAAATTCAGATTTTCTTGATTCTATACTGAATGAAATTTGAAAAAGGAATGCAATGGTTACCTTTAATTGAGTTCCTGGGCTGAAATCCGGTCTTTTGAAAAATTTTCCCTAAAAGTTACGGTGACTGAAAACAGAGAAAAAAGAGGGGTCGGGCGGTCTGGATTTGGTCTGAATCAAGAGAGCAGTAGAGAGAAGAAGGTTGCTGGGAGTGAAAACTGATGGAGAAGAGCTGCTTAAATAGATATTTGGCCAGAATTTCGGGTCACCCGGCCACTGCATGCAGCGGCATGCGGGTGCCGCTGATGCTTGCAACAGTGCCGTTGGTTGGGTTTGCAAATCAGCCCTTTCAATTTTCTAGTTTTTGCAATTTAGTCCATATTTTTTATAAAACGGGATTTTTAACTAAAAACATAATTTCAAAGGCTCAAAAATTTAATCCAACCTTACCGATAGGTTGGGTTTTAAAAATCTTAATCACCATAAAAATTTTGGAATTTAACTCTCACTAAAAACCATTTATTTAAATAAAAAACACAATTTAACACTATTGACTTAAATAAACAAATGTTAAAATAAACAATTTAGAAATCTCATTTTGGGGTGCCAAAGAATAACTAAAATGGTCTACCATAAACTACTTGTTTCAAAATTTATCTCATTTCCAAAATCCTTTAAAATAATTATTTCTCCCTTTCGAGATTTTGACGGGCGGATTTAAAATACTATTTTCTGAAAATAAATTATTTTAAAATCAGAAATACAAATCCTTTATTAAGAAGAATATTATCCACAAATAATATTCACATAACAACATAATTTCTAAAAGTAATAATAATAAGCGACAAATTACCAAAATGCCCCTCCAGCTGGACTGAGCTGGATCACTGAGCTTGCGAGCTCGGATTGGGCCAAACCTGGGCTTTCCTTAAAGCCCTAACCGAAATCTTCGAGATTAACCGGTTAAACAAAATTATTAAGCTAAAACACGCCTAATCTGGAGCAGGGTTTTACATATTTCAGAAGTAAAAAAATGTATATTTGGTCCAAGCATTTTTAACGAAAATTTAATGATAAAATCTCACAATTTTAATGAAAATTTACTATTTCTCACTATAAAAATACATTTTTAACACACAACGTTGAGTAGCTCAACAGGTCACTCTTGTCTCAAGAAGCAAGAGGTCACTAGTTTGAGTCTCAGCCGTGTTAACCGGAGGCGTCCTGTACCCGGACAACTTGACAACATACCGTTGAGATGGGCTCGGAGTTATTTTACTGATATTTTTGTCATAAAAATAAAAAAATCAACAATATTTTTTACATTGATTGCAACCTAGTCAAGTTGCAATATTCTTGCTTAACTACATTTATAACTAACTACCTTTGTGTCACTTGATAAGTACCTACTCAATTTTAAAATCATACTTATCTCCTCTTCCAGAACTCTTACATATTTTGTGACTTTGACCATTAAAATTAAATTCCTAAATATTAAAGTTGAACTTCAAATTTAAGCAATTTATAATTTATCATATATATTTTTAATATAAATATTTAAAATTTTAATGAACTTAAAATTTTCAAATAAATATACTCACCCTTTAATCTTAAAACCCTGAGCTTCTTGAGAGTATAAACCCTATCCAAAGCATTACTCCACTATAGGGGTGAAAATTGAGTTAGGTTATGATCTAACCCGCATGACATGATCCCAAGAAATTTAAAAGCAATTTAAATTGACGTGATCTTATTTGAATGCATCGACTTATAAAATAACCATTTAATTGAATTGAGTTGGATTGAGAAACTCATATTAAATCAGATCGAATTCAACAATTTTGAACATGAAATAGATTAAATTTTTTTACATCCGACCCAATCTGAGAATCAGCCCTACTCCCCCAGTTTTCACCTTTGTCTAATAAAGAACGTAAACATGGCTGCCTAATTCCACCGTCCACTTCCAACCGCAGAAAAAAAATATAAGAAATTTACTTTAATGGAAGTCGTAGTCAGAACTCTTGTCTGTATAATTGACTTGCAATTGTAGACTCATTCCCATCTCTTTCCACATTGACAGCCCGTGTCGACTGCCCACCATGTGTTTCATCTTTCCACTCTGCCCATTTAAATAATAGGCTAAAGCCCACCAATTTTAATTTAATAATTTAAAAAAATATATAAAATTGAATAATAAGATCAATAAAATGAATTTATAATAAACTAGTTTTAGAGTCCAACAATGACTACCTATGCACATAAATGCAAAGTATTGTCCTACACACAACCCACAGGGTGTTAGGGTTGCTGGTTATATCTTAGACTTGATTTGAATTTATTAATATTGACTTAGTCCATTTTCAAGTTTATTTTACTCAATTTGATTTAATATGTGCATGCTTAATTTTTTATAAAAAAATGAAAAATAGAAGAAAAAATTAATAAATAAAAGAAGATAGACTTTTGTCTGAAAATACTAAAGCAACAAAATTTGTTACTTTAGGAAATTTCTTACTTAATACAAAATGTAGGTCAATGAATTCTATCATATCTTAAATCTAATCATATTCGAAAATTGTCTTGTACGGGTAGTTCAATCTAATTTGAATACTTTAATACCTCGATGCACGTGACTTATAGAGAACATTTACATATATTCAGAGTTTTATCCAATACCATTATATTTAAGAAAAAGTTAAAGTCTTTAGATTCTTCATAAAAAAAAATAGTATTTGAAAATTAAAACTTAAAAACAAAAACGTATTTTGTCATGAGATTTAGATTTATAAAAATCAACTGTTTAATTAGTATTAATTTCAATACATTTGGATTGCATGTCAAAAATTTAATATCCATTACTATGACTAAGGTGAGAAAAATCTATCACTGTAACATAGTCTCTTTTGAATCTTTTAAAAGGCATTAAGTTTTAAAAATGAAAGCAGTGAACTAAATCTGTAACGTAGAGTTAAGATATGTGAACTAAAATCTTTTAGTTTAGAAAATATAGAAATTATATTGATATTCTTATATGGAGGTGAGTTAGGTCTACTTCTTTATCTAATTCGATTTTTTTAAATGAAGTTAACATTTTAAAATATTTAATTTTAATATATCATGAAGTGCCTCTTCATAAAAAAATAATATTTTTTTTAAATTAAACTAAAAATCTTAAATTCAATTTCTCTTAAAAAAAAAAACTTCCTATGACTTCACGTGCCAATCAAAATAGTCTAACTTTTGCCCTACTATTGATCTTAAAGTGTTTAAAAAGTTACACCGTTCCGCTATTACCGAGAACGCCGGTGTCCCTGTCAACTCCGGGAGTAAAAGTATGGGCTTTTTCCAGTGTTTTCAAGATTTCGTCCCGGAAATCCGTCGAAAATCTACCACTGCCAGCTAATGAGGGATGCCGTAATCTTTTAATTTCCCCTCAAAGATTCCAAGAAATCATTGTTTTTGAAAGAATTTTCCCCGAACTTCTGCCTTTGGCGGCTTTGACCTTGACTTTTCTCTGAACACTTGAAAACAAAAGCCCAGGAACTCTTCAGGATATTGATTTGCAGCTTGTGAATATTCGGAAGTTGGGACCGAAACAAGTCTAAGGGTTTTTCTCTCTTCTTTTTGTTCCTGTGATTCCATGAAAATCCCCAGAGACGTGTTTTTGGTGGATTAGACTGGATTTTCTGGGAAGCGTATCTTAGAATATAGGCTTTTGCTTTGCACTTTGTGAGAAATCGGTGTAAAAGAAGGTTTGTGGCCAAAAGATTCGATCTTTACAGGTGTTTTCTGAGAGTTTTTAATTTTAAAGAGCGATTATTGCTTGGAATTCGACGTGCTCGAAGTTTCTGAGTAGAAACTAGGTTAATTTGCTGCAAATTTACGGGGAAAAAAAAAATAAAAAACAATTGTTGGGACCGCCTCCTGAGGGAGTTCTGGAACTTGAGGGGTTTCAGGGAGGTATGATTGAAGAATGGCGCTTGGGGGATCGCTAGTGAAGGCTGCTGAGATGGCAATTCAATCGATAGGATTAGGATACGACATGACCGACGATGTTCGGCTGAAGTTCTGTAAGAGGGAGTGTTTGGATCCCTGTTTGATCGAGCTTGAACACGGACAGGGTCAAGCTATTGTTCTTCCTGGTGGAATTTCAATCCCAAATGTTTCAAAATCCATAAAATGCGATAAAGGGGAGCGAATGCGGTTCACATCTGATGTACTCTCCTTTCAACAGGTTTGGTTTCTTCTTGCAATCTTCTTTTTATTGTAGTTGTTTTCAGTGTAGATTGATAAATATCCTCTGTAGAATTTGAAGAATGGCTTACTGCCTCTCACATTAAATCCAGAATATATATTGGAGGAGAGTTTCCTTTAATAGCCTCCTTTCAAATATAAGCTGGGTGCGATCATACCATGGGAACTTCACAATTAAGTGAGCTTGGGCTATATCAGTGCTTCGGACACCTAAATATTTTACCTGAAAAAAAGATTCCGTTCCAGAAAAAGAATAATATCCTTTTTCGGTTTAAATTTTGGATTTTTTACTTAGCGGATGAGATACCCATTTTTTTCCCTTTTAAATATGTGATTACTTTAACTAGTATGAGACATCTTTGATTCCTCTTGCTTCAAATAGTAGATAGCTAATGCCTTTGAAGATGATTTGTTTAGTGGGTTATAGACTTGTCTGTTTAGTTTCTCTCTCATCTACTTTCCTTGAAAAATATTACTCCTTTTTTTTTTATCAAACGAGGGAGTTTTTCAGAAGGCAGTTTTTCCTTTCTGGTTTTGATTTTTCCTACTTATGCAGAATTGCCCAATTTTCCATACTAAAAAATCTTCCTTGAGATTGTGCAAAACAGTTGCTTTCTCTCTTTTCTCACTTTCCAGTTTCCACAGACCAATTCTTGTATTTCTTTGGTTGGATAAAGAGATGTGTAGATTAGAAATCTCTTCTCTCCATTTCCTAGAGAAATTACAATTCTTCATGTGGAAGTTTTCCTTCGAGTTTCTTATTTTACTATGTTTGCAAAACTATCTAATTTTCCAAGAGAAATCAGGTTGGACAGAAAAGTTGATTTTTCCCGCTTTTCCTGGATTTCCTCCAAAACCATTTTCTGGTTGGGTGGGATAGGCAAAATAGGCACATCAGAAACCTCCTGTTTTGATTTTTATATTTATGGTCCACACTGGATAACATGGAAGCAAGGTTTTATTTTGAAACGCAAGTTAATTGGTCAGGGTTTGAGGTCCATATGCAACTTTCCAACTTCTAAGTTTTATTTTGTCCTTGTCGCTTTTAGAAATAAAGTGGGTATCTTTTGTCTTTTAACAATTTTTTTTTTCTATTTTTTTTCATTACTGAGAACAATGGCCATTTATTTTTTCAGATGTCAGAGCAAATCAACCAGGAAATATCTTTATCGGGTAAAATTCCCTCAGGCCTGTTTAATTCTATGTTTGAATACTCTGGCTGCTGGCAGAAAGATGCAGCCAATACTAAGACTCTTGCCTTCGATGGGTGGTTCATTACACTCTACACTGTTGCATTAGCAAAACCCCATTTTGTACTACGTGATCATGTCAAAGAAGCTGTTCCATCATCATGGGATCCTGCTGCATTGGCCAGGTAAAATTCTGCACTCCTTGATACCTACATTCTAAAAGGAACTAGTTACATTTACATCGGATCCACAATCTTTTTTAAATTTTCAAAGAATGGTAAAGCCATGAGATTCTGTTTATATTATTTCTAATTCATTACATTAAAAATGAAGAAAGTACAAAATTTTATTATCAATGTTGCTGCAATGATTAACCCATTGTCTTGTTAACTAGCTAGGAATTGACCTGAGCCTGTGGAACATCATAATACTTGTGCAACTGTAAAGGTTATTTATTTGAGCCACTGTTTACATTCCAGAAAAAAGAGAAGCTGATGTCCTTGTGGACTAGCATAAGGAGGCATATAGCATAGTATATATATATTTTTTGAAATGGTAATGGTGGTTTGATTAATAATAAAAAGAGATGGCACCATAAGTGCACAATACATCAAATTGAAAAGAAAAGAAAAATAAAAAAACCAAATCCCAAGCCCGATACACCCAATAAATAACAGCAACCGAGGACTAGATTTTAGCACAAATCTTTTTTTTGAAACATTGACGATTAGATTTCATAGAATAAGAAAGTATGAAAGTGTTACAGAAGTTCTTAGTATAGGAGAATTATACTAAAAAAAACAAAAAGAAAAGGAACAAATAATAAAAACTAAGGGAAGGATACAAGATACACCCAAAATCACCTACTTCACATACAGAGTGTGCCCAACCCCCTAGCTACCAAATCAAACCGGTGGAAAAAATTCCAAAGCCTGGTGCTTGTAAGTGAACACCAGCTTTGGCTAAAAAGTCAGCAACACAATTTGCTAATCGAGGAATATGAGTGAATGTGATGCCACCCATACAGCACATTCTCCAAATATCCCTTGCCACACACACCAGCCTCCACGGGGGGGATTTCCTATTGCTAGCCCAAGAGATGGCATTAGTTGAGTCACTTTCGATAATGAGATTACCCCTTCTAAAACTAGACCAGACCTGAATTGCTCTCCTAATTGCTCTTAATTCAGTCTCATTTGATTCCATTGACCCAACTGATTCGGAAAAAGTTGCCAACATTCTGCCCCTATTATCATAAAGCACTCCGCCAATTCCTGCTGGCCCAGATTTTAGCACAAATCAAGACACTCTTTTCCATGCTATCAAAATATCCGAGATAGAGAAGTCCTGAAAAATGGGGAGGGAAGAAGCCCCAGATAGCAAATTTGGCCAAAATTCGCTGGAAGACACCTTGGGGGCTCTCGGCGCTATTCTTGAAAATACGGTTGTTTCGTTCACACCAAAAGCTCCAAATTGTGGCAAAGAGGGCTAAACGACACATCAACGAGCATCTAGTAGAGATGTGAGGGATCTCCCATGCGAAAGGCAGATGAACAATAGAAGCTCGCATGGACCAGAGAATGCCGAAATGACTCCAAACCGGCAAGGAGAAGGCACAATGGAGAAGCAGATGGTCCACGCCTTTTGAGGCACCAAGGCAAAATATGCATCTGCTAACCAAAGTCATGCCCCTCTTTTGAAGGTTATCATAGGTGAGGATTTTCCCTAGGCTCGCTGTCCAGAAAAACAAATAGCTCAAGGGGGGCTTTAGAAGACCAAATCGTTATACTTACCACTGGAACCAAAGAGCACTAGTTGCTCCAAACGTAAAAAGATTTCATTGAAAAGGAGCTAGAAGAGTTGGGCCACCATTCCACTAAGTCCTCATCCTGAATCCGGAAGCGAAAAGAGAAAAGCAGTTGCATGAGGCGAGAAAAGGCATCCGTTTCAATATTCGTGAGATTTCTATGGAGGCAAAGATCCCAAACCATCTGACCCCTAGAGAGATAGTAGAAGCCTGAGACGAACCTCCAATGGTGATAGCGAGTTGGAAAAGAGAAGGGAACTAATCTGCGAGAGGGAAGGAGCCACAATAGATATTTGACAAAAAACGAAAACAATCCCCACGACCCACTTTGAATCTGATTCCATGCTCAGACTTGCAACACAAGCACAAATAGCTTGCCACATACCTGAAGCCCTTCGAGGTGTAGGATTGATGTCCCATTCTTGCTTCCCAATTCTATACTTTTCAATCAGAAGATCTTTTCAAGGGCCATTATCTTCTGTCCCGAGCCGCCCCGACCATTTGGAGAGGAGCTTGATTGGTCTCCTTAAGAGGACGAACACTGGGGCCCCCAGCTTCTAAAGGGAGACAAACTTGCTACCAGCTCACAAGGTATCCTTTTTCTTTTCTACTTGATCACTCCACAAAAAGTCTGCCATGATCTTCTCCAAAGATTGGATAACCTTCTTAGGGCAAAGGAAAACAGAGAGGAAATAATTGGAAGTGCTGATAGAACTGACTTCAACAAGGTTAAGTGCCTATCAAAGGACAGATACATGTCTCTCCACGAAGCTAGCCTCTTACTGATTTCAACAATCACTGGATGCATAATGGGAGACCCAAGTAAGTGGCGGGAAGAGAGGCAAAATGACACTCCATCAGGGTAGTCAGAAAAGATAACTCGGATCCACTGATATTGATGCCAAAAATCTCACTCTGAGTAATTTATATGCAAAGATGAAGATAAAACTCAAACCATTGGAGAATAGCCTTTAGGTTCCTAACATATTCCTCATTGGCTTCGCAAAATATGATAGTATCAACAACAAACTGCATATGGTGAAACTCAAGTGAGGGCCCGATCCTAAATCCATGAATGAGGGACAATCAGCTTCTCTAGAGAGGAGAAGGCTTAGAGCTTCACCCACCATGATGAATAAAGCCGGAGATAGGAGATCTCCTTGACGAAGACCTCAGGAGCTGTAGAAGAAACCTTTCGAAGAGCCATTGATGAGACCTAAGAAGTAGGTTGTGGAAACACACTCTGCTATCCAGATGCACCACTTTCTTCCAAACTCATGCTGGAGAGAACGAAATGAAGGAAACTCCAATCAACCATATCATATGCCTTCTCCAAATCAATCTTGCAAACCGTGTGTTGCCCTCCTAACTTGTACTTGAAGTCAATACAATCATAGGCACTGATGGCAACTTCCATGATCTGCCTACCGCCAATAGCAGCTGACTGATAGGTAGAAATCAAACTGGGCAAGAAGACTTTCAATCTATCGGTAAGGAGCTTTGAGAGGATCTTGTATGGACTGCCTAAGAGACTGATAGGTTGGAAATTTCGTATGGACTGCCACATTAGTGGAGGAGCTGCTTTCTGCTCCTACAATTAGAGTAGAGCTTCAGAGAAGGGTAAGGATTGTAGTAGTAGTAATAACTCCAATGCTATCTTTCAAAAAAATAACTCCAATGCTAAAATTTGCTGTTTGAAATTTGAACCATCTAAGCACCCTTTGTAGTTCTCTAGAAGGTTCTTCAATAGCAGACATACTATGGGTGGAGATTGTTAAAACTCGGAATCATACTAAAGTGGTAGATGTCATAATTAGCTCCAAATTTCTAGAATTGTTGATCCCATGAAATACAGGGTAGGCAATCAGCGATCTCTGTTAACTTTAAAGTGTTTGGATGAGTTCATATTAATCTCAGGCTTTTGTATGTTTTCATGCAATTGTGTAGTGAAACTGCAGCCAATATGCTTAATAAAGTATTATTCATAAAACAAAATGTGCCAAGTAAGAACCATTGCAGAAAATGTTGACTTATATATTGTCTGCGTAGAACTGACAACTAGGAGTTTATGGGATCTGTTTCACAATTATTGTCTGATGATAAGTTTTTGGATTTGTTCTGTCTTCAGTTTTATCCAAAAATATGGCACTCATATTGTAGTGGGTGTGAAGATGGGTGGGAAAGACGTAGTTTATGTGAAGCAACAACACTCGTCAAATATTCAACCTGCTGATGTTCAGAAGAGGCTAAAAGAAATGGCAGATAAAAGGTTCCAAGATTCGAGTGGACAATATGGATTGAATTCAGTTGAAAATTGTAGGAAGGATAAGGTAAGTGTTGATTTGTCAATTCCTTATTGACACTGGGAAAACTTGAGGCATTTATTTATTTTTGATGACCACCTTGAGGCATTTATCATCCCAACATAAATATTATGCTTGCTTTTATTTTGGAGTATTTTAGATATAGGTTCCATCTGCATAATCTCTTTGTGTTCTTGTAGCCTTGTATAACTCTCTTATACTGGGCAACTTTCTCTTTTGTACCTTCTTACTTGAATAAATGAAATTATTTGTCACCGTTTCAAAATAAATAAATAAATCATCCCAACATAAATATTATACTTTGAAGTCTAATGTTACAAGGAAGAGACTCACTACAACAAGGTCATCCCATGCTACAGCAAGGTTAGAATGTTTTTCTTGCACTTGCAACAATTTTTAAAACTAGAGAAAACATTATTAACTAAAATGAGGTGCAAACATTTGTAGTACTTTTAAACTAAAAAAAAGTGCTTTTTCTTGTTCATGTCTATTACATATATAGTTTTGACATGAGCAAAATGTAGCGTTTGAAGTAAAAAATTTGTGTACTCAATCCAGCAATCCCACCTCAAGATATATTTGAGATTCTTTTGAATGATGCTTATTTGAAAAAGGCAAACACAGTAATTTGCACATCAACCGAAAACATGCTAAAAAGGTCTTGTAATTTTGAAAACTTATGGGAAGACCCTGATGAGAGCTATGACAGAGGAAGGAGATGAGAGTTGCAGGTCTGAATCACATTTTATAACAATGGAAGAAGAAACCCTTACGAGAAGCCCCTTTTTCACGAAGTAATTCTATGCATAATTTCTCTACTCCTTTCATCCTCTCAAACCCCAATCAACAATCCATATGTTAATAATCTAGATTTTGGCTCAGTCAGGCTATAGATTAACATCCAAAAATATGTGGACTGATCAAATTTTTGTAGCTCTAAACCTAGAATTGCATTAATCTTGCCCTGGATAAGCCAAAAAGACATCAATCACAAACTGGCTGAAGCTGTGGAAAGTTTTTTCCTTGGTAAAAAATCCTGAAGTAAATTGATGTCCTGTGTGAAGTAAATTGACAAAGGCCATTGATTAAGAACCCTTTGAACTGCATGTGTACTGTTAATTCAACTGTGACAAAATTAGTATTATATAGAATCCATGTGTACTGTCGAGTGAACCATCAATCAAAACCAATGTACTGGATGATCCAGGTAAAGTGGGAAACTGAGTTATTAACTTTCTATCCTATTTTACAGCTATCAATGCTGATTGTGACTCACAGATTGCAGGTTGCAATGGCAACCATAAAGGTTGCAGGTTGATGCCCTTTGTGTAACCATGCAAGCTGTCTTACTTTACCAAGTTGCAATCTTTTGTTAGGCTTCAGTAAATACATAATTCACTATTTTATTTCCTTGTCACCACCAATATTGCATTTATTGGAGTGACATTTTTCAATGGAAAGATCCTGACCCAACCTAAAATTTTTCAAGGTAAAAATATGGTGTTTCTGAAAATAATTCACTGGAATATACATGAGATTCCTCAAACATGTCACACTTTAAATGTCATAGTCTTGTAGCACTGGTTCTTCTTAAGTTGGGATTATGCAAACATGTTATTGTAGATCTCTCATGGAGCTGTTTTAACCAATATGAGTGATGTGATTTTTTCAGTTTGATACTAGGGAAATCCGTTTGAGGTTTGCGGACTCCAGCCCAACAAGTTCTTACCCAAACAAAGAGGTATGTTCAATATATAATAATATGCATAAAGAAGTAGGCCAATGACCTCTCAAAGGATTTACAGTCATCTCCTTAATCCTTTTTCCTTTTATTTTCTTAAGCAGGATATTGTATGCATCTGCAAGCGAAGAGGGGGACGTGGGGATAAGATCCTATCTCACGATGAGTGGTTGGATACTGTCTTATGTGAACCTGATGCTATCTCAATGTCCTTTGTTCCAATTACATCTCTCTTGAATGGAGTTCCTGGGAGTGGATTCTTGAGTCATGCCATCAATCTCTATCTACGATGTAAGTATGAGGAATGGTTTAGTGCATTGTAATGTTATTTTCTCCAGAACATTGGTGCTTATGTGTACCATGCCCTTTAGCCCTCTGGGATTACCTGGATGCATGATGACACAGGGCTCTGTGGATTTGAAAGGTTTATGCATGTTATGTATATAGAAGACCGGATTTTTCTGTGTTTCAGAAAGTAAGGTTATCAACTTTTTCAGCGCACCTGGGGCCTAAATTATCCATGGGAAGTTAATTTTGAAAAGTATTCTAGATATTTTTTAAGGATACATTTGTGCCTGCAAGAATTCATGCATATCAAGTATACATTTATTGAGAAAGGAACTTGTAATTTTTCCAGGTTTTGTGATGACAAAGGGCATCAGTATTCTGCATTCTTTATAGGAAGTATTTCCTCTTTGAGTTTTAATGGAAGATTATGGTGTCATGCAAAAGATTTCAGTTGCTGTAAGTCAATGGCATGTACATTGTCGAGTAGGAAATGATGGTTGCTTGAATCTGTAATCTGTTGGGAACTTATTATTACAGGAACCTTAAATAAGGTGATCATTCAAAAGAATACATAAAATGAGGTGAAGTGGAACTGAAGTCGAAGCTTGAACATTTAGCTGTCTATGCTTTGGGAAGAAAAAATAATAAAACTTCAAGACTTGCAACTCAAACTGAAACTCATAGTAAAGCCAGAACTCATACTGAAGGGCTTGACCGGTGTTTGTGATCTTACTTCAAACCCTTGTCTTTATGCTGCATCCATTTGTCTGTATAAAATTTCTTTTGAAGTACGCAAAATTATTGTTTATATTCCTGTGCTTGCATTTAGTGCTAGTCATCTGGTAAGATAGAATTTTGGTGTCAACCACCTTCAAGTATCGTGAATATGCAGTTTAACATCAATTTTACTGCAGACCTCAGTGAATGAACATAGATGATACAACATGACTTGCACATTGCACATTCAGGAACATGGAAGAAATAGTTTTGCTCACCAAGTCAATTAACACAATGCTCTGTTGCAGATAAGCCACCAATTGAAGAACTACAACAGTTTTTGGAATTTCAACTTCCAAGGCAATGGGCACCAGTGTTTGGCGACCTTCCTCTTGGACCCCAGTATAAGCAACGTTGCAATGCATCTCTTCAGTTCAGCCTTTTGGGCCCCAAGCTATACATCAACACCATGCCAGTAAGCCTCTTTCATCATATTTACGTTCTCAGGAAAAATGCTTAGTGATTAATAGCGTGACAGAAATCAGTCCATGTCCTACGAGACATTCAAAAACATTATGTCTTACAGTGCTGGTATTAGAATCCAGAAACCATGCATGGTTGAGTGTTAGATGGCATCTGGCCTTTGGAAAGTGATTTGCCAAATCCAAATATAAAATGCCAACCTCAGATTCATGAGATGAATAGCATTGATGATGATGATGATGATGATGAAATGATGCATGGTCCAAATCTGTAACCATCTAAGAACTAGATGGATGCAGATTGTTGCATTTACGGAGTAGTTTCAATATACTTTGGAAGGACAGAAATCACTAGTTTAGTTCTTGAGCATCAACTGTCTTTCATATTTTCCTCTGGTATGCATGTTAGAATTACTGAGTTGCTGGTATTGATTTGTTTCAAGTAGCATTTCAGTCCTTCCTTCCAGATGTCATCCACTAGTTTAATATGCATCAATATTTTGGGCAAGAATGATTCAAATTTGCAATTTTCATAGTAGTTTGGTGGGGCTAATGTGGGCGCACGCCAATCCTGGCGAATATGGCAATGGAAAGGCATGGATGTGAAGTAGGGGTTAGCCAAAAAATTGTCCATACATTTAAATCACCATGCAGGGGTATCATCACGTACTAAGGTGGAGAAGTAGTGTTAGGAGTGACAGTGGGCCTTAATGAACTTACTGCCTCGTTCCATGAATTCTAGTTTGAGATTCATACATAAAATAATGCTAGGGTGTTCCTTAGAAAGATGTGCTGCATACAAAGGATCAGAGGAGAATTAGAATTCACAAGGCTGATTCAGATAGATTGGAATAAGGCTTTGATATGTTACTGATTTTCAACCAATAACCAATCCAAATGGAACCTTGTAAAAACCACATTTTTAGGCCCCAGTCTGTGCCACATCCACCACCCACCTTTTTTTATTTCCCAAATTAGTTGGATGTGTAATCTATCTGATCCCATTATGAGTTTTAGTCCTACACTTAAGAACTGTGTTGTGCATATTTTATATAGTTAGACATTGTCAGTCTTTTGCCCATAAAATCAATAGATAGAGAGATCTTGTAAAAAGGAGAGATCTATTTAAGATGATTTTTGTTGTACTATGAATCCATGAGAAGACCTTCCCATCCTACTCTCCATGGTTGGCATTGACTATGTGAGCCCTATAGAATCAGTTTGCACTTGTTTTAAAGAGATTAAAAAATAGATGCACTAAATTTGGTGCATCTAGTTTGCACTTGAGTATACACCACATTCATCAACCTTCTATGCCTTTCGCTTAAATATTAATATGTGATCAATCCTACCACAGGTTGACGTGGGTAAGAGGCCGGTGACTGGTCTCCGCCTATATCTAGAAGGAAAAAGAAGCAACCGATTAGCAATCCACCTCCAGTATCTGTCTGCCCTTCCAAAAAACTTCCAGCTATACGATGATCCAGGTGGTAACTTCCCCCGTGAGCCAGACAGCAAGTATTTTGAGCCCGTTCAATGGAAACAATTTTCTCATGTCTGCACTGCTCCTATTGAGTCCTACGAAGAGAATTCAATAGTTACAGGGGCACAGTTCCAAGTAGGCAACTATGGCCTGAAGAAAATCCTCTTCTTACACCTCCAATTCTCAGCAGTCTCTGGTGCAACTGTAGTCAGGAATTCTGAGTGGGAGGGTTCACCTGGTCTGGCCCAGAAGTCTGGAATAATCTCAATGTTCATCAGTGGGCACTTTTCAACAGCCCAGAAGCCACCCCCACGGCCTGCTGATGTGAACATAAACTCAGCTGTGTACCCTGGTAGGCCGCCTGTCCCCACTCAGGTGCCAAAGTTACTTAAGTTTGTTGACACGACGGAAATGTCCAGGGGTCCACAGAACAATCCTGGCTACTGGGTTGTTTCAGGGGCAAGGCTGTTTGTAGAGAAGGGTAAAATCTCACTCAAAGTGAAGTACTCACTCTTGACGGTCATGCTCCCAGATGATGATGGTTTGGGTGAGTCACCACTTAAAGAACAAGAAATTTAATTCTCCGGCATCAGGGCTATTTTTTTTTTTTTCCATATTTTTTTTGAAAATATTTAAGGAATTACAGTTGAGCATCGGTCTTCAAAATCCTATAAGCTTGGAATATGTATCTGGTATAAATGGTGGATTAATGGAGTATTGCCACTGTCTGTATCATAATTCTGATGATTTTATTTGTAATGTAGATACATTGTGATTATTTCTCTAAATGATTAAATTACAAAACAGGTGGTGAGGTATGAATGTTCATTTCCATTTTTGCTGAATTTCATCATTCTCCCACTACTTGACTGAGAATTTCTTGCCATGTTCAATCGCACAGCTCTCAGAATAACCCACAAAACCATCCTAGAAATTTTGCTTAATCAAATGCTACCTTAATTATCACCATGTGTCTATAGTCCATACCCTAAGGGTGCATACAGACTAAACAACGCAGGGGTGTTACTTGTTTAAATTATTTTAAACATTAAAATAAAGAACTCAGTTTTTCCCAACTTCATATACTGGTGACAGTACGATTTGGAGACTAACCCCTACATTCACTAAGAAAAATTAAACGCCACAGATCTCATGAGAGAACATGGCGACCTTTAAATGCTTGGTTTGGTTTTAATGGAATAGACTTGGGCATTTAGAACTTACAAGACCAACCCCAAATGTAGAAAAATGGACGAGTCAGAACTGGGTCAATCCAAGAGAGAGACAGAGAGAGAGAGAGACAGAGAGAGAGTCCATGTTTGGCAATTGGCATGCACAAAATTAAGAAGCTCATTTAGTGACGAGCATAAGCCGCAGAAAATATACAATTATGAACAAAGGTAGAGTGAGGACTCATAAAATTTGATATATGTAAGGAGTAGATAGAATCCCATGATGTGTCAAGTATCATGGTTGGGCCAACATATCCCTTCTCTAGGGCAAGGAAGAGGAGCAGGTTGGGCAATGAAAGTAGGGTAGTGTTGTCCTGGCATCATCACTGAGAAATCGGATGTGCACGAGGTTGTACCCTGTCATCAGACACAAAAACAATATGTAATTATAATAATAACAAAGCTCAGTTTACAATACTTAGTACAATGATTAAAAAATTATAAATCATGGGGTGCATGACCATAAACACCTACACTCAAATAAAAATAAAGGGGTGCACAGTTCCCACCTATGCATAGGCCAACACGTGGGCTCACCTATATTCAATTCAAACCGAACTTTATAAGCAAAGTGTCTAAGTTTCTTAGAGCACTCCACTAATCTTCAGGGCATATGCAATTATTCTATCCACACACATCTAGTAACTCTACGAAGAATAGCCCTTTGTGGTAGAGTGAGAATCGAATTCACGACTCTTGTTTTTTAAAACGGATTCCTGACTATTATTCCAACTGTTATGACCTTTAATAAATATCTACATGTTGGTAATAATATCGAAATCTGAAGATTGAATGATTAGGACATTTTAAGGGGCCTAGCTACCTTGAGAGCTTCATTTTCTACATGCTCTGACACCTGTTAGACATTATTTTCTATTTTATCCATCCTTTCGCATAGTAGGTCGGAAAACCCGGGCATGAAAGCCCGGAAATTTTCTGGAGCTTCCTGTAAAATATTTGGTCGGCCATCACCTAAATGACTGCCATTAGCTATTCAAATGCCTGACTACCCAATGGAGCTCCCTTAAAAAGACATGGATTCAAATTATAAACTCGATTGACAATTGAAACTGAGTTCAATCCAAGCTTTTTCACCCGATTAAAAATGAGTCGTCTTTGGATAGTGCAGTATCTGAGCCAAACAGTAGACAACTCCAACTATCATTTCTGTAATTTTTTAAATAACTTCAATATCACATTAGGTATAAATGATATCTATAAATAATATGAGAACACAAAAGTATAAAAAAGATCAAAGTTGAAGTCTCTTCTTCCTCTCACCTCCAGGTTATCTTTTAGAGAAAACATATAACATTCGGATTCAAATATCTGGATCCAAGTCAAATCTCGCACCAAGTTTGAGTTGAGTCCAAGTTCAGACTAGTGTTGCTTTTTGAATTTGGATTAATCCGGTATCTGACCTAAGTCCTACTTGAGAAACTCTCTCTTGTAACCCATTTCACAAAATTAGTGTGAACTTTCAATATCATCTTTTCAATTAAGCCAACAATTCAATCCAAGAAGAGGGATTGAATGTTCACACCAATTCATTATGAACCGACTCACAACGGATAATTTCTCGTTCTACTTACTCAAAAGTGGAGAAAGCACAATGTTTAAAGGAAGTCTTAATAGGATGCACATTGTGGTGGACAGCAGGTTATAGACTAAACAATGTTGAGTAGTTTATACCATGTATCATGTGCAGAAGAAAAATAATGAGTAGCTGGACATGACCATTTGACACAATCATATAGGCTATTTTCAGGGATATCGAAAGAACCAACTTCCCCAGAAGAAGCTAATAGCAGCAGCTTAGTGGGTTACAACTTGCACGGTGCTCAAGCAAACTAGCTGGTCATAAATTTATGCAGTGATGGGGAGACCATGCTCAAAGATGAATTAAGTTTGGCATGACACGAACTTTCAGAAAATTAAAAAGGATAGAAATTAGACAAGGCTTGAGGTGGGAAGAATCAAGAATATATTTTGAAGAGTTGGGTACCCATTTCCTGTTTTATATTGTCTAAAAGGGAGAGCTATTACTCTATGTTGTACATCTGTTTCTTGGGGACTTCAATGAGCTAAGGAAACAAGTGCAACTCAGTATATGATACTTATCCCAAGGATGTGAAGGATTGAATATGTACGAGTGGAGCCCTTAGTCAATTGGCCTGATCCATACCTGTTGATCTGATGGGCCATGGAGAGGGTTAATCTGTAGCCATTGATCTGATGGGGGCCAGAGAGGATAGAGCATGGGCCAAAAAGTTTCTTGGAGTGGATATTCTTGACCTTTTATCAAGGGTTTTGATTTGGGCACTCCTAAATTTGATAAAGGGGGTACTACTTGTAGTCTCCACCACATTGACACTGATGTGTGTAAAAAAAGATGAAGGTAGTGCTCCTTTCATTAAAAATGAGAATGCCCAAATCAAGGGTCTTGGTCAATGGCCTGAAAATAGATGGTCTAGAAGATAACAATGGAATGGAGCAGGGTACAAGGGCCACCATATCAGCAAGTTGCATTGCCAAACTGTGGAACCAATGGGACTAAAGCCCTAAGTCAGACATTACTAGTACAATCGAAAACATCATCATAATCATAATCGCCTTTGAACCATCTATCTAGAGTCGGCTTTTCAAGTTTCACTTCTCTACTCAACTCTATCAATAACCATGTTTTCCGTCACTCCACATTCTATTATCATATCTTATGACCCCAATCCACATCTTTTATAGCATCTCTTTTTTTCTAGTACCTTTACTTATAACCCTTCAACTTTTTTAGTGGGGTTGTTTTTGGTATAATGTGGATTTGCCTAAACCATCCTAACCCATTCCCTCCTATCTTTTTCTTCTTCTTTTTTTTTTTTGACCTCATATAGGAGCAACTTGTATCATAGGAAACAGATTATATAATTTCTCAAGCCATAGGCCCTTTTTTTTTTTGGCTGAAATGCTCGGTGCGTGGTATATCCACCTAGGGACATGATCTTAAAAATATGGGTTGGGTTCTTATCATCTTGTTTTTCTTGTGAGTGGTTTGTTCTTAGCATTTGTTTCTATTCTTTATTTTTT
The DNA here is from genome assembly GCA_013350335.1 of Chimonanthus salicifolius. Taxonomy (NCBI): domain Eukaryota; kingdom Viridiplantae; phylum Streptophyta; class Magnoliopsida; order Laurales; family Calycanthaceae; genus Chimonanthus; species Chimonanthus salicifolius. Next base: position 14,175,219 of record CM023537.1, on the reverse strand, counting down.
TTTAATTTTAAAGACAAAGATATGATAAATGTTGAAACCAAGAAGATAAGAGAAGACATGAAAGATGGGATGATGGCTAGAAAAAACTTACAGTTTGTTGATTGCCAAGTTTCTCAAGTAAATGCATTTGAGACCGCATTAGGCCTGGTTCTAAGGTTCCTTCAGCACCATCTTGAGGCGAGGGGAAAGAGGATCTTGGCCTAAATAAATGTTCAAAAATTGCCATGATAAGAAACAGAGAAATCAAGATTGCTGTGGCCACAAAACCAAAAGAGATGGCATTCATAGACGTGCCAAAATCCCTCCATGGAGTCCTCTTTATCTGCTGCTGTCTGTGACGGACTCGGGTTCCCACTGGTATATACATTCCATGACTTTGGTCTTCCTGAGCTGAGATCATCCATTGTTCTTGGATGTGATATTTTGGTAATTTCAATAGGTTTATCGTAGATGAAACTGTAAGAACTAGGTTTTGATCATACAGTGGCAGTCATCCTATTCAGAATTCACTTGTCCTGCTACATTTAATGTGCAAAACCTAAATTCCCCAACAATGACATGCTCATCCGCTAAATTTTTTGATGATCAGCAGTGTGCTTCCATTGCTGGCGAAGGGTACACCTCAAGTGAATGAACCTGTGAACAGCCAAATTGAGACAATTAATGCAAATATGACAAGCATTTTAACTTCAGAATAAATAGATTCACATTGTCATATAGGTGGTCACCAATTTGAAGGAATTTGCCAAAGCAAATATGATTTCTACTTTTACATAATGTTGAGTGGAAAAGTAGTACTCAGAAGGTTGAACCAAGATGGATGAAATGAATGGCAATGATGATGGTGTCATGTGTGATTGATATAGAAGATACATGAACCTCATGCTATAATGCATCAGAGCTCAATAACAATGGCAACTAAATTCCTAAAGCTGTCTCAAGGTTCCCCTGTTGCGATGAGCACCTCTTCTGAAAAGGATTTTTAATCAAGTGCATATCAACCACAGATGACAACCCAAATAACCATTTAACTCTGATTGAAAATTTCACTTCTTAACATCCCTACGAACTTCAGATTAATGTTATGATGCTAGCATTTCAAAACCATGAAAGGGTAAATTGGAAAACAAACATGAACAGCAAAGAACTTGACAGTCCCTTCCCCACCAAACTCCAAGCACTGAAAGGGAAATTTCATATCTTCTGCATGAAGATTCCAAGAACCGGTGTCACAAATTCACAACCCAAAAGAAGGTACTGGAAAGTGCATAAGTTCACATCCTTTCACAGTGTTGAAACTTGATGTTAGATGGAAACCAAAAATCTTAGAAAAGCCAATTTCCAGTGGTCTTATATGCACTCAAATGTGGTAGCAATCAATCAGAAAACAATGAAAACTGGGCTTCTTCGAAAAAGCCGACACCATATAAGAAAACTAAGAATTGCACTGAAGAATTTTATTAACAAAATCAGCATTGTTTTGATTTGCAAAATAAAGAACCTCAACAGACACCACCACAAAAAACTTCCACCACTTTGGCTGATCACCAGTTTCTTACAACTTCAAACATGTTTATGCCGTCAGACTATTGAAAACTACACACGCAATTTAAATGCACAATTGAAACGTAAGGAATTAATACCTGCCTCATGAAAGCATGGAAGCACTAGGCTCTCTGAAACAAACACCAAGTGCTGAAAATACATAAATAACAATGCGTCAGGCCTACACACTCCACAACGGAACATAAGAGAATGATCTTCACAAGTGCAATGGAAGTGACAGAGGCCTAAATATGGGCCTTGGTGTCAGCCAGCATAGGGAAACCAGAACAAAAATAGCATTCAAAAGCCATATTAACAAACACATACACAAAAAAGTAAAACATAAGAGTTTCGATATTGCCCTCGTCATTTCGATATATTTTCATGATGCCCATCCTTTCATCTGCTCTTATTTGCATTCTATATATGTACACACTACAGAGTTTCTATATGCATACAGCAAGCTCTTTAAGGAAAAAGTTGATGACAATGACTGAAAAGTAGAATAATATTTGTAGGACTGCTATATGGAGCTAAATAAGCATAAGATCTTAGTTGAATGAAGGGGAAACAAGAGAAATGAAATCTAGAAGGATGACATGTGAAACACCAACTTGCTCTCTAGTAGCACAGTGGTGACAGTTTAGTTCAAAAGCATGGTGGATTGGTGGTGGGTCCTAGAAATATCATCATTTGGGTTTGGTCTGTCTTAATTGTTACTTAACTAGAAAGAAATGAATTAAAAACCAGATTTTACTTTTCCAGAAGCAACTGAACTAATGGTAAGACCAAATAAACATCACCAGATATTGTAATTTTCAACTCTTACCACCAAAAAATAATACATTGACAGTTTATCCCATCCACTTTACATCAAAAAGGAACAAAAAAGAAGAAGACTAAGGTAGGAAGAAAATTCATGGAATCCTTAATCCCTTCTTACCCTTTTCTGCTTGTATGTTTCATATCTAATATGCATCCATTGCTTCTATATTTTGTCCCATGAAACTAGAGGCAAGCATCACAACATGGGTGTATTGGTAATTTAATCATCGAAAGCACATTCTCAAACTTCTGGTAAAAGCAAGAGCTGAAAGACCATTTTGGTATTTTTCATTCATAAAGCAAAGTGTTGCCAACATATATCCCACCACAAATGAAAAGAAAAGCTGCCAGAGAAGACATAAACAAAGCACCAAAGGCTGCAACCAAAGTACATTATCGATTGTAAATGACATTGAAATTAGATAGAATCCATTCAAATCTCACATACAAAACTAAAGGGGATCAGTGAGGAAATAATAAAGGAGAAAATCAAGGTTGGGGATCTTACAGGCATGCAATGCCAGAGGAACCATGATTCAAGAGAAGAAAGCTAATAGGTTAATGAAAAACAACCAATGAGTCTTTGCATACAAGAGGAGCTGAAGGCCACAATTGATTCCTCAAATTTCTAATTTCAATTATTACAATTCCCTGTTGAAAGGAACCCCGCGACTTTTGTCAGAAATGCAAAAGCTAACAGCCACAGTTATCCATGATATTTCAAGAATGAAGATTACAACAATTGGATAAAGTCTCTGCAGAAATTAAATAAAATAACAGCAATTATTACTAGTAAAATGACTGGTATCATTTGTGATGAAAAAGAAAAAGTTGGTTTGCCTTCAAAACATTATTGAAAGTACTTTTTCAACCATCTAATAACTATGTCTAAGAAATGAGAGCCTGACTTAGACCTAACCAAGTTAAATTCACACATAAATGATTGTCAATGGAAATATAGTTGTCTAGTCTTCCAATTAATGTGAAATTAGCTTCCAATTTAAGCAGAAGATAATCATTTCCCTGTTTTTTTTCAGCATCATGGTCATGTTTTATAAAGCAAGCGAGCAATTTCGAAAGTATAACAAGAGGCATCTCACAACTTTCTGAGGTTGGGTTTAGGAATCAATATAAATAGGTGTTACATATATGAAAAATATAATTAAAGGAAGCTGTACTTTGATTGCTAATCAATAAATCAGCAAAGCATCTATTTCAAGGAAACTCAACAGACAGATCCTCTAATGAGTTGGAGAAAAGTCAATGGTTATCCAAGTATTTGATAATCCTTCCAAAGTGAACCTTGGAAAAGAAAAATGCAATGCGACATACCATGCTCTTGATTAAACACAAAAATTAGAAGCTTAATCAAGCAAAAGGCATCACCAAGAAGAGAAAAAAATGAACTTATTCCTCATCAAATAGAATCAGAAGACAGAAAAGGAAAATGAATAACATAACTCATCAAAGGAAAAGTCTAATTTGCAATCTTTGGTTCACACATGGTTTCCAGGAAACTCATTCCGCGCATCGAATGTTTATGTTTCTGATTTCTGGTGGTCGAACTTGATTCGTGCTTCTAAAAAAAATGCTTTCAGAATTTTGCAAAATGAAGCATTTTGCACATTTGATTCTGTTTCCCACTGCAGTTCCCATACCATTCAGATCCACACACTGGTTAATCCTTTTTCTTTCAATTGTTTTAATCTGAATTACACATTTCAATTATTTGGGTCATACTCAAAATGTTGACTGTATCCATCTGTGTCGTTTCACAAAGGAAGAGGGACCCATGACAGAAAAGAAGATATAAAGTACAAGTTAGAGACAAATTCAAAAAAAAAAAAAATAAAGGGAAGAAAAGAAAAATGCAGCAAACTACTTCATTTAAATACAAATTAAAAAGAATTCCAGCAAGTTTCTTCAGTTTTCTTATTTTTCTTAGAACCCCAACACAAGTAACATTTCACTTTCGAGCATTCAATTCCAAAACCCAGAAGCACATCCATTTGCTTCCACTGAAATAACACATTATCCAACACCATAAGCAGATTGAAAAAGAAATGATGAAGCAAACCATAAGCAGATTTAGAAAAACTACATATAGAAAAGCAAGAAATATAATTATCAGAGGGAAATAAGAGAATTATCCATTTGTCTGGTCTCCATTTTTATCTAAAACATCAGTTTTCCTGTCAATTCTCAGGAAAGAATTCTATTTTAAAATAAGATGACCCATTACATTAAATGATAGTCAGTAAAAGGAAAACGTGAATTGCTTAGAGTTACAGACGAGAGAGAAAGCAATTCCAAGAGAAAATAAAATCATTGACATGGATTAATATAAGATAGTAAAATCCTCACTGCCCATGATCTAGTTTCTTTCTTGTTTGGATCACTTGCTTAGCTTTTCCTTTTTCCTTTTCTTCTGCTCTCTGTAGCAGTGTAAGATACCTTTTCTTGGCGTGGTCTCTCTCTTTCTCTCTTGGAATGATGATTGCAGCAGTGGAAGAGAGAGAGAGAGAAAGAGCATTTGTTATTTCATTGGAAGATACATTATATAAATACTAAAAGAAGCAAGGAATTTATTTGATCTGTTCCCAAAGGCCCTAGCAGTGGGCCATGCAGATGGTGGGGCCATGTCGGTGCGACATGACTGTCGATGGAACCCACAAAGTTCTCATGCTCTCTTCTGGTCTTCTCTCTAGCCTTTGTTTTTGCCGGTTTTCATGGCTTCTACGTCTGTTCTTTGCCTTTCTTTTGCTTCACTTCAAAATTTTCTTATCCTCCTCATGCCATGATTCATTCAACCGTCTCCTTTTTCTAATTTCAGTGTTACTTTTCATCTGATTGTGAAGAAATACAAATCTGTTTAAGATTTATTATATATAAATAATGAAAAGAATGTGATTATAAATGAAAAGACAAATGGATAAAAAAATGTTACATGAACTGGTTTATTCATGTAATTTTTCGTATCAAGAGCATGCCAACTCATCTTCGCAAGGAGATTGTAATTGAAGAGATTGGAGTGATGGTGAGAAATTCATCTCACGAAATAGAGGATAACACGAGAGACTTGGAGAAGTTAGTTAGATTTGAGAATAACGAAATGATTCTCAAATAACAATCTAATCACGAGGATAATAAGAATAAGGAAGGGGTTCAAATGGGCTAAGGTGGATATGGCAAGGCATTAAGCAGCAATGTGGTGCTTGAGGTTTTTTTTTCCTTTTCTTTTTTTTTAAGGTGCACCTAGGGTTTAGGTGAGCTATGCTCTAATACAGCCCGAGCATGTTTATATATACAGAAGCATAAGTTCATGCATTTGGAAAAAAATTAAGCCCAAGTCTACATGTGTGAGACTATTAGAAATATGACCATTCAAATAAAAGTAAATATGGTGAGCTATGAAATTTAATTTTTAACTACTTGATTTTAACAGTTAAAGTCACTAGATATGGTTCTTAAAGATGTGTGATGACTTTAACCATTAAAATCAAACAACTAAATGAAAACAGAAACCTAAATTTCCTAATTCTTAGTAAGAGAAAGAGGATGTAGTAGCACGAGCTTTACTCCATTCCTTCCTAAAATAAAAAAAATGGCGGCTTGGTTAAACATCTCAATGTTAACTCTACTTTTAGAAAACTAACAAGGAGAGGCTTTTCTTCCTTTCTTTAGTAGTGGTGGTTGCTTTATTCTATTTCTTCGTATCGTTTAGAATGGTGACTCTGGGTTTTAATGAATGTTAACTTTCCAATGCACTCTAACAAGTATAAGAAAATAGTAATGTTACAAGAAAGATACTTAAAACAGGGGAAATAGACTTCCATTAACACTTCAAACATGAGCTAACCTCCCAACTACTCAGTTTAAAAGAGCTATATTCATTGCCGCACCACCCCATCATCATATCTATTTTTAATATGAACTGTCATTTTTGTAATTAAAATCTTAAAATAGTTTTTAAAAAATGAAAAATGACCCAGATGCACACATATACACATATAATAGATAAAAGGGCTAAAAAACTCAATGATGGGCTTCTTGCAAAAGTTTGAGCCTAATCATTTATATAAATGCTTCAAGAATTTAGCCCAAATCAAACAAGATGAGCTACCATATATGTTCACACCCCTTTGTTTATAACGAGCTCTAGCCGTTTTTAGGCCTGATTCAAGCCAAAGAACAATCCATCCAATACTAACTCCATTTTCACTATTGATCTTAGACCCATGAAAATCATGGCTTTTCAAATTCAAAGAATTCGAATTTTAATGAGATTCATCATTTTGAAAATACCTTCAAAATCCAATGCACATGTATTAGATCCCAAGTCCTATGAGTCCCATAGGGTTAGGGACGATTGGCTCTCATGGGTAGACCTAACAACAATTTGGATTGGATTTGAATCGGATCTTATTTGGTTTGAGGTTATTTACATTGAGATCTTTGAGTTCATATCATATTTATCCATTTACGTGTCCAATGAAATTATATCCATATAAACATCGCATGTAATTCTATGAAAACAGTATTAAGACAGATTATACTTATTCATTAAATCGAATGACTTGATTCTTACTTGAAAGGTTAATCACGACTTGGAAAATAGATACTATTGTCATACTATTGAAAATATAAATTCTCTTAGTATTTAATTTACACTTTTATTGTATAAATAAATATAATATTTAATAAAAAAATTAAATTCTCAAAGACAGAATTTACACCATCTATTTGAAGATTAACAGTAGTAACGATGATAATTGATAAAGACACTGGATCAAATCTTGAGTCATCATGAAGGATTCGAATCTTGTAGAGCTTGGTTAATATCATCTTATACTTTTTACTTTTTAGTCTCTAAAAGTTGGTGGAGCCATCAAAATTGTGTAATGGTGGGCCTAATACTAGTTTTAACTAGATAATTTTTAAATAATTTTATTTGCCATCATGGGAACTCAAATCTCACCAAACTTAATTATTTTTTCATCTAACTTAATTGTGATTGGTAAGTTAATGTGGCTGAATTTTCAATATAGAATTCAATAAATACAATACATATGGGCCAATAGAAGCTGATAAATCATCTTATAACTTTATGAAACATTTAAAATATTAATGAATTGATATGATTTTGTAATAGTCTATGTCAGAAGATACACCAATATTTAAAATCTCGACTGCAATTGATTAGGAAAAAACATAAAAAAAAAATGGTCTTACGACTTCGGAGATGCCCATAAGATCCATTAGAGATACATCATATGGGCCCCGGACCCAAACCCAATCTATGGTGTCTAGCTTGGCCCTTGAGCTTCAACTTTGTATTCTTCGATGTCAGATCCACTGGGTCTTAGCTCCAATTCTACCCATTTGTAGTCTGAATGATGGGCAGAACCCGCTTTCAGATATTTTAAAAATTACTTAATGTTCTTTAACAAATAACAATATAACTGAGTAAATTACTATTTAAGTGTTAAAATTTAAAATTTAGACTTGAATCAAAATCCCATTATCTCTAAGTATTTTAAATGGGTACGAACTGAGAATGACTTGGCGGTTCATTCAGATAAGTTAAAATGTGGGACTAGAATGATAATTTCATCTTAAAAATAAAAAATGGATGTGTAGAGACAAGAAATCTGGATGTCTGCATGACCCGTTTTAAACTTAGAGTTAGTTCTAATGGCCGATACGTCAAACAAATCATTACGTGTATAATCTTAAGAGTTAAGAGGGGTCATCATCTTCTTAACTGTAAAGTTGTATTAAAAGGTTCTTTAAGGGCCTAAAAATCAGGATTTATCAAATTTTAAGCTCCCTATTTTTTATAATTTCAATTTTTTTTATTCACTAACATTTGCATCTTACGAGGAGTTCAACTTTATCCTATATGATTGATTTTTTGGGTAGATTTTTTTCATCTGTAAATATAACACTAAAAAAATCATGTTGATATGTTGATCCAATCATACAAGTCATGTTTTTTAGGTTTCTTAAATGTTAACTATTTTAAATTATCTTAAAATTTTAACCATTTGCTTTCTATATCCATTTGATGACCCATAATATAAATATAGAATCTTATAAAATCATTTGCCTCAATTTTAAAAATCATATTTTTTAACCTCTTGTAATTTTTATAACTTTAAATTATCTTTTAAATGTTTAATCTTTTAACTCTTTTTTTAGAAATTATAAGATTTGATGAGACTTTTGATTGGATGTTTATTTATAGATATGCAGAAAACCCTATATTGGCCTCATAGTTTTTATAATATATGCATATAAATTAAAAATATGTATTTAATTTTAATATTATTTAGTTATAGAAAAAAAAAACCTATCTTGCATTGCTCTTTTCATAACTATTTTTTCCAATGGTAACAGAGTTGCACGTGGGAGATATGGCATAAAGTGTAGAAATTCATCATCCTCATGAAGTTGGGTGACATTGACCAAAGATAATCTATTCATGAGGTGGGCCCACACATTCATTCAGTGGGCCCGTTAGCCACAAATTTTCCCTCTGTCATCATGTTGTTTGTATACATTTGTGACCCACCAACCCAATAGCCTCATTTATTTCTAAGCTAGACCTTCTTACATGATGGGACTTGCTTTAAAATAGATTGTTGGATATCCATTGTACCTAACTGGCCAGTGTTGAACAAAAAGAGAACATATAAGATCTACTTTCTGGTAAATGATTTTTAAAATTGACAGGATAATAATAAATATAGTGTGCTTAAGAAATAATAAAATGATTTCAGTGATTGAAAGGACTCCTCATAATAAATTTTTTATTTTAATATGAACAAAATTATTGACAGACGCGTAATTCCATTGATTATTAGTGAGACGTCACATGTTCGAGTCCCCATAACTTAATATTAGTATGCTTTAGGAGTGGAGGTCCACCCATAGAGATTTTACATTGGGTATTCTATGATTTTTCACACGTAAATTAAAAAAAATTATGAACAAAATTAAATGCCCGTTATATAAAATATAAAATGCTATGTAAATCAGAGTTTTATATGGAATTCACCTATTACTATAAAATTAGTAGATTTAAAAGATATATGTTTATATAAATAAAAAGTCAATTTTATTAACTTGTCATATATTGGCTTGATAAAATTATATTCCTATTTATTATTTTAATTATTGAAGTGTCGATGTCTTAGAGCATCTGACTGTTTCTTAAGATACTTGCAAATCTTCTTACTTGTACAAACCGAATAACTCTTCGTAAAGTGGCTCTTTGATAGAGTTGAAACTTAAATTGTGTTTTAATATATGCGGATAGAGTCGGCAAATACATAACCCAAACCCATTGTCACCCCTACCGTTTGGGATGGAGTGAGAATCGAACTCAGGATTCTTGCTTTATGAGACAGTTTCTAGCCATCACTCGTAACCCTTTTGGTTCACTTCTATTTATTGTAGATTTTTTTATCCTTTAAAACTATAGCTAAAATCATCAAGCGAAGTTGATTTTCCATAAGCACTACATACATGGATAAATTTTCAATTTTCAAACCCACCCAACTCTAAAATTATAAGTGAGTGCTGCACTACCATTCAATAAAATTATAAAAACAACACAAATTAGTTAATTGAATATTGAGAACCTATAAAATATGTCTCTTAAATTTCTGAAACTTCCTTATTAGATCAATTGTTGTTTTCTTACACAAAAGAATTGAGATATAAATATTAGCCAAAATCAACATTTCCACACATAAATTGTTTTAAAATACTAGTGAAATTTTGATTCAAATAATGTATATGTATACTATATTTATATTTATAGTAGATAATATATATCAGGATAATGATCTCTGCACAATGAGTTTTCACCATCGTGCACCACCCTTAAAAAGAAAAGACTATTTTACCTTCTCTTTTTAAAAGAGAGAAGAAGAAAAATAATGGTAAAGTGATCTTTTCCCTATATATCATATTAGTAAATTTAAAAAAAAAAAAAAATCTTGACAAATATTTTGAACTTAAATTGAGTAGCCTATAATTTCTCACATGCAAAAAGCTGTGGTTATTTATGTTGTTTGATGGTTTGGCCAAGGCAAATCATAACCAAGTATAATGTAGATCCAAATTGAAAGAAAATTTCACCAATTGACTTGAACTTAAAGCTTCCTTTTAGACTTCTCAAATAGTGGGTGGGATAAGAAATTCATCATATCCTAAAATAAAATCATAAACATCATCAAGAAACTTGAAAAATGAAAGAAAACATAATTATGCCTAAAATCAAGTGCCTAAGTATGTCATCAACAATGAGACATTGTGCACATGTTATTCTTCTTATATTCATGTCTATCATTTGATTTATGGTGTTTTTTGTCTGGAGGCTGGATTTGTATGATGTATGGGGTGTCATGTTCACATTCGACAAGAAGCATTTGTGGGTTGAGGAGTTGGGATGATGAAGCAGAGGCAAGATGGGGCTGGACCACTGGTTGGTGGGCTAGTCTTGTTGGCATGCCTTTGCTGCTCTCTCCTTGTAGTTTAAGACACTAGGGTCACCCTTTTTATTTTAAAATGTTGGCTTTCTTCAGCTATGTCTGTCAAAATTTAACCTGATTCAATTATCTGATTTAACTATTTAATAAATGATCTGACTTGAATTAATTCACTTATGAATAAGGAAGTCTGACCTAAACTCATTTATAAATACGTAAATCTAACTAATCCAACAATTCTTGTGTCTGTATATAATATATCTAACTATATGAGGTCTACAACAATTTAAGGGATAATCATGACATGTGATTAGATTGAGCAAAATTTGACCTGATTCAATTATTCGAACTGAATTTAAAAATTTTAACTAGGTACGAGTTCAAAGTGTTTAGATCCGAATACAGAATAGACCGTGAACTGACTAACTCATTTAATAAACAAGTAAATATTGAGTTGAAAGTTGTTGATTCGAACACAAAACCAACCCGATCGGATTGACCCATTGCGAGGTCTATCTAAAATTAGACCTAACAAAATTTGAGTCGACTCGATTATCCAAATCGAACTTGAGCATTTTAAATGAGTATGAGTTTAAAATTTTGTGATCCGAATCCGAAATAGATCCAAACCACCTAACCCATTTAATAAATAAGTAAATCATGTGTTGAAGATTGTTGATTCAAACTTGAATAAAGTCCAACCCAAAATCGATCCAACCCAACTCATTGCCAGGTTTATATCTGTCTCACTAGAAAAATCTAACTTGAATCTTATCCGAACGGAAATTTAATAGACCAAAAACAATTTAACTTATTTAACAATATCGAAATAGATCTTCTTCCGTTTATTTTTTCATTGGATAATTTTATTGCAAGCTATTTTTTCAATCCATCTGAACCTCTGAAGTTGTTTCATGTAGCAGTTTATGTAGAAAATATGCATTTTTTTTTATATCAGCAGCTATCAATCTTGCATTGATTTCTTAAAAAAATTGAATTGTTGTTGTTGATATGTCCATCACTCATGTCATACTTAGTCTTTGCTGGCTTCTTTTTCATTTGAAAAGATAAGGCCTGAAAAGAAAGTAAAAAAGATCAGGCCATTTGTCTTTAGCATTGAGTTAAAAAAATAATAATAATTTCAAACCGTCCATCCATATTAACTTTTTAACCGCCACAGAGTTGGACGAGATATTTTTTTTACTGCCATAGATTAAAGTAAAAAAACTATTGGGCCTGGTTGGGAAGGTGGTAGGCCCAGTTTCAAAATTTGGCACCTTTGACTTGATTTTTCAAATTCCAAGTTTCATTGGCTGATGCAGGTTAAGTGGGTCTATTTTTCAGTTACGTATATTTGATACGGAAGATAGAATGTTAAAACTTAAAAGGTAAATATAGGATTTTGTACCCAAATAATTAATAATTTAAAATTAAAAAATAAATTATCATAATATTAGTGATAGAACTA